>NW_004624760.1:18555130-18607057 GCF_000247695.1 Heterocephalus glaber | reverse complement strand
GGAATGGGGAAAAAATAAGAACCAAGATGCATTATGTAAAGGTACAATTCCCAATGAGAAATGTAATTGCGTTGTATACCTACAATGTACCCATAAAAGAATTTAATACCAAAAAAAAAACAAAAACGGAAGAAATCTGGCCCTGGGGCTGAGATGCAGGGCTTGGAAGAAATAAGGCACATGAAAAAATTCCCAGCAGCCTTCATTTAGCAATAAGTTAGATTGAGACTGGTGAAACTACACAAGGAATGTGCTCCGGGTGAGCCTTCAATGCTAGGATAGATGTGGTCTTTAATCCTCCACACTAGTTCAAATCATTGTAAACTGGACCTAGTCAGTGAACATAAATGTATATGATATTAAAATAAAGCTTCAAAATTCTGAATTAGTTGTTGCCATATCAGCTGAAGAAAAAAATGAAAAGGAAAAAAAATCTCCCTGTACAAAGACACTTATTCATTCTTATTTGTTCAAAGATGAGATTGTCAACTTGACAAATTTCTTATGTAGCCAGTTTGACAGATACAAAGGCTGGAAAAAAATGATTTCAAACATTTTCTCATATTAGATAAATAAAATATCAAATTTATATTTATTGGAAAAACACTTGTTGGATACCTAGCGTCATCATTAAGAATGTATGACGTGCTAAGGAGAATTCTGTAAATTTTTACATTTATATATATGATTATATTTTGTGATGATTATATTAAGGTGGTAAAGTTGAATCTTTTCAAACTCTTTCATTCACAAAATTTAAATTGAATTCAAGCATCTACTGAGCAAGTAGCACGGATCAGGTGTTGGCTAGAAAAATACAGGTATGAAATATGGCATATGGAGAATGAGTCCTTTTCACCAAACTGTAGAACTAGATAGGTAGCTGTACAGACAGACAAACAGGCACAAATAAAAACACAGTAAGAGAGGGAAGGAGGAAAAAAAGGAATGGAAGGAAAGTAAGAGGCAAGAAAAAGCCTCTCAGATGGTCTTCAACAATCTCACCTGCTGATATACACTGCCTGTTATAACCTCCTCCATTTGAATAATTTGCTTCTAACCAATAGGATATGATAATAGGGAGGAGGAGCCACTTGTGTGATTAGTTACAAAAGACTGTGTGACTTCTATCTCGTTAGCTGACTCCTTCTTACGGGCTTTGATGAAGGGAAATCATTAATGGAGTGGCTTGTGTGGCAAGGAATGGAGAGCAGACACTGGCCAAAAGCCAGCAAGGAACTGAGGCCCTCAGTCATAGCAGAATCTAGTCAGCTACATAAGTGATCTTGTAAATGATACTTCCCAGTCCAGCCTCCAGACGAGACCTCAATCCTAGCCAATAATTTGATTGCAGCCTTGTAAGACACTGTGAAGCAAAGAACCCACCTAAGTTGTGCTTGGATTTGTGAATCACACAGAATCTGTGAGATATTAAGTATGTGTTGTTTGAAGTGGCAAACTTTTGAGTTGTTATGAAGTGACAGATTAGCGATACAGGTACACAGATACAGACATTCCGTTTCTGTAACCAGGTCCTTCAATGAATTGGTCATTATGAGGAATTATATATATAGTATGCATATTAACAACAAAGAAATGGTCAAAGGAAACTCCAACTTGATGACTTTGCTTACTGCAATGTATAACAGAATGTACAAGTGCAGTACTGTACAGTACAATCAGCAAAAATTACAGTACTGTACTGTCCTGTTGAAGAAGCCCTCACAAAGCTGTGCTGACACTCTTGTTCCTGTGTCGCAAGTCTGAATGTGGGTCCTAAGTCAAGTGAGATGTCCAAACAGCGCACCTCGGTAGGGTGTAAGTCCAGTCCTTGAACAGGTGGGTGGTTAAATAAGGAATATCTGTGTAATTTTACATTATTTCACGAAAATTCAAATAATTGTAAACCTCTAGATTCAGACAAATTTGGTTAGGATTTATGAGAGTTTAAATTCCTAACAGTTTCTTCCTTCTATTATGTCAGCAAAATATTCCTCTTCACCTCATAATTAAGTTGTGAGTGAGGGAGAAAAGGAGACTTATTTTGTTGAGAATAGTGATGACATTAGTAACAATACGATTAATGCCAATAATAGTTAACATTCACAGAGCACTTATTTGTTACCAGGTAGGGCTCTAAGCCTTTTAGATCTACTAAGTCATCTAATATTCATATTTCTATGTGATGGATGACTACTATTATTCCAATTTTGTGGAGGAGAAAAATGAAATACAAAGATGCTAAGTTGCCCAAGGTCACAATGTTTTTTCTGTTGCAACAAGTTGCCAAGCATTACTTCAAATCATCTTCTCATCTATCCCAAAATATCTTCCAGGCATGTGCAATTGAAGTTTTATCTTATTACAAAGCCCTCTCCTCTTTCTACACAATGGGGTACTTAATAAGCAAACTTATTTTCATAACAAATGCAATACAATAAATATTGAAAGTACATGTGAGGCAAAATATTCAGCATATCCAATATCTCATTTTGTTCCCAACAATAGTGTGAGTCAGGTAGCCCTATTTTAAAGTGAACAAATACCAGAGATATTTTTTAGAAATGAAGGAAACAATATTCAGTCAACTGTCTCCTCCCAAAAAGATTTGTTAAAGGCCTAACTCCCAGGATATCAGACTTTACTTGGAATTAAGAATGTCACAGATGTAGTTAGTTAAAGTGACTTCATACTGGAGTGGAACAGCCCCTTAAACCACTATGACTTGTGTTCACAAACCAAAGAATGCCTGAGGCCACCAGAAGCTAGAATAAGCAAGGTCTTCCTTAAAGGCTTTGGTGTGAGCATGACCCTGCTGACACCATGAATTCAGACTTCTAGCCTCCAGAACCGTGAGAATAAATTTGACTTGTTTTAAGCCACCTAGTTTGTGGCAATTTGCTACTGCAGTCCAAAGAAACTGATACAGGTGGTTTAAATGTTAAATGAAAAACCATTATATTAAAATGCTGAATAAAGAGTAAAGACTCCACAAAGAGTATTTTTTAAATGTCTCTGTGTAAGAGGAATGCTAATATTGTGCCAGTATATGCAAAGCTATAGGAGAAAAATGAGTAGAGATCCCCAGAGTGCTTATTTCACTCTGCAATTTTTGTGGGAAGTGTAGTAATTAATTCAATTGGTAAGTAATTTAAACATTAAAAGAAAACAGTCAAATAAACACACATTTTTTTAAGAGAGAAGAGGTTTTTTAAAGGCATACTTGAGTTTTATCCTCAGACTTTCAGGAGTACCATTATTTCTTCTCTGTGATTGAGAACATCGATAGATACTATATGTGTGTGTGTGTGTGTGAGTGTGTATGTGAGTGCTTGTGTGCACATATGTGCAAACAGTTCTGAATTGCATTTTGGGGCTGTTAACTGTGGTTTTCAGGAGACCACTAATTCTCTCTGCCTAGTTTTAGAAGGGAAAATAAGTTAGAAACCATTTGATAGCAACTCTCTCATACCTCCCACCTATAACAGAATATCTGGTAAAAACACCCCACACCCCTGCCCCTGCCTTTCCAGTGGAATAAGCCAAACTGAGCCTCCAACATGATAGAAATCCAAGGCAGACAGCATTTCCCACTCTTCTGGTGTCAATGCTCAGAACAGCATAAAGTGAGAATCTTTGCCTTGAGAGAATTATACTATGTGGTCATAAAGAGAGCCATAATGCACCAGGCATTCCCTGATTTCCTAAGCATTACCATCTCTCTTTTTTGAATTTTATAAACTCTACTCAGTAAAATGGAAAGCAGATTGTATCCTTAAATATGGGTAGTTCTGGGGTGGTGCTTCAGAGCGTGTCATGGGCTAATAGGACCGGGTTTGTACTCTAGCTGTACCACTTCCTACTTGTTGGCTTTAAGTGAGCGATTTAATCTTCCTGTTAGCTCTTTTGCAACATGAAGCTACTCCTGTCTACTTAAGGAATTGCTAAGGAGACTGTGATGTATCTATGAAGTATCTGACATATTAAGGATGCTCAATGAACGGCCAACTCTTACCTGACTGATGCCACTGAGTCATTTTGTTGCTGGAATAATTCTAGGAAAAATAGGAAACGTGATTTGCCTTAGGTCACATTTCCCTGTCCAACTCATTTACTCAGAAAATCTTACTTATATGCTGTTGAGCATTATGGATATAGATGTGAATGCAAACAGCAATGTCCTTCAGGGAGTTCACATCTAACTGGTAATGATGATAGGTAATAGATAATTAAAACCCAACTAGTATGTGCTTTGGGAGAAATCATCAAACTGCAAGTCCTGATGCAGTGAACACACCAGTTGCCAGGAGCACAGGAAGGTCAGGAAAGCAAAACCTTTTTCCTCTGTCTTTACAAGGTTCTCCCTGTATCCATCAGCTGCCAATTCCAATCAAAATGTGATGTAAGCCCTGCAGTGCCCAACTGGGATCTTTTCTCAGTCCAATTTTTACTCAATCTATTCATGGTCTATCTGCCAAAACCCCAGATAGCCCTTGATTATAAGTCCATTGTTGAGGCTTCCAAGAGCAGTAGGTCAACCAAGGAGTCCTGAGTCCCCTGAGTGGTCTGCTCAAAGGGGCATGAAATATGTCAGTCAAACCTCCTCTTCATTCTAATACCTGAAATTCTGGGGGCTGGGAATTATGGAACCAGCAGCACAGAATATGTAAGAACTAATTACAATTTTTTAAAAAGTTATTACTAACCAACTGCAAATCAGTCATAATCTTGATTAATCCTCATACCAAGTCCCATTTTCATTTAGAGATAAAGAAATGGGGGAAAAGATTAAACAAAGATAAGAGGGTGGATTCGCAAAATTGGGTTTAGATTTTTTTTTTCTTTCTAATTTTGAGGTCCTGGGGATTGAACCTCAGTTCTTGCACATGCTAGGCAGGTACTCTACCACTGGGTACATTCTCAGCATTTTTTTTTTTTTTTTTTTTTTTTGTATCAGGGATTGAACTCAGGTCCTTGCGCTCTCGAGGCAGGTGGCAGAGCCACTGAGCTAAATCCTTGCCCCACACTCTCAGCCTTTTTAAAATCTTATTTTGAGGGAGGACGTCTTTAAACTTCTGATCTTATTGCCTCAGCCTCCTAAGTAGCTGGGATTACAGGCATTGGCTACCATGCCCGGCTCTCAGAATTGGGTTTAAATCTAGGTCCTCACATTTAGGAGCTAGTGCCCTTGTTATTTAATCGCATAGCAATCAGTCACCTTATTTTAGATGGCTGTTAACGAAGATTAAGTTAGCTATGCCGGTGAAGTGTATAGTTGTGTCCACTCAGAAAGCCCTTAAAGACGTTAGTTTTATTACTGTTTTTGTTTAATCATTGTGCAGGGTCACATTGCTATGTGAAATTTCAAAACCAAGCAGAGATTACAGTACTTCAGACTCCTTTTGCTCCTAAACTATACAATATGAGCAGGTGATTGGCCCCAAACTACCTTAGGGACTGCAGGTCCTGGCCAGGCAGTAGGGAGGGAGGATCACCTCCCACATGGTAAGGCTTCCCTCCTGCCCCACTCCCCAAAGCTGGACTTCGGTTGGGTTCCCCGATAGCTTCAGGGTGCAGGCATAGTAGCTACAGTGTTTCCCATATCTACCTCTGCAGCTGACCTTCCAGCTGAGTAGACAAGAGACTCCTTCACAGAAACAGTTTACTTCTTAGATCATCTGTCTCTAGAAAGGGGCGTGTCACAGGCAGAAATACAGGTCCAGAGGCACTGTCTTTCGAAGAGAGTCCAGGTTCTGTGTTTGTCTTCCCTTGCCCCATTTCTTGGATGGGAAAGCTGAGGTTCAGAGAGGCCTTTCTGCTAGGTGTCTAGGCTCTTTTGAGGAATGCTCTTGAAGGTCACGGGGGTTAAGTGAAGAGGTTAAGACCTTGAGATGGAGTCAGACCCATGAGTTCCGGCTTGGCTTCCGACTCGCTGAGAGAACTCGGGCAGGCCTCTTTTGGCCAAGGGTCTCAGTTTCTTCATTCATGCGAAGAAGAAGGGAAGCTGTTTTAGGTGAGGCCAAGGCCTCTAAAAAAGGGGCAGAAAGTCTGCACCTCCAGCGCCGCCAGCGCCGAGAGCTGGGCCTGCAGGCCTACAAGCCCCAGCATGCCTACAAGCCCCAGCATGCCTCGGGAAGGGGCGGGGCGCAGTGACTGACAGACGGCCCTACGAATTGGCACCCAAAGAGGGGGCGCGCCGCGGCGCAGGCGCGTAGGGCGGCGGGCGGATGGGCTGGTTGCGGTGGACGTGTCGGAGCCGCGGGCGGTCAGGTAGGGGGCGGGAAGGAGGGTTGGGGACCCGGGTCTGCGGCCACAGTCCAGGGCGTTGGCTGAGCGGCAGAGCAGGTTGCGGGGGGGGGGGGGGCGCATGCCCGAATGGCAGAGTCTGAGGACTGGATCTGAGGGGCAGTGGTGGGTGGGGGTGGGGGTGGGGGTGGGGCTGTGAGGAGCTGGCTGCTGGGGCCGGGGAGATCCGAGGCGATGCAGCAGGGGGAGGGGAGTGAGGGGCTCTGCGAAGCTTCGCAGTGGCTGCATCTCTGGACGTGTGAGGTAGTAATATAGGGCCCCTGAGGAGAGACAGGGTGCAGCGTCTGGAGATAGGAAAGAATGAGGCGACTGGAAGGGTCTGGGTACACAAATTTCAGATATATGATGGGATTGGGAGGCTCTGATGAGATTCGAAGTGAGAAATCTCAGGAGCTTTGAGGAAACCTGGGGGCGATAGGAATTTGGGCTGGGGAACAAGATCTGAGATCAGAGCAAACAGTCTAATTGCTAACGAGAAAGGGATTTCCGGAGCAGGATCTGAGGGGATCGAGGGATGAGTTCCAGGGAGAATCAGTAGGAAACAGTATCCTGTTAGCTAAAAGAAGGACATGGCAAAGGTTTGAAACCAACACATGAGGTTGGAAGGAGGAAGGAGTAGGGTTTGAGGGCGGCACAGCGCCTGATAGAATGCAGGAGATGGGGTTCAGATTGAGACAGGGCAGAAATCTGAGGTGTAGGACTGGGGCGTTTAGCTGGGATGCAGGACTGAAGACTACAGAGATTTGAAACAGGAATTAAAGAATATGTCAGAGGGATTTGGGGCACATGAGTGAATAATAGGTGAGGGTTGTGAGACTGCAATATATTGCTCAAAATTCTAAATTGTAAGAGGGTTGGGAACAGTGTTTAGAGAAGATTGAAATGGTGGAATAGGGATGCCTTAACTGGGCCATGGAATTGAAAGACTTTGGGTTAGATTTGTGGGTTGGTTTCTTGGGCTACTAAAGGAATTTTCTTGACCTCTCTGCATGGAAAGCAGGAGGAGTTTGGGGGACCTAATCACCTAAAAATCACCTATGAAACTGTGTATGAGTGTGTGAAGTTTTAACAGAGTTCAAGGATTTAGGAATAAAGTCGTAGACATTCCCTGTGAAAGGCAGAGTCTTCTTCACTTATTATCCAAGATCCTTTATTCTAAGATATGCATGGTACTGCCACTAGCTCCTTTAACCATCCTACTCTTTCTACTGCTTGATGAAAGTGTTGGGCTTTGGAGAAGAGGATGGTCAAAGCTAGAGACTTAAGGTAGGAAACGACTCAAAGTTATGTGCCTACCCCTCCCTTTGTACCCCCAAGCTGTGATAGCAGATGTGTGAGACCTGGGTGGAAACGAGTAGAACATTAATCCTGTAAGGTTTATTATAGCTCAAAGAGGCAGTGGCTCTGTGAATGAAATGTTTGGGCTGAGAGAGAGACAAAAGCCAAGGGGACTTATGTATTGTGCCTTCAGACCTATGCCATGTTCTAAAACAGTATTTCTTAACCAGGAGTAATTTTGTCCCTCAGAGGACATTTAGCAAGGACTGGAAATGTTTTTAGTTGTCGCAGGTGTCAAGGTACTACTGGCCTCTAGTGGGTAGATACCAGAGACACTATTATATCTTACAATGCATGGAAGAGCCTTCACAGCAAAGTATTATCTGACGACAAATGTCAGTAATGCCAAATTGAGACACCTTGCTCTACAGTCAGATACTCTGGGTTCAAATCCTGGCTCTATCTTTTCCTGACCTTGTGGACTTGAGTGAGTTACTTACATTTTAATGCCTTGAATTAATGGCAGAACTGAAGATATTATAAGGATTTAGTGAACTAAATCAGGGTACCTAGTGTTGAGTGCATAGTAAGTGCTCAAATTGCGGCAGTTTTTAGTTTTTACTATCACTTTCTTACTCAGTTTTGTTTTGTTTTTTAAGAGACGGGGTTTTTTGCTATGTTACTAAGTTGCCCAAGCTGCCTCTCATTCAGTTTTCATAATAGCCCATTTATATATCTAAATCTATTTTAGTGACATAGTAATGACAGAGTTAAGCTCATATCCAGACCCTGATAATGTATATTCTCACCTTCTTTGTTGCTTTTTTTGGTGGGCTCTGCTTAGTCTTGTTTTCTCAAGACTCTTAATGAAGAAGAGGATGACCCAGTGGGAATCATCGAATATCAAAGTGAATTCTAAAGGGGGTGTATATAGATCTCTCTGTTTGGGTAGGGAGGAGCCCTGGACTCTGTTCTTGGCTTGCTCTTTGACCAGGACCAGTGGGATAGTAAGGGGAGGACCTTGAGAATAGCAAGCTTGATGAGGTACAAGGGCCTATAGGATGAGTCCATTGGCTTCAAAATACACCATAAAGCAGATCTCAGGCGGAGGGCAGTTGTAATTTGAAGGAGAGTAACTACTGTTCTAAATGATGTCCTTTGCGCTTCCTTCCTCTGTGACAGAATAGTAGAATTAGCTTCGTCACCAGAAAGACTAGGTATCGTATTGTCAAAATTACTTTAGAAACAAATCCAGATGAGACTTAGCTGGAATGGCCACACATACTCCTGACAATAATATGTAATTTGAATTGAGTTAACCTTGAAATCAGAAGCTTGAAGTCCAAACTCTTTACTTTGCTGCTTATTTTCTAAGTGACCTCGGTCAAGCACTTGTCCTGTCAGCCTCAATTTATTAAAAATATAAATAGTTGTACTTGCTGAGTGCTTATCTCTGTAAATCCTGCCGCAATTTTGGCAACAATCTAGTTGTTATTCCTTATAGGTGAGAAAACTAATAAATTAAATGATTTAACCTAGGCTACATAGCAAGGAGTTAAGGAGGAATTCAAAACCTTGTTCCATTTGACTCCTGGATTACATTATGTAGCTTTAATAGAAGAACTTTTCCAACACTTAAAATTCCCTACGCCTATGTCTGGAGAGTGGTTGGAAGCGAAAAGTTTACAAGGTTCTTGAAATGGATCATCTTCCATGCACATGCTGATGCGCTTCCTTTGTAACACTCCCTCCATTAGGTCCTTTGGTAGAAAAGTCAGGTTTAAAAGTCATTCCTAGATGTTGGTTCCAACCCATCAGCCAGCCTGTGCCAGGGGGGCATGGCAGTCACATTTGTGTCAGTATGGTTTTATGGCTGGTTTCATTTACACATGGGCATTTTGGTCAGTATTCTACTAACCAGTTTTTAGACCTCGGATAGGTTGCTTTTCTCAGAACATTGTTTTCCTTACTTGTAAAGAGGAATAACATTTGTCACATAATTTTGAGAATAAGAGTGATGTACAAGGGCCGGGGATTTAGCTCAGTGGTTGTGCCGCCTGCCTCGAAAGCTCAAGGACCTGAGTTCGATCCCAGGTACCAAAAAAAAAAGAGTGATGTACAAAAAGTTTCTGATATTGAGTAAATAAAAGTTGTTCTATGAGAGGTCGCAATTACAAGATAAAGGTAAAGCTGAAAGGGACCTAAGTGTTGCTTTGCTTTGCTTTGATAACCCTAAGTGGTGTTTCTCAGCATTTTCCAAATTCTCATCCCATCTATTATTCCCAGTACCTGCTTCTTAATCCATTAATCAAAAATCTCATGATTAGAGCTGGAGATATAGCTCAGTGGTAGAGGGCTTGCCAAGGAAGCCCTGAGTTTAATCCCTAGTACTGCAAAAACCAAATAGAAAACACCTTGTGATTAAATGATCACATATATGCAGAAAAATGAACTGTAAAAGAGTTGAGTGAGGTGAGTAGAAGTCCCTTGGGAAAAGGCTTGGATTTTTTTTTTCCACTTTATATTCTGTGAGTCATGTTGATAGCATAGGTATTACCCAAATGTGATGATCACAGGTATTTTTTTTAAGGTATTAGAGATTGAATCTAGGGCCTCTGAGCTACACCCCTAGTCAAGGGAAACTTTCAGCAAGCTTTTGAGAAAGAAACAACAGGCAAACATTTTTTCCAGTAAGCCCTATTATTGCTTTAACTTAGTTTAGCCAAAAGTTTCCTTTTCCACAAACATGTTTCCTTCTGTTTTAAGTGTCCCATACTGATACAACTTTGGGGATGTGCCAGTGTCTTCCTTAGCTGTGTGCAGGTGCTTTAAATGCTCTGAGTGGGTAAACGTCAGGCGATAACCCCACTGACTTCCTGAAAATCAGTCTTGCTATTGAGTGACCTTTGTGCATGGAAGTGGTTATGCACTTAACATTCTGTTAAAATGCATGAGGAATAAATATAGTTTAGAAAGCTGACATGAAAGGAAAAGTAATAAACCTTGTAAAAACCCCAGTCAAACCAGGAGAGTACGTTACTAGAAGAACAGAGCTTATGGAAGGACTGTAGTATTTTACTTGGCTAATTTTAATGTGAAAGCTCTTTTCCTGTCCATTTCTTTCTCAAAAATACCAGTCCCTTTCACAGGAATGGACTCACAGTAGGTGCTCAGTAAAGATTGTTTTTAATTAATTGCTTAAGTTTCTCTAGTTTTGCTTATGGTCTAAGCCACCGTGAGTGCAGGAGAATGAGCCACTGATACAGTGCAAGAAATAGAGACGATCAAGTAAATTCATTTAGAGAAAGACCCTGTGACAGATACTCAAGCATTGCATGAACATTTGAAACCTTGGGTCATCTCAAACTTTTGTTTTTGATATTAGGTAAAACAATCTCCAAAAAGACTCAGAATTTTTATTATTTAAGTGATTGTGATGCCTTAGGTGTAGTCTGCCTATTGAAAAGTGCCTCTTCATTTCTTCTCATAGGCTGAGTGGTAGTGGTGACAGGTGGTAGCTGCTACCACTGCTAATAATAAAAGTTGTATTTCTGCACAGCTAATTGTATGCCTGGCTTGGTGCTGTAATAAGTGTTTTACACATATAAACTCATTTAAGCTGTACAGTAGCTATGTGAGGAAGTTACTGTTTTAGAGCCACTTTTCACAGACAAACTGGGAACTAGATAAGTTAAGTTAAATAACTTGCCTAATCTCCACAGTAGTAGAGTTCGTATTCAAATCCAGAACGACTGGCTTCTAAGTCCACTTCCTTAGTCTTTGTAATACTGTTTGCTCCTAGCTCCTGCCTTTTAGTCCTAGTTCTGCTGAATGATATGAGCTTAGTTTCCCTATTCTGGTCTTAGTTTCCTCCTTTATATTACTCTCTGAGATCACTACTGATGGTAACAGTCTATGTTTAGTCTGTGGCAGAAGGAGCTGCAGCAGTTTACTTTGGGCCAAGAGACGTTGTGAATTCCGTTGCCTATTAGCTTCTAGTCTGGATGTTTAGCGTTCTTAATCAAACTCCTCCAAAACTGACCAATCCTTTCATTAATTTTTATGAGCCTTTACTTCCCATGAAAAGGAAGGTTCTTCATTCTTTCAAACTTTAGTTATAAACTGAATTCATTGTTAATACTAGTACTAATGGTCATTGTCAGTGCTGTTCCTGATTGTCCTTAACATTATGGTAAATAGCATCCTTTCATTGAGTACTCACCAGTATCAAGCTAAGTAATTTATATGTGCTATCCCTAATCACCACAATAATATTTTATAAATTAAATAAAAGAGATCTAAAGAAGTTAATAACTTGCCACCTATCCTGTATCTTATAAATGAGTGTGCTAAGACTTGATCTCAGTTCTGTCTGAGTTTCTGTTGTTTTGTTTTGTTTGATTTTTGCCTTCTGTACTACCCTGATTATTTATTTCATGGACTGGGGAAAACCTGATGGTGCCATAAGAGGCTAGACCAGGCTTGGATGATATTAAAAAATTTCCCTGAGTCTAAGGGCAGCCAAAGTAGACACAGTTTAAGGAGTGTATTCTCATGTGGAGTCCAAGAGAAGTGTTAATATCATTATGGAATGTGTAGTATAAACCATCACATCAAAAGGGTAAGAAGGGGGTACACTGGGCTTAGATGAGGTGAGAGATTAAATCTTGACAGTATGTAGTATGCAACAGAAACATGCTTAAGGGATTAAAATGGGCAAAATTATAAAGAGCATGTTGGGGTTTCATTCTGGTTGGTCACAGATCTTATAGCTGGCAGAAAATGGGCAGCATACTTAAAGACTTTGGGTGATAAGACAGTTCTTTTCACTTGTGTCTTCTTTTCAGGGAAACTCATGTCAAACTGAGCTTCCATATGAGTCATTCTCAGTATTAACACTTATGCCCACATGTACCCTTCTGGAGGAGAGAGTCTGCATCTGCCTATTTCTTCTATTTCAGGCTAAGAAACTTCTGAAAGCTATATTCTTACGTCATGATTTGGGCTTTTTCCAGGTTTCAGACTCTTCATGCCTGAGACTTCTTTAATAGTAGGAGCTTATGTTTCCCTAGCAAAGCATGGCAGCTTCAGGGCAGGAATTTTTCCCATCCTCTGAGAATCTGGTGAGCTGTAGACAACTGAGATAATTTTGGGCATGGATGTGGGCATAGTAAATTCATTTTTTAAAAACTGATGGTTTAGACAGGGAGGCAGGAAGCTTTTTAATTGAAGGAGGTGGTATGATATTTCCCTAATGCTGGGGAAAGAATTTGCTGGTACTGTATTTTTACAAGTTGGCAGACTTGTTTAATTAGCGGATGTGCATTGCCAGCTCTGAAAGAACAGATGTCCCTGCACATTGTAAGGTAACAAGCTCCGGATCCAAACACCAAATGTTGCCCTCAGTCTCTTGTCCCAGATGATAGAAGAGACAGTAAAGCTATTGGTTTAGAATTGAGAAGGTTTACATGGATCCTGAGTTGAAGTTTCTATCAGAATTTCTGTATTCTTGCTCCCAGATGCATGACATATAAGAATTTAACCTTTACAGTTATCCATATGAAGCATCTTAAGTTCATGATATGTGCTGATTTGTTATTTTGTTGAGACACGGACTTAAGTCATATTTTTCTTTTTTTCATGAGAGGAATGAGAATTATATGTTATAAAGGTAGCATTTTTGATGGCCTGGTCTATTGGGCTAGAGAACACTTATGAATAAGTGTTTCATGACAGAAAAAAATTTTAAAAAGGAAAAGAAAAAAAAGTGACTTGCAATTTGATATCAGGTTAAACAAAGTAAAGATATCCGTTCTGCACAGTTCCATGATGTTTGAGCTGCATGAGTTTGAGCCAGTTTTTCTGAACTTTAGTTTTCTCATCCGTAAAGTAGGATAATGAAAATATTAACGTATTTTAAACTATCTATATGAGGACTAAATGAGATTAAGCATATAAAACACCTGGCTTGATATCTAGCATATAGTAGAATAAATACTAGATGAATTTCCTTGCAGTAGGGGGATTTCAGGAAAGTTAAGATTGACTTTAGATAAACTGTAAATGTTTGCTGCTATTTTTCAAATTGCACTGATGGTAGAAATTAGTTGTAATATGTGTCTCTACATATACCATTACCCTTTTGTATTGCTGGAGAAAGTTGATGATATGAGCAAAGCTTTCCTTAGCTAGGCACATTGTCCTTAAATCCAAGCTAACTGGTCCTCCACCTTCTTGATAGTGAGCCCATAGGATTTGCACTTAAGAGGGCTGTAGTTAGCCATGTGCCCCACCTTGCTAGATATATTCATTCTAATTGGGAGTATAAGTTGGCAATAACATAAGGCTGCAGAGCGCTGAGATCTTTCTAAGTCAGATTCATGAGCATATGTGAGGAGAGTGAGAACGTTTGTAATATATACTGGGTGAAGCAGGAGTATTCCAAGCCAGAAATACAATGTCTTGATAAAGAGCTACTATTTTTTAAATCATCCAGGCTTGAATATTTGGCCATTGTAGTGCTTCACTCCCTTATTATAATCTACTCAGTTTCCAAGTCTTACTGATTATACTTCTGGAATAGTGCTCAAATGTATCTTCTTTCTATTAATATCTGCTCCGTAGTTCAGACTTCTGTTATCTGCCCTAGGGTATTTTGCGGAAGCTTCCAAACTAGTTTCTCTGATTTCTTTTTCCTTACTTCATTCTATCAGTTCCCTGCTGCAGAACATTTGTGGTTTCACCATGCACGTCAAAACAAATTTCAAAAATTCATATTTTGGCTCTGAAGACCTTTTATAGTCATTCCCCAGTTTGCCTTTCCAAGCCTTTTAATGTTTCCCTCTGTATTCTACCATAATTTTAACCTAAGGATAAGACAAAGAACAAAGGTTCATTTAAGATATTAGTACAGAGCCAAATATTAGTGTTCTTTAGACGGTAGTACATATATTATTTAATTTTAATCCTTACAGTAACCCTGTAAATGCATTATTATTTGCATTTTACAGATGAGAAGAATAAAACAGAGGTTAAGTGTTTTCTCTTTCCAGCACAGAACACTTGTCTTTTCCCCTGATTTCCAGCCTTTGTAAGACTGTGCCCTTTGCTGAGTACTCATTCCCCCCCATCTCTACCTTTCTATGCATTCTTCAAGGCTTACATCAAATGGCATGTTTTCTTTCAACTTAGAATAAATCCATCTTAACTTTCCTCAATCTTAGTTTATATTTCATTTAAACTACCCTCTACCTTGATTATTTACATATCTTGTCTCCTTTTTATTTTTATTTTTTGGTACCGGGGATCGAACTTGGGACCTTGCGCTTGCAAGGCAGGCGCCGGAACCACTGAGCTAAATCCCCGGCCCGAGTTTTTTTTTTTTTTTTCTGTTTTTTTTTTGGTACCGGGGATCGAACTCGGGTCCTTGCGCTTGTGCTTGTGGGACAGGCAGTGGAACCACTGAGCTAAATCCCCAGCCTCTTGTCTCCTTTTTAAAGTTTGAGCATCTAAAGAGCAGACTCTATATCCTAAAAACCTCTTAATATCAATTATAGTACATGATACCTAGACTAGGATAGATGGATAGGTCAATAGGTAGGAAGATAACTGAATGGAAAATATGTATTTTGTGGTCTGATATTTTGCAGATCACCTAAAGCTAATGAGCAGAACTTTCTGTTTTTCTGGATAATTCCTAGGTCCCAAACATAACACAGTAAACCCTATGACATAATAAAAAGTCTTCCACACTTTTGCTTATGCTGTATTCTTTGCTTAAAGTACCATTATCTTTCATTGCCTTGTTTCTTTCAACACACATTTTAGGAGTGACACTGTTTGTGGGCACCCTTACCAATTTCCTCTTGGTAGAGTATCAGTCCATCCACTGTACTCCTATATGATCTTGTGGACCTTCATGGTACATTTATTCTTCTAACTCTACATAATTTTTGGTACTTTTCTACTAGTTTGAATTATAAGTTATAAAATTCACAAAATATTAATACTAGCATTTATTATAAGTATACTTCTTGCCAGGTTCTATACTAAAAGCATCATGATTATCATTTTATTTAACCCTTATAATAACTACATAAAGTAGACACCATTATATCCATTTCTCAAGTAAGTGATGGAGAAACAACTTCAGGAAGTTTAGGTTACTTCCTCAGTTCCTATCCTTGATGTAGTGATTTGGCTGGTTTTCATTTCCCTTTTTTATTATCACCTGCTACATAACAGACCTCAATATGTGTTAAATAAGTGAATGACGGAATGAATGATCATAGCTATTCTCTAAATGTTTCTTGACAGAATTAATTTGTTTGAGCAGTGGAAAATGAATAATGGTTTCTTTTTCTCTTTAGCAGGAATTTGACTCTCTGGGGCATGAATACTAAGCTATTTGGTTCTGGGCTGTGCTAGCAGGACCCTTCAACAGAAGTGCAATGGCCACAGCAGCTGCTTCTCACCTGAACCTAGATGCCCTCCGGGAAGTACTGGAATGCCCTATTTGTATGGAGTCCTTCACAGAAGAGCAGCTGAGGCCCAAACTCCTACACTGTGGCCATACCATCTGCCGTCAGTGCCTGGAGAAGCTTCTGGCCAGTAGTATCAATGGTGTTCGATGCCCCTTTTGCAGCAAGATTACACGCATAACAAGCCTCACGCAACTGACAGACAACCTGACAGTGCTGAAGATCATTGACACAGCTGGGCTCAGTGAGGCCGTGGGCCTGCTCATGTGCCGGTCGTGTGGCCGGCGACTACCCAGGCAGTTCTGCAGGAGTTGTGGTTTGGTGTTGTGTGAGCCCTGCCGGGAGGCAGAACACCAGCCTCCTGGCCACAGTACACTCCCTGTCAAAGAGGCAGCTGAGGAGCGGCGTCGGGACTTTGGAGAGAAGTTGACCCGTCTTCGGGAACTTATGGGGGAGCTGCAGCGGCGGAAGGTGGCCTTGGAAGGTGTCTCTAAGGACCTGCAAGCTAGGTATAAGGCAGTTCTTCAGGAGTATGGGCACGAGGAACGCAGGGTCCAGGACGAGCTGGCTCGCTCTCGGAAGTTCTTCACGGGCTCTTTGGCTGAAGTTGAGAAGTGCAATAGTCAAGTGGTAGAGGAACAGAGTTACCTACTTAACATTGCTGAGGTGCAGGCTGTATCTCGCTGTGACTACTTTCTGGCCAAGATCAAGCAGGCCGATGTAGCACTACTGGAGGAGACAGCTGATGAAGAGGAGCCAGAACTCACTGCCAGCCTGCCCCGGGAACTCACCCTGCAAGATGTGGAACTCCTTAAGGTGGGTCATGTTGGCCCTCTCCAAATTGGGCAAGCTGTTAAGAAGCCCCGAACAGTTAACGTGGAAGATACTTGGGCCATGGAGGCTGCAGCTTCTGCTGTCTCTACTTCTGTTACTTTTAGAGAGATGGACCTGAGCCCTGAGGAAGTAGTTGGCAGCCCTAGGGCTTCACCTGCTAAACAGAGGGGTTCTGAGACAGCTTCCAATATCCAGCAGTGCCTCTTTCTCAAGAAGATGGGGGCCAAGGGCAGCACTCCAGGCATGTTTAATCTTCCAGTCAGTCTCTATGTGACCAGCCAAGGCGAAGTGCTGGTTGCCGACCGTGGCAACTACCGTATACAAGTCTTTACCCGAAAAGGCTTTTTGAAGGAAATCCGCCGCAGCCCCAGTGGCATTGATAGCTTTGTGCTAAGCTTCCTTGGGGCTGATTTGCCCAATCTCACTCCTCTCTCTGTGGCCATGAACTGCCACGGGCTGATTGGTGTGACTGACAGCTATGACAACTCCCTGAAGGTATATACCTTGGATGGCCACTGCGTGGCCTGTCATAGGAGCCAGCTGAGCAAACCATGGGGCATCACAGCCCTGCCATCTGGCCAGTTTGTGGTAACTGATGTGGAAGGTGGAAAGCTTTGGTGTTTCACTGTTGATCGAGGAGCAGGGGTGGTCAAATACAGCTGCCTCTGCAGTGCTGTGCGGCCCAAGTTTGTCACCTGTGATTCTGAAGGCACCGTCTACTTCACCCAGGGCTTGGGCCTCAATCTGGAAAATCGGCAGAATGAGCACCACCTGGAAGGTGGTTTTTCCATTGGTTCTGTGGGCCCTGATGGGCATCTGGGTCGCCAGATTAGCCACTTCTTCTCAGAAAATGAGGATTTCCGCTGCATTGCTGGCATGTGTGTGGATGCTCGTGGTGACCTCATCGTGGCTGATAGCAGTCGCAAGGAAATCCTCCATTTTCCTAAGGGCGGCGGCTATAGTGTCCTTATTCGAGAGGGGCTCACCTGTCCAGTGGGCATTGCCCTCACTCCTAAGGGGCAGCTGCTGGTCTTGGACTGTTGGGATCACTGCATCAAGATCTACAGCTATCATCTGAGAAGATATTCCACTCCTTAGAGGATGAGAAATACCATTTTCCTCTGTTACCTAGTCAGCTTTCCTTCCCTTAGTTCTTGGGTATTGGTGGTACTATAGAATAGACTTGGTGTATGTCTTTTGATTCCAGCTGGGTTGTCCTAGAATTTTAGAAGCTCTATCTTTCAGTGTTTGTTGTTTGTTATTCCCTTCTCCTCGTGCCAGCCCCAAATAAATTTACAGCTTTAACAGATGCATTATCCCAAATAGGACACATGATGATGTTAGCTGTGGTTTGATTAGAAATTAGTCACTTGCCAGGCTTCAGTAGAGCCACCTCAGCTCTTGTATTTGAAATTTGCCCTTGTATTGAACCCTTGTTGATTTTTTCCTTTTGATGTCCCTGATATATTGTTTCTTTCCTATTATAAGCTTCATCTGTGGAACTTCCTCTTCAACTCTGGTTGCACTCTGTCTGCATGCTTCAGTTGGATCTGCTCAACCTTTCAGTGACATTTCAGACATTTACCCCTGCAGCATGATATCTTAGGCTGATCAGTGTGAAAGTACATTTATTAAGCGCCACCAAGGGAGATACACATTCCCTTTGGGAAGGAATACCTTTTGGCTGGGAATATGTGCCATCTTGGATTAGTCTCTTATTGCAGATGTACCAGAGAATGCACTGACCCTACCTGGTTAGTGTTGAAGACTTCACTGGGAATTGTTTGCCTTTTAAAGGAACATGTGGATTAAAATCATGCCACAGCATAGGAAGGTGGGAATAAGCAAATATAAATGTTCCTACAGCCAGGAAACTTTAATAGTGTCTAGGACTCCTTATGTTTCATACTCCTTCCACCAACCTGTGATAGAAGTTTGAGGAATTGTAGAACACAGGCCATGGCCAACAAAGTGGGGATGTGGACATACTCATTTTCATTACAAAAACAAACAACTTTTGGGTACTCTGTATTTTCTTTAAGTGAGTGCATAATATTTGGCTTTGGAATTTATTTCAGTTCTTCCCAGCATTAAATAATTGATAATTGTTTCTTCATCAGTGGTGGTCATGTCCTTCAGTTAAATACGGGATTTGGGAGCCAAGGAGGACAACTTGTACTATGCTGTTTTATTTCCTTGCCTGACACTGTTCTTTGCAATCATAGGGATCTAGCCAGGTCAGAATTCAGCTGAAAGCACCATTATGTGAAGATACTCCAAATCGCACTTCCACTTGTGAACAGAATCAGCCTCCAATCTTTGGAGTCACCCTGTTCAAAACCAAGCCTTCACCACATGGATATGTTTAAGTTTTATAATTACAGTTCAGAAAAGAAAACCAGAGTCGCACATTTAAGACTAGAAGTGAAAGAATCTGTGATGAGATTCCATAACTTTGGTGTTTACTAAGCACCATATCTTGCTTTCTAGGTGCAGAGATGATGGCAAAGAAAAGGCTAGTGTCTTGCTTTCACAGAAACAGAATTTCTAAACTGAGGTTCTCGTAACTATTTTTAGAAGTTTCAGTGTTGCCTCCCCACCCCACTTCAGTTGTGATTGGTTGCCACAGGACAGGTAAAGAATTAAAGTGACCTTGAACTAGTTTGTCTTTCGCTTTTCACCGAGAGAAAGCCCCATGTTCTGATTATGAAATTTCATCTGGTTTTCAAAGGTCATATAATTGAGAGGAAATTGATCGAATTAAAAGTACATCACTAGTTATTAGAGCCATTTTATCTGGTGGCACCCAGCAGCAGGAGATCTGTCTTTGCTGTCAGTGGGAGACTTGCTGAGGCAATAATATCAGCCAGGCCTTTGCCATATGGTTTGCTGCAGAGAAATGAATATGATATTGTGGGCTGGCTTGAGGTAAACAAGGCTAGGAATCCTCCAGCGGCCTATGCTTTGGGAAGAAAGTGCTGCTACTGATTGGCATTCAGCAGTTGGACCTGTCCCCATCTCTACACTGCAGTCATACTCAAATAAAGCAAGTATCTGCAGGCTTAAAGTGTGGTCTAAATGTTTTTGTTTCTTTTTACTTATACATGTGAGTATTTTGAGCTGTGCTTAGTACAGTTTTCAGTTATCTGCCATGTTGACTATATTGGAGAGTATGGTCCCAGGAAACTACTTTCCTCACAGTAGTTGCTTTTGTTTTTTGTTTTGTTTTGCTTTGCTTTGCTTTTTAAAGCAGTTGAACGTTATCCAAATAAAGTCTTATAGGCAAATCTGTGATTTAAAAGAGATTAAAGAACAGTGGCTGTGGCTGAGGCAGATCTGTGAGGCTGGAGAACAGGCTACTTCCTCCCTTCACCACATCTGTGCTACCATTATAGAACACTTGTGAATCTACAGAATACTTCCTTTAAGCCATCAAACTACAGCATTCCTGCTTTTTCAGTTATATCTCTCTAGCCATGTGGCCTTGGGCACATCACTTAACTCTGAAAAATGATAAAAATGACCCCACCTTCTGAAAGAGTATGAGATAACAGATGTGAAAACTAACAGCTATGTTCAAGAAATGATAGCTGCTATTAACTTCCTTATTGAGTTGCTCAGAAGAGTATTTCTCTGATGTGAGGTGGTGGGACAACACCTAACTATTCTTTCCTTCTTGCCTACCTTATCACTTTGCAGGTTTCTATTTGGCAACCAAAATATTTCTCAGGCATTTTCTTTCTTTAACCATATGTCTCCAAACAAATCATTACCTGTTCCATTCCACTAGCTATTCATGTTTCCAGTATTAATCAGTGTCAATATTATTTTTCCATGTACAGTATCTAAGCTTTATTGGAAACTAGCTAATCTTTAGCTACCAGCACATATAAAATGTGCCTGGTATAAAATACGTTCTCACTTACTGCATTCACTTAGTTATCTACTCAACTCAACGGTGACTCCAGTAATCTGAAGCCTCCTGCTGCAGCCTTCTTATAATGGATAAAAAAGAATTCTCAGATAAGCCCTTTTAAAGATGTATAAAAAAGCTAATGGGAAACAGCTGACTTAGGTCAGTTAAGGCTCTGCTTCCCTGTGTCATTTTTCATTAGTTATGGAAAATTTAAATTACTGGAGCAGTGATTCAGTTTTTATTGAGCACCTACTGTAGGCCAGGTACTTTGCCAGGTGTTTAGAAAAAATATTTAAATGTATTCTTCATAAATTACTCCACAGTCTTTCTTGTCTAATGTACTTGAAATCCATATTTTGTTGTTTGAGACTTCTTCAGAAGCCAGGCATAGGCTGTGTCTGAATTACCGTGAAGTCGATCCCAATGTATGCTTCAGTCTGAGATAGTCTGCAGAGAGGCACTCCATTGTTCCAATCAGAATAAATGTGGCTTGAACTATACAGTATTTCTGTGAGTGAGACAAGTAATGCTTACATCGATGTACTTTTTTATCTAGTGCTTAATAGCCTCTTAAAGATGAAGTCCTACCCAGCTCTGTAAGAGGGAAATGGAAAACAGCTAACATGAGACTCAAGTCTACATCTGACTAGGATGCTGATTTACACTCCGACCGTGCAGCCCCTCAGGGCATCTCAAAGCAGATTACAGATATGAAACATCAGATGCTTGGATGAATTTTACAAGCAGGGCAGTTGTGAGGTAACCTTTTAGCAAAATGCACACTTAAGTCTCCAGACCTGTGGCTTTATCTTGTCAGTATCATTAATATTCACAGGACCTTGTCTAAGTATGAAGCTAGGCAGCTCTGGGACTGTAGTGCATTCTAGTGGGAAGATCATTGGACTTGGAGCCAGACCTTTGTCTGGATTCCAGCTCTGCCACTCAACTAGCTGGCTGTGTGACCTCGGGCAATCACCACATCACTGAGTATCATTTTCTCTATAAAATAATTGCTAAAATCCCTTCTAGCTCTATAATTTTGTTAACTGCTGCAAAATGTGATTGAGTTTCTCCCCAGTGTTTTTGCATATTACTTATTAGAGTAGAAAAAAACTTGCACTTTGGAATCAGTCCCAATTGTTTGGTCCGATTGCTTCTCTACCCTAACAATTGTGACCTTGTCTCACTTGTTTCCCTGCTGAGCTATAGTTTCCTATTGGTAAAAGAAAATGACAGTTTACATTTTAAAGGGCATCTATTTTGAGAATTAATAATGGAATAATATATGCAAAGTACCTAATTTTGAAAATGTGACTTCATTATATAAGACAAAGGCTTCCTTTTCCACCATGGTGAGCTGATACACATCCTTCAGGTAAATCTTGGGAGAGATTTCATACCTGTATTGGTGGAGCAACAACATATTCAGCACTGGTTGGCTTCTTTTTGGAACCAAGGATCGAACTTGGAACTTTGCACTTGCGAGGAGGCAGGCGCCAGAACCACTGAGCTAAATCCCCAGCCCTGGTTGCCTTCTTAATTAAAAAGCCTATTGGAGGAAGAGAGATTGCTGAGGGTGCCAAGGAGAAGCTCATTCACAGCAGTGCATCCCGCTAGGAAGGCTACACTTAAAACCTAAAGTCTAATTATTTAATTAAAGCAATTAAGAAAGCATCTTAAATGTTTTTGAAAGATAAATAGAATCAGGATTTTTAAAAGGTTATATGCAGATACTGTGTATGTGTGTGTGTGTGTGTGTGTATGTAGAAAAAAATTTTAAAGCTTAGAAACATGCATGTTTAACTGTTCTTGTAGTTAGCTATTCTAAAAAGAATTTTCCTCCAGATCAACATTCATTAACTCAAATTATAAAAATAAGCCACAAATCTCATTGTTAGATGGGAAGGGAGTCCCTAGTTTGGTCCTGCTTCCCCTACTTATTATCCCTATAGCTATTACACAGCTTCTTCACCTCAGTTTCCTTATTTGTAATATAGGGATTATTGTACATCTTACTGCACTGTTGTGAAAAGATGATAGACATAAAACACTTAGCAGGGTACACTGAGGCATTTTCAAAATTACAGTATATTAAGTGTATCTTAAAGCTACCATCATTCTTTGTGATACAGCAAAGACACAAAACTGGTAAGGAATCTATGCTTCTTTTCTTAAGGAAAATTAGTGGTCCACTGAAATCTTGATTGAAAACATGAAGATTTTGTGTAAGTCAGATGCATGTTTTTTCCTCTACAAGTAAAGTACGGATTTTCTTCTGGTGACTATAACAGCATTACATATTTTCACAGAATAAGCAGATCTGAAATACTATTCACTTACTCATGACACATATAAGACACCTACTGTTCATTCTCATTAGCATTACTTAATGAGTAATGAATCCAAATGTAAATCAGTCATGAATCTTGCAGTCAACTTGTGGTCTGACTGCAAAGATAAGATACGTAAACAATACAAATGCATTGAAGAATAAGATAAATGATACAGGAAATACTGTGTCAAGTGTTTGAGCACAGACTTTCTAGCTAAGAGGACCTGGTTGCTGAAGAACCTTGAAAGTGGAAAATCATGAAAAGACATATGATACTAATAGGAAAAGTAAGAAGTTCCTACTAGAGTGAGGAAACATAAAATTCAAAGGTCTAGAGATCCATTTGTTCATCATCCTTCCTATGAGTAATAATTCGAGTGGTTCTCTTTTTCTTGCCCTAAGTCATGTTATTTCTATAAGTAACCATGGCTCAGTGAGGCTTCATTCTTAAGGAAGTGGTATGGTGTGGATTAAAATCTGCTTGGATTCTTAGAGGTAGAGGGCAAAGTTTGAAAATACATCCTCTCCTCAGTTTTCTAATTTGTCTCCTTACTAGGTATCACTGATTGGCATAGTCTCATAATAAGTCTAGTACCTTTTCAAAATCCTGAAATAATAATCAAATGACTTCCCTTCAAAAGCTTGAACCAGTCAGTTTTCTGGTTTCCATATAACTTTGTGGTAGAATCTGATTCATTTTTTAACATTTGCCAACAGTTTTCTCTTTTCCCCCATATCAGAACATGCTCATAAAAAAGCTCAAGTGCTTCCACTTCCAGTGTCAGCCAACAAAGTTCAAACCTATCCACAGCCCATGCATGGGAACTCTCATTCCAGCCTTGCCACCAAGTGACTTTATAAAAGGCCAAGCTAGTCTCCTTTACTGCTCAAGCCATTTTTGCACCACTTGGTAGTACCCACTGCTTTCCCCAGAAGCTTCATTATGGGAGTAATAAATCTTTTCATACTTTATTTGGTATGAGTAGCATCCTCAGTCTCAATATCTGAAGCAACTTTGGGGTGGAGAGTCTTCCATTTTCATGTGAGATGACTACAGCAGTTGACACAACCTTGGGGCTTAGGAGATCACAACCACCACTAGAGGGCTTTCTTTTCGCCAGCTGGCTCTTGCTGGCTAGAATGTTTTCATCACTGCTGGGAAGCTTGTTCTTTGAGCTTTGCCACATTTGCTTCCTCATCCATTCTATATTATAGATCGATTCAGCTAAGTTTGAAATTTTGGTAATTGGCATTTAAGGAAAGGAGAAAGGTATTCTGTAGTCCTTAGTCTTGGTCCAGACCTATCAGTGAGTCTCAGATTTAATTGTGTGTTTGCATTCCAGCATAAGTGGTAACTGACAGTAGATTTGGAGGAATCAGTCTTATCTTGTGACTTCTGGTTAGTTGTCCTGACCAGACATTGTCTCTTTTCTATAGACCCTTCTTGGGAAATATGATACCCTATACAATATGCAGCCTGTTAGTGGTCACTCATGTGGAGGAAGGCTACATGAAATGCTGTGACTTACACTTCTAAAAGCAGACAGCTCATTAGGACTTTTTAAAAAATGCCTTTATTGCTGTCCTACCTGTACCACTGTGAACAAAAAAAAAAATCTGATCTTTAGGGTTATAGGAAAATACATGACACATCCATAGTTTCACCAAGGGATTAAGTCAAACCTGACTTAAACCAAGACTCCTTATACCGTGTAAGGCAATTATTGCCATCTGGGGAAGCCCTAATCCTGACGATACATATCTGTGACTGGAAGAAGAAATGTAAATATGAACAGGATAAAGAAGATTGCCCCCCAACATCTATAACTTGAGGAAAAAACATAAATATAAACAGGAAAAGATTGCCCCTCCAACACACACCAAACTGTATAGCGTAATTACCCCCCAAAAAACACTTTGAGGAAGAGGAAACAAAACCAGCCAAACTAGAAGTTCAAAACTTGACCTAATTAGAAATATAAAACTTACTAAAAGAATGTATATAGCCAAAACACAGCAAGATAAAAGGTTGCTAATTGACTTGCACCTCTACAACCTGAGTTCTCAGTTAACATCTGCCAAAATTTAATCGTCAAACCTTCACAGCCTTAAGACTAAGGCTCAAAGTAATTATACCTGAGAATTCTCCTAATTATAAGCAAGATAGCCCTATAATCTTGGGACAGTTTCTGAGAATATTTGAGTACTTATGTATGTTTCATCTTATTCATCAGAACTTGCCTTGCCTAAATTCCCCACAGCCATAGCACTCATTATCCTAAAGTATCCCATAGTGGGCATGGCTGCTTTTAACCAATGAGTAATAAAGTAAGTCTTTGGTACTTAATAATTGTTTTTGCCAAAATGGTACTGCATGGACCTTCCCCTCCCCCCATTAGTTAAAATAGTTAATATGGTGTGGTTCAAATTAAATCAAGGTCTTCAAAATTTGAAACCCATATATTAGACCTACTTATGAAAGAGTTAACTATCCCCACTGCTCCACTATTTAATGGCTCAATTTAGCCTGCTCTTAAACCTACAAATAATTCATGGCACCTCATAATGGATTGCTGCAATCTTAATGCCAAGGTTCCCTACCATACCAAATATTATTGATGAGTAACTCTATTCAACCAACACTGGTAAATACTTTGCAGTCAGAATTGGCTAGCATGTTCAGTGCCTATTTTACCTGCTTCTCAGCTGATTTGTCTTCAAAGAGACACAATACCCCTTTTTTCTTTTGGCTACTCCAAGGGTACCTTAATAGTCTTGCTCTCACATAGTCTGTAGACAGGGTCTTAACCACATCCAGTCTTTTCCAGGACCACAGTAATGATATCATACTGATTATATCCTCCCCTAATGAGATTCATTTGATGCATTCATTGAGGACATACATTCACAAAAGGGTTCATAAAACAGGATGGACACACCATTATCCCACACACAGTACCCCAGTTCTTGCCACCTTGGTTCAATTCCTGGAAGGTATTTAGCTGAGAGCCACTCCACCCTTGATACTGCCAAGTTACAGCATCCATAGTATTAAAATAACTGGGATATGTGTTAGGCCTTTTAGGATTCTAGAGACAGCATATTCCTCATTTACAAACTTTAGCCCATTTCGGCTATTACAAATTTACACATCTTGATCTGTGTAACAAAAGGCTCTAGAATTACAATACAATATTACACTGAAAGGCTTTAGCAGTCTCTGTTCATGTCTAGTGAAGCCTATGGATCATATTTGATGGCTTTAAATTGTTCGTGGACATCTGGGGCAAAAAAACTGCCTCCTGACCCCATACCATATGCAATTACTAGATACATACCAGACTCTCCTGGTAACAGTTCGGTCGTCACAATCCCTGAGCTTGTAACCGCCCCCCGCCCCCACACACAGCTGCCTATTATGCCTTAGGTCACGTAAACAGAACCCTGAAAGCTTAACATAGCTACTTGAGGCCTCTTTGCTGCACTCCACAGTCAAACTTGGCATGCACCCTCTGCAGTAAACAGTTCCAGCCGTCCCTAGTCTCTTGCCAGATGTTACAGTACTGATGAGATTTGCCCTCTTTCCCAGATCTCTTGGATATTTGTGGAGCTCCTTGGAACCAATTGAGTTAACAGCAGACAATTTATACATTTTATAGATGATATCACTACCATTATGTGTGGTAGATTCTTCTCTAAAGCTGCGTATTTTTAACCCTTATTTGGGATGTCCTGGGTAATGGGACAAGACCCAAATCAACACAACTAACCTCTTGCAGTCTTTTTGTTGTTGTTGTTGTTTTTTTTTGTACCGGGGATCGAACTTGGGTCCTTGCGCTTGCACAGCAGGCGGCGAAACCACTGAGCTAAATCCCTGGCCCTTTTTTTGTTGTAGTTGTTGTTGTTGTTTTTGACTTGCAGTCTTTTTGATACTGGATGCCCTGGGTGACAATCTGTCACATCTGGACAGTTCTGTTGACTCTTGATTCATTGTCAATGATCTGCTCATCTGTCCCTACCAATTGCAGCAAAAATAGTTCTCTATCCAAGATTGCCTTTTAGGGGAAAAGAACTCTCTGAATGTCTTTCCTCACAGATAGCAAAAATACAATTCACACTAAATCCACAATAAACGACCTCACTAAGACATTACTTATACTTTCAGTATCTAGACAATGCTGATAGTGACCAAGGCAGTCATTTTATTTCTTAAAATACACAGTCTTGGGCTCTTGTAGAGGGATTTAAGGGAACTTTTACCTCCCTTTTCAATCTCAGGCTGCAGACCTAGAGTCCCATAGTGACTTACTAAAACCAGTTCAATTAAATGAAACATGGCACATTTTAGTAATCAACCAGATATCAGGGGTGGACTGTTATAATGATTCTGACTCCACTTTTTGTATTTGATTTCTTTCAAATTGAATTATTCCCCTTTCCCCTTCATTCTCACTTCTGGGCAAGATGATAAGAAAACCTATGTGCTCCTACCTTTGGAGCTTCAAAACAAGCACATGCCAGATAGCATATAGGAACCAATTCCAACCTCACCCTACTCTACTACTCTGTAACAGCCAAGCCAATCTTCTTTCCTTGTTTTCTCAAGCTACTTTGGGACCTGCTTTGGAGCCCCGCATTGCTCTCCTCAAAAAGTTTCATTATGTCAGTGATACATCTTTTTGGGGTGTGTGTGGCATCATCTGTCTCAGTATCTGAGTGGGTTTTGGGAGGACTATCCCACTACAGAATGAGCGACAACAAATGTTTAAATATTCATAATATGATAAATAAAATTTTTATGTTTAATTTCTGAGCAATCATATGAATAAAGGTGAATGTTTTGTGAAATTCCACTTAATATTGAATTAAAAATAAATCTATTCGTCTCTCAGGCCTCGGGATCTAAAACCTGTTTGACAAATTTAATGATTCTGTAAAACTGTTAGAAATAAAGTTAAGTGGAAGATGTCATGGCTCAAAAGATGGAGAGGCAAACATATGTATATCACTTCACCTGATCCAAGACTTAAGGACTGAATCTAGGTGAATAAAACTTCTGCACTAGTTGATACCCTACAGGAAAGGTCACATAAGGATGTAGCACATATGCTCTGGACCCTTGATAGAACACTTAATTGTTAGCTAGACAAAAGAATAAAGAATTAAGCAAAACCATAAAAGTATATATTCTTCCCTTCTCCTGTGGTGAGAATGGCCACTTTTTCTCTTCAGTGAAACATATATTAACTTCAGTCACTTAATATATACTAGGAATGTTCTTCAGTGTCCCATAATATTTTATGCAAGTGAAATTTGGCCAAGCTGAGCAGCATGGGTATCCTCTCTGATTGCAATAAATAAAATGTCAAAAACAATCCTGAGTGCTACAAGGGAAAATAGCTCCCTAAGGAAACACACGGCAAAAGGGGAACTTAATTTTCATTCTAGATGATATTGTCCTTTCTGACTTCAGTTACCTATGCAACTCCTGCAAAACCTGTGTATTTTAGGTCGTCTCTTACTTTTGATCACCACACTGGTAGCTACCCAATTACCCATTTTATATTGCCAGCTATATATCCTTAGGAACCTTAGACTCAGCATATTTAAAGCTGAATGTAGCTCTACCCTAACTAATGCTCTTTCTCTTTTTCACCTTTGAAATATCCGCATCAGACATTTAAGCCAGAAAACTTGCAAGCACCACTAATCATTACCCTCACATCTTGCACCTCCTAGTATTCAGTCCTAAAGTTCTCATCTGCTGTCATTTGAGTGTGGTTTGAGCATCCACCAAGAGTCCATTTTGATTGAAGCTTTGGTCCTCAGAGTGACACTGTTGGAAGGTGGTGTAACCTTTGGAAAGTGGGGCCAAGTGGGAGGCCCTTAGGTTTTGAGATGCATGTCCTTGGAAAGTAGGTCTTGTGGGACTCCTTGGTAGTTTTCTGTACTATGGGTTGTTATAAAAGTCTGAGTTTGGTCTCACCCAGGTATCTGCTTTCTGGTTCAAGACACTTCTGCTTGCTCCAACATGAGCTTCCACTGTTGCTGTATATTGCCCTAGCCAAAGACAAATCTAACAAGGTCTGCTTAATTTGGTGCTTGGAGCCTCCAGAACTTCAAAATAAATAAAACTTTTTATAAAGTAGCCTGTGTCAGGTATTTTACTATACTGATGCAAAGTGAATTAATAAAATCATCATACTAGCAATTTAATATTTTTACTTCTGTTTATTCTTTTCTTCATCTTCATGGCTACTAGGTTTTAAGCCACGATTATTTTTCTCATTATAACATTCCTGTAGCTTCCTAACAGATCTAGACTCTAATCTAGTATCCCCCGCACAATTCCTCTCATCTTAGATTGAGCCCTACCCCACACTAGATAAATTCAAAACCCCAAATGCTAATAATACATAGAACTTTGAGTTGGCCTTTAGCTGCTCCTATTACAATACAAAATTCTGTGGCCAGGGATTTAGCTCAGTGATTCCACCGCCTGTCTCGCAAGCGCAAGAGCCCAAGTTCGATCCCAGGTACAAAAAAAACCAAAAACCAAAAAACAAAATTCCTTAACATAGTCTACAAATTCTAGTGAGATTTGGTTCCTGCCTATCTTCCTAAGTTTGTCTCACCACCACTGCCTTCTCTCCCAGAATTCTGCCCCATCTTCATTTTGTTTCTTATCCTAAAGACATTTTGTCCATGTTTTTCTTACTAGTTGAAACACATTCCCTCTTTTTACCTATGTTGGCCTGAATTTTACTTCCAAGTATTCCAAAATGCCTTTACTGACTCACTTCACTCTTTTGAGTCAGGTATACATCAAACTTTGTATTCAAAGTAGCATTTAATATTTCTGCTGCATCTGGAGCATCTGGCACAGTACCTGAAAGATAATAGGCACTGAATTTGTTTCTGAATAGCACCAGGGGAGAAGGGTTAGCATAGATCATATATATATATATATTCCCCTTTGGGTTGCATTTAGCATCACAGCATCAACTGGTTATGTTACCTTCTGCTCCTGTCACCAGCTCTTTCCCTCAATCACAAAGTCTGGTTTCATCGGAAGGTCAGCTATGTTTGAAAGGTGGGAGGAGTGGTTCCCTCCAATTTGCTTTACCTTGACTTGTTAACTACAAAATAATTGAAAATCATGTTCCCATTTAGATTCACCCTATCTTTGTCGTAGTGCAAAGTCACCACTGAAAGAGACAAGTTAAAAATATACCTTCCATTGGGTGGTATATAAACTATATCTCTGTAAATTTACAAACAAAAAAAGAGTGATGATGCGATAGTTAACTACTGTGTTAACTTGAGTAAGAGACAGCTGGATTGGCTTAGCATAGTCTGGGTGTGACCGAATGGATTTGCTAAAGACAGAAGACCCATCCTGCATGTGTTTGCCACCAACCAATGGGGTTGTAGTCTGAATAGAATAAAAAAGAAAAAGCAGAAGGAAGTCTTGCTTCTGTTTCTTCACAGGAGCTCCTGTCTGCCTTTGCCTTGGATGTCCATCTCCTGGTTTCCAGTGTAGATTCTTCAGCCTGCAGGGCAGACTGTTCAGCCTTGCAGTGCACTCTTCGGGTTTCCAGCTCAGACATTTTGGATTCCTGCTGTGAACTCACACTGGAGTCTATAGTGAGCTCTCAGGCCTTTGACTTTTGCCTAGATCCTTCAGATCTCCAGTGTGCAGACAGCCCCTTTGCACTCTTCACACAAGACTGCAGGCAGTCATTGTAACCCTACCTTGTTAATCCATATATCTTTTACATTAAATCTGTTTCTCTACTGAGCAGTGAGCACTGACTGATACACCTAGTCTCTTGAATTGCCTCTTAAAACACTTTCTAGGATGGAGGACAAAGAAGAGGGAGTAATAATCCTGGGTTCTAATCCTATTAACCAGTTTGTGGTTCCTTTGAGCAAATTGTTTCTTCTCCCTCAAATACCATTCCCTCATCTATGTTAATAATTGTATTAAATTAAGCATCCTTTGAGTTGTAAATTTCAATGAATCTAGACCTCAGAGACTCAGACCTCTTGAGTCTAGATCAGCAAAAGGAGCCTTCCATTTCCCTGAACATCTGTGGAATTGGAAGGAACAGTAAGGAAACCCCTAAGGCCCGACTATCCTAAGGAGGAAAGCCTTGTGTCTAGGGCTAGTACGTCAGATGACAACAGCCAAGTCAAGCTCCAACCCATGAGTTGGTCAAGCCAACCTCTAAGACCTGGCTCAGAACCTGTACTATGATCCAGAGCCAGGGTGTTAACTAGGAAACAAGGGTCTAGAGGCCGCTGGCCAGTATCATGCTGGCTTAAATCATGCTGATCTGTCTGCCTCTTTTTTTTCACTCTCCTTGACTAAGTACTTCTAATTGTTGAAGGCAGAAACGCCTCTCAGAGAGAATACTCTTTTTAGAATGCCTCCTGTGGCTAAGTAATAGCAAAATGTAAATGATGAGAGAATTGGAACAAAAAGTAGAAGAAAAGGGAGGCAAAAGAGGATACCATTTGCCAGCTCTGTGGTTTTAGATTATGTATTTTGCTTCCCTCACCTCACCCCCATCTCAGTATCCAAGGCATAAAGATTCCAACTTGAGAGGGTTGCTCTTAGAATTAAATGAAAGTGTCTATGTGAAGTGGCCAACATACCTTTGGGGCATGTAGTGTGTTCTCAATATATCTGAACCTGTTTTTGCAGGGATGTGGTGAGGCATTTGGACTTTAGAGTCAGTCCTGGAATGGAATTCTGCCTTTCTTTGTTAAACACACAACTTTGTGAAGATGAGGTAAGAATTAGTCTGGACCCCATAGGATTGTTAGGAAGATGATATATGATGAAATGAATATGTGGACCATAGTAGGAACTCAAAACATGGAAGTCATTGTTGCCCTTTCCTCTGTTGCCCTCTTCCCTAACACATACATATGCACATACATTCGTCATGAACAGTATAAACTTGGTATTGAGCTGTGCAGATAGGCTCTCCTGGGCCCAACTGCTGGGGTCCAGTTTACACTATTTGATAATATTACCTTTTATCTCCACCTACAGGCTCAAGCAGAGCTCAAATTCAAAAGGTGACAGATCTTCCAGGGAGAAACAGCCATGACTTAGGAAGTATGGCATGAATAGAGTATATATCTAAGGCTGCTATAGTCAAGACTAGAAAGAGTTACATCATTATGGGTTTTTTTGCCTGGGAAAACTAACAGTAGTAATAATTATCACAGGCTTGATTATGCCTCATAATAATAATAAATGATAATAACAGCTAGCATTTCCTGAACATTTATTATATATTGGGTGCAATGATAATTACTTTAAAAACATTGCTCCATTTTATTATTATAACAATACTGCAAGAGAAGCATTATTATATTCATTTTAAAGGTAAGGAAATTAAGGTTCAGAGAGCCAAAAGGCTTTGACATAAGTCACACATCTGGCAAATGGGACAGATGATTCATCCACAGCTCAGTATGTGTATTATTTTTTGAGACTTCCACTTTTGATAAGAAGAGAACACTACTGACTGACTTGTGAGTTTCTTCTATGGGCTTAAGCACAGGATCTCATCATGTCTTCTTCATAAAAACCATGTGAGATCCAGATGATTTTTCAAATATTTCTTGGTCCATTGTTTTTACTTAATTTGCATTTGCTGATTCAGCTCTTCTTATTTGTGATGTTCCTCCGCTGTGCACAGAGACAATGGAAAATTTTCTAACTAGTGAGGAAACTGAAGCACAATGACATTCAAAGGTCTAGCAAAGAAGCCAGTGGCATTCTTCAGGAGCACATGAGGGGATCCAGGCATTACTCCTTGTAACTGGCCCAAGATACCTCAACCTTCCCCTGAGTTGTTAGATATTCCCCCATATACAACTTTGCAGTATGTCCCCTTGCTGGGAATCTACTTCCTCTCCACTTCCCCACACGGCAACTGCCCACTCATCTTCCAGGGCAACTGCTTAGACATTTGTTCCAGGGAAGCTTCTTAGGCCATCCTAGGGGGGTTAGAGGCCTGTCTCTCAGCTTTGCTTCTTCCACTCCTACCCTCTATACATGTATACACTTTACCCCTGGTCATGGACATTTATCCAAAGGGCTGTAGTAGTCTGTTCGCTTGTTAGTTTTTCTCATTTGCCTATGAGCTTGAGAACAGACACTGTATCTCACCTTGTTAGCCTTAGTGCTTCATACAGAGACTGGCATATGTTAGGAGTTCAAAGTCCTACTAGGGAATAGTGGAGGATTGAGAAAAACAATGCAAGGCAGAGGGAGAAAAAAATGCTACCACAATGTGTCTCAAAGGATTGTCTGTGAGTGAAGCCATACCTAAGGTGGTGAATGAAACCTACTGATGAAGGGAGAAAGAGAAAAGCTTCAATCTTATGTGTTTGTGTTCTCTCCAAACCATCTTGTGTTCACTAAGGGACTAAAGACAGGCAACAAAAGCCCCTTTTCAATGTCCAGGGAAATTCCACATTCTTAGTGCAAGACTTCTGATAGAGAAGCATCCTAGCTACAATCCCACTCCCTCAGTCCCCGCGTCCATACTTGGGACCAGAACTGTGACAGGGAAATGAGCATGGTTTGACCCCAGCTTGAACAGAATCAAGATGACTAGTTTACACTAGTGTCAAAATCTTTTGTCTCTTTTCCTAAGGAAAAAGACAGTGAAAAAGTCCTCAGTGTTTCAGATGATGATATAATGTGCATGTGTGTGTATACATGCACATGTGCATCTACACATACTCTAAATGAGCAAATGTGCTGCCAACCGATGAGCTTGATGATGTCAACTTAATGGGCTTTGGCTTCTGTCCAGGGGATTGATGGAGCACACTTCTGGTTATGTCTGGGTGGGTTGTGGCGGCATGACATTGAGTTCTGTGGTCATTCACCCCATTCTTCACTGGCATTCTGCCCCTTCTCTGCTTTCCAGCTGCCATGAACCGAGCATCTTTGCTCCTCTGTGCCCTTCCACCATGATGTGTCTGCCTTAAAGCTAGCCAACCATGGACTGAATCCCCTCAACCAGGAGCCACATTAAACCTCTCTTACTTTAAGTTGTGGGTGGTGGGTATTGTGTCCAACAATGAGAAAGCTAATTAATACAGCTTGGCAACCAGGAGTCTGAGTTTGCTCTAAGTTTTCAGGATTGGAAGACAAAAATACTTCTATCTGGTTACTAATACCGTCTCCCTTTATAACCACAGGTTCTAATATTGCATAAACTGGCCTTAACTCTTCCCATCTGTAGGTTGGGAATAACTAACCCAGACAGGAATAAAAATTCTTTACATAGGAATCATTATTTCTTATTCTTCCACTAAAAGAGACATTGCTAAGTAGTCATCTCCCACTGAGCCTGGTCCTGACTCAAAATGTCTTTTTTTTTTTTTTTGGTACCAGGGATCGAACTCCTGACCTAGAGCTGGCGAGGCAGGTGTGGTGCCACTGAGCTAAATCCTCAGTCTCCAGAATCTCTTTTGAATGCAGTACTCTGGGCAGTCACTACTATTTGATCATAATATCACAAAAAGAAATTTAGGGTTGGCTTTGTGATTGCTAAGTCCTCTTCCAGATCTGACTTTTACGGTTTGTCTTCAGTTAATGATGCTGCCCCTGAGCAAAGATTTGGAAGCTAGTTTTGTAGTGGGGTATTGATGAGTAGAGAGTGTTTCCACACCTGCCCAAGCTGAGAACTAAACTCTGAGTCTTAGCTTTCTTCACTTCTTTTGACTGTGATAAGAGAAACAGAACAAGAGAGCAAATGGTTCCCTTGGTTTTGATGCCAACATCTAAGGAGTTCTTTGAGGCTGCTGTGGTATAGTTGGATGAACACTGACTTTGTGGTTAAAGCAGCCTGGGTTCAAATCCCCTCTCTGCCAACTTGCCTGGTGTGAACTCTGACAAGTCACTTCACCCTTCTGAGCCTTACTTTCCTCAAGTGTGAAATGCAGATAACAACGCCTACCTTACAGACTTGTTGAGAAGAGTAAATTGGATGAAATAATGTATGTGAAAATGGTTTGTGAGATGCACTGCACTGAGCACATGCGAAGGATTATTATTCTTGGTGTGCACCAATAGGAAAATGACTAGGGTGTTCCGTTCCAGATGGACTCGATCTAAACTGGGGAACAAATGCTTTTTTTGGTAATTTCATCTTGTGGAAACGGCAATCTCATGGGCCTATTTGTGTTTAATGAACCATATCCTGTATCGTCTTTTTGCATGATTCTAAGAAGAAATAAGTTGGCTCTCTCCTCTGGCACGCTGTAGACTAGAAGGAGTCCAGCTTGTATTTAACCTCTTCCAGTCTCATTGCTCTCTCCAAAAAGAAACTCTACCCCAGAGATAGGCTGATCCTACATTTAGCTGCACAGAAGCCAAGGCGCAAGGGGAGAGGAAAAGGATATTTAGCCAACTTCCACTACTATGCTGGGCCCAAGCATAGACTAGAATGTTCAAGTTGAGATTTTTAACCCAGGTTATAGTTAAGCAGTATAAGGCTCAAAGGTCACTACCCTGAGGTTATGCAACTAGGAAAGGGAGATGCCAAGTTTATCTGAGTCCAAAGCCAGACTCAACAAAAAGTGAAAATGGTTTGTGAGATGCACTGCTTCTATACATTGTTGTTGTTGAAGTCAGAGGAGACTTTAGGATTTCAAGAAAGCTGTGGAAATTTTCACCCCCAATAAAACACAAAGGCACACAAAGAAGAATTTGCCTATAATACTAAGATATGTGTGATCATCCCAGACTCATTTATTCGTTCATTCATTTCAGTAATTGTTGTTGAATGGTATCTGCATGCCAGACACTGGCTAAGCCTGATTCCACAAGGGTTAGCCGAGTAGAGTGGGCCCAGCCTTCATGGAGCTTATCGAAAGGTAACAGAGACAGACATAAACCAATGAATATGAAATTAAAAACTGATGTTATGTGTACCAAAGGAATATCATTCAATGAGAGAATGTAACAAGGACTCCTGACCTAGCCTGAGGCTTCTCGAAAGGTTTTCTGTGAAAGTGACATTTGAGTTGAGTGATATGAAGTGATCTTGACAAAAATGGAAAAAGCAGCGAAAGGCCAAGTTGAGGAAGGACTGTAGCTCATTCCAGGATCTGAAGGGAAGTCAGTATGATGGGAAGGCAGAGAACACGGGCACACAAGAGGCTGAACAGGTTGGCTGGGGACAAATCAGACCTGAGATGGTCTTGAGACTAGGAGAAAGAGTTTGGAAATTATCCTGAGAGCAAGGGCAGGCCACCTATAAGTTTCAGTCGTAGGAATAGCGTGATGGGGTCTCCATTTTAGAAAGTCTGTGATGGTTAATTTTATGTGTCAACTTGAATAGACCATGGAAGGCGGGATGTTTGGCCAAACACTGTTCTGGGTATATCTGTGAGAGAAGAGTAACATTTAAATCATTAGACTGAGTAAAGCAGTATGGTCTCCCTAATGTGAATGGGCTTCATCCAGTCAAAGTCTAAAGAGGAAAGTAAGGCTGATCCTTTCTTCAGCAGGGGGAATTCCTTTGGCCTAACTGCTTTGAGTTAGGACACTGGTCTTTTCCTGTCTTCAGACTCCAAGGGAGATGTCATCTCTTCTTGGGTCTCTAGGCTACCAGCTTTCAGACTGGAAATTACACCACTGGTTCTCCTGGATTTCAGGCTGTGGCTGTCAAACTTCAGACTCCTCTCGGGTCTCCTGTGTCTCACACTGGCCAATTACAGTTCACAGAACTTCTCTGCTTCATAATTACGTAAGCCAAGTCATTATTATAAATGTATATTTATATTTTATCTAACTCTTTCTCCTCACCTCCACCCCCATAGGTAAGATCTGTATCTATTATCTATATCTGCCCCCTGTTGGTTCTGCTTCTCTGAAGAATCCTGACTAAAACCTATCTTCAGGCCCGCTGTGTGGTTTGGATTGATGGCTACTGAATGGCTATAGGGAAACAAAGTAGGAGGTCAATGCTGGAATCCAGGAAAACTTTGATGGTTGGTATGTGGTAGTAGCAGGGAAATGAGTTTTGATCGGGTTGGTATGTGGTAGTAGAAGGGAAATGGAAAGAAGTGGGAAAATTCAAGAGCCATCTGGAAATTAAAATTGAATGGGCTTTGGATAGTTTGGAAATGGAGAGAGGTTAAGAGAGAGGAAAGTGCTGAAAAGGAGTCCTAGGATTCCCAGGCTTCTGGCTCTGCCTCTAAACAGATAATTGTGCATTTCACCAGAACACTAGGAAAGTACTAGGTTGCTTAGCATGACAGCAAATATCAGAGGAAAGCCTGCAGCCGGAGGTATAAGGTGAGAATCACCAGTGCAGGAAACACTATAGATTTGGTCAGAGACACTCTAGGGAAAGGGGCCTCTGGGTCAGGCCTTATGTGAAACAGCATTTACTGGTTTGGCAGAGGGGCAGCCTGCAAAGGAGACAGAGAAACCACAGGCAGAAAGACAGGTGGAAACCCGGAAAGGCCTAGTACCACAGATCTGAGACACAGAAAATGCCTCAAGCTGGAAGCTGTCAACTCTGTCAAATGCTGCTCAAAGGTCAAGCACCATGGGAATGGAAAACTGCCCCCAGGTTGTTAAATCACTGGGAAGTAAACCAGTACCCTGCAGGTCTCAGATCCTGAAAACCAGTTCTTTTCATGTCGTGTTGTTCTCTTTGAAGCAAGTTCCCTCCGGAAATGGAAAGCTCAGAAGAGATGTCTAGCTCATGCTAGCACCCCCTTAGCCACACCTGTGCGCACCAGAGGAGGTGACATTCCACTGTGTCTTTCCTTTCTTCTTCCCCCACCCTCCACCCCTGATTTGCCTTTCAAACTACTGAATAACTCCTTCAAAAGGTAGTCTATGAATGTGTCAGCTGACATTCAAAAATGCATTGTAATTCAAATGGAAACTCAAAATTCATTCCCTTGGACAGTCATAGAAAATTGTCATAGAGATAAAAGGCTCTTTGAAAGAGGCCATAGGTATTTGACTCTAGGGACACTATACCACAGGTCCTCCTGATCAAAACTCAAGAGCAATGCAAGCGTCACATGGAGAATGTCCTTTCACAGGGCTCATGGAGGCCGGCAGGCTGTGGAAAAGGCATGTTAACTGTATGAATTAATTTGCTTCTAGACTTCCCTTCTCTTCCCTTTTCTCTCTTTGCTTCCTCTCTCTCTCTCTCTCTCTCTGCCTCTCTGCCTGTCTCATACACAGAATGAACAGTTTCTTCACATACACACACCTGTCACCTTTCAGAAACAATTTCTCCATGAAATGAAAGGCAACTAAAGAGTATAAATGATATCAGGCTGATAATGTGTATATCCATCACTATTCTTCCTAAGTAGAAAGTGATGAAGGAGGACAAAAGTCAGAGAGCCCTTTCAGTTGTTTTTTTTTGTGTGTGCAACTCCTTAGCCCCCTCCCACCATTGCCTCCACAAATGCAGCTGGACTCACTGAGGCCTCTCCCTACCTCAGGCCAACCCATCTCATATTTGATCCTGGGTCAATTGACAAGATATGAGAGTAAAGAAGAAGCACTTACCTATCCATTTACATACACACGTGTGGCTGTGTGAACATGTGCACACACACCCACACCACATGGTGCAGAGGGTGACCCAAATGTATGTGGCAGCCATGGGTAGAAGGAATGGTTTCAATGAATAAAATAATTAGGTGCCCAGCTCAGTGCTAAATGGGTCCACTTGTTGATCTACTTGCACGTTCAATTTATACAACTACAGTCTATGACCCTACATTTTGCTCATAGGGAAATTGACCTCAGAGAGTGAATCAATTTGTCCAAAATCATATCACTGGCAAAAGGTAGAACTGGGATTTTAATCAGTGTCCATCTGAATACAAGATCTATGCTTCATCTCCAAATGAGGATCATCTTTATTTGAGATAGCCAGAGAAAGAGTGACTTTATATAGATATAATCATGATATAAGGCTGAGTATCAATGTCATACCTAGGCATGGCATGTGAATATCAAGGCAAAGAGTAAAATTGAGCCCTGATTGAGTGAAAGGTAGCTTTACTAAATACAGGTCTGTAGAGAGCATAGCAACACATAGTGCAAGTATTACCCTAGATACAGACACAGAACTTTACATGATGCTCAAGGAATGGGGTGGGCATAAAGGTTATGATCAAAGGAATCTGACATGCCAAATACCTTCAATGGTAATCAAGCCTAGGGCCTGGATCTTCCAGGGATGACTTCAGTTACTGCTGTTGCCCTCCTTTTCCTGGGTTCACTCACGTTCCACCTTATTGACCTGTCTAGATCTCCAGTCCCCTCCAGACTGTTGGAAAGCCTGGATCACCACCTTCTAATAGAAAATTCCACCTGCCTCCATAGATCTTTCCAGTCATTCCTCCCATGCCCCTAGCCCCTCTGGAATCAACATGAGAAGCTAGGTCTCTGTTATTCTGGCTTTGAATACTTCCCTATTATAGAGAAGAAAATTTACAAGGTAGAGTCTACTGCACTCCCTTATGTTCTTTAGAATAGACATTACTAACAAATCAGAGCTTGTTCTCAGTGACCCAAATGACCACCATACAATGGTCAAGATAAGCCCTCCCTAAATGGTCATAACTGGCACATGAAAGCTATAGACCATAATATGACAGTGACTGAGTGTCCTACTATGTGACAGTCCCCTTCCTCTTCCTAGTCGCCTACAAATAGGTTAAAAAATGTCTACAAAGAAAATGACGCAAGTTGAGAGATTAAAACTGACCAGTGATGGTCAACAGAGACAGAGCCTATGTCTCCACTACTGAGATTCCCCAGCACAAAGGGGCATTGTGTATCGAGAGAAAGCACTTGGAAAATGTTCTGTGAACCAAAGAACTAATGAATGAACAATGTGACTTCTTTTTCCTGTGGAATGTACATTTTGCTGCACTTAAGGGAAGGAAAGTAAAACCTCTCATGGGAAATATTTTAATCAGGCATGTTCACCCCATCTCTCTTGGCTTTCCAGTAATTTCCAGTGATTACCCTCCATCATAATAGTGGCCAGGGAATATCATTAGTAAGCCTGGAAAGGCTGGGATATTTATTTCTGAAGCCCAAGGATGCTGGATCTAGGGAATGGAGCACTTGGCTTGGGTTGGGAGTCAAACCCCAACTCCTTCACTGATGAACCATTTGACATAAAAAGCCATTTTTCTTCTTCAAGCTTCAGGCTATGTTTCTATAAAGGGAGGAGTGAATATTCTTGGCCTCTGTGCCCACCTGCATACTATAGAGGACTGCACAAATTATTATGGTTGTTTTCTGTGCCTTGTGTGGTCTGTTTTCCCTCATCTACTCTTCCAGGTGTGGCTCATCCAGTCAAGTAGACATCACCATCTGAAGCTCAGATTGCAAAAATCATATATTTCAAAGAATTCTAGAACCTCTCTACTGACCCTCATTGATAGGCTGAAAAAAAAATCTGCAGAGATTGTCCCTTTCTAGTGACAAATGTCGTTCATAGGGAGAAAGGAGGGTTGAAATCACACGTATTACCAAGGACTGGGGCCAGGACCAGAAGCCATAGCTGATGCCCACTATTTCTGTTTTACTTCAAGCCTGTTTTTTGTACCTACTATGTACCAAGCATTTCACTTGCATTATCTTATTTCATTCTCTGAAATGCTGTGCTAGGGAATGACTACTCCTCATTTAGCACAGTGAAACTTAGAAGTTACTCTGCCCAAGGTTATCTGTCAGGTATGTGAGGAGAATCAGGATGTGTCTTTCCATCTGTTCCACTTTAACACTGTGCTATCTGTCTCTCTTTCCACACAGTCTGCCTCCTGAATTATCAGCCTCCAATCCCAGATTCATCCTGGCCTAGATATCAGTGACACGGAACTGATGGTTTGGAGATTATCACTCATTGTCTCTGAGTCCTCTGAGTTCCTCCTCCAGGTCCACAGAAGCAAATTACCAGCTTTTCAATTCCTTGCTCCCTAGCATCACTTCCAAATATAAAAAATAATGCCAAATGTATTTGATGTACAATTTAGGTGGTCACAACAGGTAAAGATTAGGAGGAGGAAACACACAGTGAATGTTTAAGCTAGCCTTAATGTGTATTTTTACTCTTCTTAGGAGCAAGTATGGATCACGGAGGGGGAAAAAGTACCTTTCCAGACTAGAAGCCCAGAAGGGGAAGCTACTACACTAAGTTTGCCCAGAACATCTGTGGCAAATCCACATCTAGAAAGAGGATCTCTGAGTGCTCTATCAGCATTCTTTCTACCCTCTCACCTTTCTTGCATGCAACCGATTCTATATATCTACTTTCTCTAGAATCAGGAAGTTGAAGCCCTGGAAATCACCAAAGGATAAAGATGGGGTGGAATTTAGCATCAGAGTAGTGTCCCAGGCCCTGAATGTGGCAGGAAACAAATTAGTGCAGTGGCCACAGTGAACAGAGGTTTTTATAAACATAACCTAATTGTATTACTTCAAAGTCCTGAAGCTTATTGCCCTGCTTAATGATGTGTCACATTATTTATAGGGTAGTGCAATGAGACTTCTATTGATTTAATGCACTTCCTTAAAGACGGTCATTGTCACAGCCATAAAATCAAGCTATTCCCAGACAACTCAATTATGTCCTCTGTGCCTATAAACCACCCGCGCCCCACACAATTGCGCACAGGAATCAGGCAGGGATCCAAGCACCTCTGTGGATACAAGCCCCCGGAGGGAAAAAGGGAAGTGTTCTGGAGATGCCAGAGGAGACTGAGAAGAGTTTCATTCCATCAGGAATACGCAGCAACTGAGAAGCAGCAGAGGAGGGGTGTGGAGTAACCTCACTCTGTCCTGGCCCTGACAAGCAGAGCTGTGTGAGTTTGAGCAGGTCTCCTCCTCTCCTCCAACCTTAATTTTCCCAAAGGCAAAACCGAAGAGCTGAGCTCAGTGAGGCCTTTGAAGTCCCTTCTGGCTCCCCCATTCTGTGGCTTTAGGAATTCTGCCATTGATTTAGTTATTAGAGATGGGGGGCCTGAGCCATATGAGAAGAGATGCAAACAAGTTTGTAACATCACTCCTCACTCCTTCTACTGAGAGCGTTTCTTTTACAGTTAATTTATATTATTAGTATTAATTATAACGAGAAGTACTTCAGTATGGTTGAAAGAAGGAATGAACATAAACTTCTCCAACCAGCCAGCCAGGGACTCCAACCTTGGGCTTGCTACTTTTGAGCTGTGTGTCTGTGGGCATTTGAGTCTAAGACCCAATTTCTCAAGTGTGAGATACATCGACTTATAAAAATACACACATGCATATGTGCGATATTTCTAACTATCTCAATGTGCTGTTGCCTAAACCACTTCTATTTTTAATGTAGGAAATAGATAAGAAGAGGTATTTAAGTGTCCATTTTATAGGAAGGGTAAACTGAGGTAAGACAGGAATGATTTTTTCAAGGTTAATAGCAGAGACTAGTCTCCTGCGCTTGGCCTGGGGAATTCCAGTTTTGATATTAAGAATCGGATAGGTAAGATCTGGTGGCCCTCCATGAGGATGATAGCCTCTCCATGGAAGAGACTTGAAAATATGCTCTTGAAGGTGAGGTGGAGGACTTCCTCCTAGATTCTGTCAAGAAACCTGGAGAGAAGAAAGTGTCAAGAAGACACTGCCACAGGATCAGATTTCCCCCAATCCTTATCCCTAACAGTTATCTCAAAGAGAAACAGTGGTAAATAGCCTGTGGGAGAAGACTTCTGTGGTCCAAAGCACCAATTTAAGACTCAGAAAATGCATGAACTGAAAGAATCCTGAGAAATCACATCCTCTAACTCTGCCCATGGAGAAAGTAAAGCCCAGACCTGGACAGGCACTTGCCTCAGGTGGCAGAGATGATCCTTAGTAGAGCCAGGATTTCAATCCAAGGGAGATCAGTTGACTCCCAGTGGCCTTCCCTCTTCACTACACCTGGTCACCACCTCTAACCAGCACCCCAGGCTTACCTTTCTGGTACTGGAGCCATAGCTGCTGCTGGACTTTCTTGCTAGGGAAGTGGATGATGCAGGAGAGCTCTGAGCCATAGAGGGCCTCTGCAATGTAGTGGGAGCCATAATGCTGGATGAAGGAGAGCAGCTCATCCCGACTGCTCTCTTTGGTCAGGATCTTGAGGACATTGGTGAAGCCTAGACGGGGAGAAACATGTGTAGATGGTCAGACTTCAGAGGTCGTTGGCTAGCAAGTCACAGAGCATTGCCCAAGGTTCAACATATACTCTCTTCATGGATCTGATCCCTATTTTAGCCTCCTGTAGCACTGCTTCCCTTTTTTTCCCTCTACTCTCCCAATTAGCTCTCTTCCTAGATACCACGGAACCATCTTACTGCTCTATTTCCCTTAGTCCTAACCTGAGTCTTAGCACAGGGTTGGCACAACAATCACTCAGTAACAGCTGCTCCTCCTTCCCTGTCCTTCCTTGGTCAGTGCCCGGCAATGGGAGAGTGGTTTACAAAGTCCCTTTCAATCACCTCCTAACCATATTCTCCTCTCCACAACCAGCAATGCAGTTGTTGTTGAGTGAAACTTTTAGGGAAGTTTCAGATAGGGGAATGATTCAGAAAATGATACCCCAAAACACGCGACTTTGGACTTCAAAGGGAGAGCAATGGGTTAGCAATAAATGCAAGGATGGACTTCCTTTAAAATTCCCTGATGTGCCTTAAAGGCGAGGTCCTCCAGAAGATATTTGATTATTTTGAATTCCTTTCCCAGCTAACTCAGGAAGGAAGAGTAGAATTGACATTACACTCGGGGCCAAGGTAAACTTCGTCCCAAGCTCCTGACTCTTCATTAGGCCCATTTATCCCCTCTAAACATTGCTTACTTTTCCTCCAAAACTGTCTCTATTCTCTACTCTTAAGACTTTCCTAAGCTCCTCCCTGTTCTTGGATAAAGCCCAAAATGACCTTATCTGGGCATTTAGACACCCCAGGTTCATCTACTGGGAGCTAGACACACCAGACTTTTGCTTCAGCCAAAGCAATTTTCTCATTTGTCCTGATTGTGACCTGGGACTTCCATCACTCTCTCTTCTTTTACATACTTACTACCCCCAAGTCCTGTAACCACTCATCCACACAAACACACGTGCCCACCTGAGTCCTCCATCTTCCCTAAGTCACAGTGGCACTTCAAGACCCCTGTGAAGTCACCCTTCCTGAGAAGCCTGCCTCTTGTACACAGTCTTGGCCAGAGTACCTGCTCTGTGTGCTGCCAACATTCCCCACTGTGCAGGCAGCAGCCCCAGCTCGTTTTCCTCTAAATCTGCACAACCATCCTTCCTACACCCCAACCAAGTACACAACAAAGTTCCTGAAATAGAGCAAACACACCAACCCTAGTTATTATAAGAACAGCCCATTCTGTGCCACATCAAAGAGTAAGCAGCTCTCCAACATGGAAAATGAGCTCCAACTTGCCAACATTTGATTTACAAAGGGGGTATCAAGGAGCATCACTGCTGATTAATTAAAGCAGGTACGCCTTTGTAATTTCAACAGAAACATCACAGTTATATTCAAGTGCAGGGTGAGGGGGTGGTGGGGAAACAGAAATAGGCTCAAAGAATGGGTGCTTGATTAGGATAACCTCTCTCCATCAATGTGTTAACTGATGTAACTGAGTAATTAATACAGCAGTATTAATAATGACATGTTTCTGTTAAGTAATAAATAACTGTACCTGTGAATCTTTATCCAGGCAGAAAAAAATGCAGTCAAACTCTTTCTCTGCTCACTGTTCTGCCACTTACTGGCAGTACAACCTTGGGTTAACTATTTAACCTCTCTGACCCTGAGTTTCCTTATCTGGAGGAAAATGGAATAAGTAATGCTTCCCTGGTAGGACTGTTGTAAGTCATAAGATATGAGACATTATGAAGCATTTGACAGATGTCAGCAATAATTACTATTTGTATTTCCCAGAGGGAAAAGCCTTCCAATTCCCAGGCTAAAAGAGCTCCATTTTGCTGATGAACAATGTGATAGTGAAAAAGGGGAAAAAATATAGGAATGCATGAAGAATTAGGGAACACACAGACAATAAGGCTGTGGCAGTGTAATGAGTAAATGCCTGGGTATGCAGGCTCTTAAACCAGATCTCATCTTTCCAGAGTCCTTTATTCATGCCTTATATTTTGATCTTCATTATTTTTACCTATATCCATCAAACATGAGCACCAATAATGTGCTGACTCTCTATTATATTCTGGGGCTATTGGAATAAATAAGGCCCAAGTCCTACCCAAAGCTCTCAGGTCAGTGGCAGAAACATGATCAGATTAACTGGTTTCAGATATGAATCAAGCTCTCATTAGTACTTTGATATGGATATTCAAGCACTTGAGAATTACTTGAGTTGTTCTGAGGAAATGGAGAATGCAGGAAGTACCAACTAGTAGGTTAGTGTATGTTCTCCAGGCGATGAGATCCAGGCCGAAGGCACAGCAAGAGCATAATCATAGTCATGGAAAAACATGTCCCATTCTAAAAACTATGAATTATCCCTCTGCTGGAGCTCAGTGTCCATGCGGATAATGTGAGGTAATGCATGTGTATGAGATGAGGTGGAGTGGGAAGAAATGCTATTGCTGTCTAGAGATTGGCAGGAGAAGAAATTAGCCAGAGGAGAACAGAGGAACTGGTGTTGGAGAAAACATACAATCCACAAGCCTGAAACACTACCAAAACATAATTAGGTTGTTATTTATCCTTTCTGTTCTATTCATCCTTCCAAATCTCTGCTTACATATCCCTTCCTCCAGGAAGCCTGTCTGACTTCCCATAGTGGACGGCTCCTTCTGAGCCACGAATGCCCTTTTATTTCTCTGACCCTACTGCAGCATATTGATGTTACTGCCAGCCAACCCACCTGCCCTCCTTGGAAGCTTTCTCTTCCCCTCAGTAACCCCAGTGCCAGCACAGGCTCGGCACACCTTAGGTCTTTGATTTATCCCAAGTTCCTTGGCTACCTGGCTGGCAGCCTCACCTGCTGAGAGGGTGATGGTGCTAAGCTTCACTCGGTACAGGTTGCTCCGGACTCGCCACTGCTGCACCATGGGGTAACCCATGGCCTCGTCGTACCGGATATCTCCTGGGAAAGAGATAAGATGGCCATGTGAGCTCAGAATTTAGATGGCTTATGCCACAATGCCTACTCTGCAGCTCTCAGCTTGGCTAACGGCCACCTCTTCAAAGCGAGCAGAGGCTTGGTCTTTGAGAGTGTGCTTTTACTAGGATCAGCAATCTTATCTGGACCCACCTCCTGGCCTGTCCTCTCAGCCCCATCCCTACTGGTCCTCTCTTGGGCTTGCAAGTCCTCTTTACCCTACAGATAAAAAAACTCAGGCCAGATTTATATCCCACATAACTGCACTGCCATGGGACATGAGACATCTCAGTGCTTCATTTTCCCCATCTGATGCTATAGCTACCTCTACTCACCTTATTTCATAACCACGTTGTGAGATTTGCATGCAGTAATAGAAGTGGAAACCTTTGGTAATCTAGAAATTTTGTACACATAGACCAGGAGATAGCAATCTATAGTACATTTGTTAGATTTTGGCTGTGGCTGCTTTCATACAACATAGCAGAGTTGAGCAGTTGGAACAGAGACCATTTGAAAAGCCAGGCACATTTATTATCTGTCCCTTAATGGTTGCTGACCCCTGTGAGGACCATTGTTTCTTGACATGGAAATATGGATGTCCTTATGTATTACATAAAATACATGTGTACTTACATAAAAATTTCCCATCTCAAGTAAGAGTGAGAAACATTGGCTAAACAAATTAAAACTAATTTCTCAGCACTCTGAATAGACTGATATGCACTTTAAGGCTCTAGGAAGGTACTGTGCAAACTCCTTTGCCCATAGAACCCTTTTTATACTAAGGACCCAATAACACTCATGTTCCATAGAATGTAGTTTGGGAAACACAGGTTTTGTATAAAGAAAAGATAAAGAAACACAACAAAATGTTAGCAATGGTTAACTTTGGGTAATGGGTATGAAAAATTCTTGCTTTCTGATTTATATTCATCTCCAAGTTCTAAATTTTCTACCCTAAGCTTTATAACATCTCTCTCCATAATCAGGAAAAAGTGCATTAAAAAAAGAAATGCTAGTCACGTCAGAAGTTATCATTATTGTTGTTATGTATCCATGCTTTCTTGTGCCTCTGCAAATAACAGGCACATTTCTTTTCCCTTTCTCTTGTCCCCTGGTGAGGAGGCACTTAAGAAGATATCTGATATCAAGATTAAAATGAGAATCTCACTGGAACAAATTATTTCTTCCTGGACATTACTGCAGTATTAAAGTTGTCCATTACTGTCAACATTCTTTTTATTCCTTAGCCTTTTCAGCAATAATATAATTTTTAGAAGCTTTCATTTTAAAGTAAAATATTCATGACCCCCAAAGATATGTCCACTGGAGCGAGGTTGTTTGGTTATAAATTTGTCTTCTCTGTTTATCTGCTCTGCATCTCCCATTGTCCTTCCTTTGCAGAGGCTGGGGAGAAAAGGAGAGTGGGTGGAAGGAGGGAGGAGAGGTCCATGGTTCTCACACAGGGCAGAGAAACAGTCTTCGAAGAAGATTCAAGCCTCAGGGCCCAGGCAGCTTCTGCACCCTCTAGCACTGCTCATTCATGTTTAAAGCTAGCCATCTCCAACAGAGGAGGGCTGGACACTTTGATGCAGGCTGTTGCAGTAACTCTTTCACTTGACATGATGTCCAAAAGGAAAAAAAACCTCTCTGATTATGAATGAATTTGCAAAACCATTTCCTCTGCCCCTAAGTCTGTTCCTGGGCTCATCATTAACTGTTTCTCCATTCCTCACTTCTCTATGCCCTGATCCTTCCTGGATTCAAGGATCCCTACCCCTGGATCCTTCCTGCAATATAAGGTTTTCAAACAGAAAGTCATCTTCTTGAGGGTGAATATGTGGTCTGTATTATTCACACTTCTTCTGCACAGTATAAAACAGAGCTCTGCATATAGTTGGCTCTCAGAAATTACCTAACAACTGACTCAAACACACTCATTCCATTCCTGATCAGATGCTCATCCCTGCCTTTTACTTTCTGCCTGGCCACCATCTCACCCTGCTCTATCCCAGATGCCTACCTGGGGTTTACAGCTAAAATTAGGCTGGAATGAGGGAAGAATTTTTCTTTGTAATTGAATTTAAAAAAAAAAACCCTGAACTATAAAAATTCCTTTAATAGAAAACTTACAAGATTTCTGAGTCAAAACAAATAATCTAGCCAAGCATGGTGGCACGGGTCTGCAATCCCAGTACTTAGGGGGATGAGGCAGGAGGATCATGAGTTTGGGGCCAACCTGGGCTACTTAGTTCAAGGCTGGCCTAGACTACATAGGGAGACCTGTGAAAAAATGTTCAACAAGGCCAGTCACTGAAGAAATGCAAGTTAAAACATTAAGATTTCATCTTACACCAAAAGAATGGCAGTCATCAAGAAATCAAAAAATATGCTGGTGTGGCTGTGGTGAAAAAGGAGTCTTTCTATATTGTTGGTGAAAATATAAACTAGTACAACTGCTATGGAAATCAGTATGGAGATTTCTCAAAGAACTAAAAACAGAAATTCCATTTGACCAAGCTATTCCCCTTCTAGGCATCTTCCCTAGTGATCTAAGGGCATCAAATTACAGTGATACATGCATATCATCATTTATAGCAGCACAATTCATAACAGCTAAATCCTAGAAGGAACCTACTGTATGTTCATCAGCAGACAAATGGATAAAGAAAATGTGAAATCTATACCTAGTAGAATACTGCTCAGCTATAAAGAAGGATAAATTTGAGACATTTGTAGGAACATTCATACACCTAGAAAACATAATGTTAAGGAAAATAAATCAGTTACAATGGTTTCTCTCATATGAGTAATGCAAAATACAAATAAAGGGCAACATGTAAGATTGACTAAAGGAATCAGAGAGGTAGATCTTTTGCAAGTGGGAAGGGGTCCAAGAAACCAAGCGTCAGGGGGAAGGGGAAGGGTATATAAAAATACTTAAGATACATCATATATATGTACCAAATGCCCACGATGAATGCAATCACTATATATTCCAAATGTGAACTAAAAAATACTAACAATAATAATGAAAATGGAGAAAGAGGATCTAGAGACAGGGAGGGAGATGGGAAGGGAGGGAAAGGGTAATGAAAAGAATCAAGATATGTTAAGTGTGTGTACCTACCCCCCAAAATGAATGTAAACTTCATGGACTGCAAACACATACTAATAAGATCATAACAATTTCTACCACTATAAGAGAAGAACAATAAACCAAGCATTCTATATACATGATCTTTATTTCTCACCATAATTATTAGCCTCCATTTTTTAAAAGTGAGAAACCAAGATTCAAAGGGGGAAAATACTCAGTGACATCCAAGGATCAGTGACGCGTCCAGGCATCTTTCTGTTAGAATACAGCACTGCCCCATGAACTACGAAAATATTTGCTCAGAGCTGGTGAACTCCTCACCACTGGGGATATCCAAAGAGGAACATTTACTCATTCAACTTATTGGTAAGGAAAATTCAACTAGATGACCCTCACATCCCATATTAGCCTGGTATTTCTACAGTCTTATGAAAAATAAAAACTAAGGAAGGCATAAAAGTTTTTAGGCATATTTTACAAAGGATTTTAAAGAGTACATCTATGATTTTATCTGGGCTACATCCTGGTCTCTCTTTGAAGTAGGATAGGTCAAGGAGATGATGTAAGATAGGGAATAAAGCATCAATTTAGGAATTCAGATCAACTAGTCTTAACTCTTGCTGAAGCATCTGTGGACAGCCATGGGGCCTTGTAGAAGTTATACAACTCCTTTAACCAAGAACAATAATGCCCCTGCACAATTACATATGTTGGTGTATAAATGATCTTGGTGTCCAGGAGGCTCCTGTCCCATGTGGGTTCTCTCCTCTGTCCTTGCCATTTTGTAGGAAGAGCCCAAAGAAGTTAGACAGCTTGCCCTGGTCCTTCCAGAGCTCAAAAGTGTTGGGGAAGATTTAAACTTAATTGTGTCACATTGCAGGGTCCTCCCTGGGGAACAATTCCCCTCTAAGTGATAAAGCTCAGTTGTATATAGGAGTGACCATTTTCCCTGGGACTCAATGCCATACAGCTACTGTATCACAAAGGCAGAGTCCAGGCCTACTTTAGGAAAACACCCCCAAAACAGGTGGGAAAGAAACTAGGAGGAAACAATGAGGAGGAGAAAGACATGCTGAGGCTGGGCAGAAAATACGAGGCCTCAAGAGAGCCTACAAAAGACAGCTTCACAGCAGGGTGAGTGGGAGCCACAGAATCGAGAAAGGGGACACAAGACTCAATGCATGCTATGACACCAGGTTCCAGTCCTGGCAGATAGGCTGTGTGACCCTGGGCTGGTCTCCGCCTCTCTGAGTCTAGACTCCTTATCCATAAAATGGGAAAAATGATTCCCATTAGAGGGATGGCTCAGGGCCCCATACAAAAACAAGCTATATAACTCAAGAGTTCTTTCTTGGTTGGAGAGTCTGCTGACTTGACTTTACAGTGATCTCTAGATGAACCATGAAAACCAAATACTGAAAAAAAAAAAAATCAGGAAACTGTCAAGACAGTGAAAAATTGTTTTGATACTTGGACACAGAGGCAAAACCCTCATTGAGAAAGGTTGAAAGGTTGTCCCTGTTCTCAGAGAAGCCTCTCCTTGAAAATAGTTCCAGCTGGAACCTGGGGTCTCAGCAAGGCCCCTCAATTGACACAGCTCATAGCAAGACCCCAAGAACTGGCAGGTCCCTGCCCGCCACCCCTTGGAGGAGGCCTGGATGGCCCTGTCTTGGATCTATTGAGGGCAAAGTGAACCTGGAGCCTAAGTGTGTGGTCAAGGAGCCCAAGGAGTTCTGGGACAGGTCTTACCAGTGAGCAGCTGGAGGTCGGGCAGGGGCTCCGAGAGGACTCCCCGGCACTGCTCCTCCACCGGCAGTGGAATCACCAACAGCCCATCAGCCAGCTGAGGAAAGTCCTTGATGAAGTTGTTCTCCCTGTGGAGAGGAGCAGAGAGGCTGCCAAATTGAGGAAGTGGAGGCTGCGGGGCTGCAGGGCAAGAAGGCAGGAAGTTCCCCGTTGGAACAGACCCATGGCTGAGTGGTTTGCCTTGATGCCTCTGGCTCCCTGAATCCCGGGCTCTGAGAACAATGTGCTAATGACAGCTGCTGGAGTCAGGCAAGCTCCGGCTTTGAATCCTGACCCAATCACTTCCTCCCTGTGTGATCTCAAACAACTTACTGTTTCTCTTGGAACCTCAGTTTCCTTTCTATAAAGTGAGACTTAGACCTCAGGGCTATTGTAAACACTTAATAGGATAAAGCTGCCAATTGTTTAAGACACCCTCCACTGCTCTATAAACTATTTGGCTGCTAACTGTCCTCTGGCATAAGCAATGACAACAATACACCAGGATGGGAGGGAGCTGAGAACAGCATGAAGTTGGAAGGATGAGGAGGAAAAATTAAGCTAGAGAAAAGAAGGCTTGGGAAAATGGATGTGTGTTAAAATGAAGGGGTCCTGAGAGACATTTTATTTATTTATTTTTGTATTAAATTATTTTATTGGTACATTGTAGGTATACAACACAATTACATTTCTCATTGGGAATTG
>NW_004624760.1:18534097-18554955 GCF_000247695.1 Heterocephalus glaber | reverse complement strand
CTTTGGACCTTTTCTTCCTATTTTACATTATCGATTATTCATTCTAATCATTGTTACATTTTAGGTATACAATATAATGACATTCATCATTGGAAATTTGTACCTTTACATAGTCTCTGAGAGACATTTTAACTTCAATCCCTTTTACAGATGAGGAAACTGAGGCCTGAAAAGGGGAATGATTTAATCCTAGGCTAGTGATCTTTCCTCTGCCCTAACTTCACAGGGACCTCCCTCTATCTCTTCCCTGAAGGGGGAATCCCAGGAACAGAAGACAGCTTTGAGTGACTCCAGAGGACAGAAGCCTGGACAAAGGAAGTTTTAAGGGCGACATGGTGGCAGATTTCATTCCTTTAGGTAAGAGCTGCCTAAAAACTGAACAGCGGCCAATGGACGTGGAAAGCTTGCTGTTACTGGGGGTGTGCAAGCGGGAAACTTGACAGACAGTTGGTATGGGTAGGTAGTATCAAGGGCATTTCTACATTAAATCTGACTTTTGAGGTTACTTCATATGCAGAGATCTTCAGAGTTATAGACACTAATTACAATCTGGAGAGGGAGGAGGAGAGGGAGGAAAAGAACAAAGGGAGGGGAATGTTTATCACTTCATTTTGCCACCTGGAACAGGCAACCTTGAAATGAAAATCAGAAAGACAAAAGCAAAAATATGTGATACCAAAGCAATATCTTTGAAGTTGGGACCCCAGGCAGTTTAAAAGCAGCTGTGAAAGTGTCAGATGACCTCAGTCACCTTTATTTCTGTGCTCCACACCCTCACACCAAGGCCTGGAGACCACTGAAGCTCATCACCAGTTCATTCATTTATGAACATGTTCTCCATGTCTGCTTCCCGAGGACTGATATTCTCACTGTCTTCATCATCCCCAGCATCACTAGCTTTGTCATTGTCATCTGTACTATAGTATTTATTGAATCTCTCTCATTTTCTAGGATCTGGCTAAGAACTTTATCTACGTTTTGTCATTTAATCTTCATAGCAACCCTGAAAGGTAGATATTTTTACTTTCAATTATAGAGGAGTAATAATGAGAGTCTGAGTTAGTAGGAATAGGATTTGAACCCAGGTCTGCTGGAGCCTGAGACTGTCTGCCTGGGGAAGGCATATGCATGGTGAAGAAGCTCTATGTCTACACTGCTCACTTAACCATGCTATTGTGTGTGCTATAACTACGTTTGACTCTCACATTGTGTTAATGGCTGCTTGTGACCATGGGTTCCACTTTGGTGGTTCTTCTTGGGTTTGTCTGCAAATCTGGGAGCATAGGACAGCAATGCAAATAAAAAGACAGACTTAGGGCTAGGGATTTAGCTTAGTGGTTCTGCCACCTGCCTCACAAGCGCAAGGTCCCAAGTTCGATCCCCAGTACCAAAAAAAAAAAAAAGACAAACTTGTAGGTGAAGGAAATGCTGTCCCACACCATGGATCACCCACCAGGGTTTAAGGGACTGAGTTTCCTTGTGCCTCCATTGTGAAGTGGCCTCTGATCCTACAAATCTTCCATCAAGCATACAGCGGGGCAGAGAGGGGTTTAAGGCCCTAGTCAGTCAACATGTGCTGAACCTATATGCAGAGAGAAGCCCTGGATGCTACAGATCAGACATAGATTGCATTCGCCCCTGTCCTCTAGATCTTCCAAGGCTGATGGAAGAGATACACAATGCACATGCAGAACAGTGAAGAATAGTGGAGTCTGCTATGGTGAATTCTGGCTGGACTGAGTGCTTCTGTTCAACAGCCCCTTCCTCACAGGTCCCAGGCACTTGTATTCTGTGTAGAAGTGGCCAAAGATGAGGAGGTGGTGGTGTCTCTGAACGCTGGGCTCCAGCTTTGCCTACACTGCATTCTTCTTGCCAGGCACCCTGGTTCGAATCATCCAAACCTCAGTGTTGTCATCCATAAAATGGGAATCATAAAAGCTACCAGCCTGCTACAGTGGGGTAGTAATCACTGTAGTGAGCACTCATTATGCTCAGTAGTTGCAAGTACTTTACATTTGCTCACTGCCCAACCCGATGAAGTAGGTGCCATTAAAATCCCCAGTTTCAAGTTTGAAAAGCTGAAGCACAAAGAAGTTTAGTAACTATTAAGGTACACAGCTGGGACAAGGAAGGTAGTCTGGCCCTACAGCTTATTCTTCTCACCACTGCTCAGGCGCAGGTGCTGAAAGTCACATGCAGGACAGACACAGGCCATCAAAGCCGGAAGACCTTGCCAGTCCTCACGCCAACACCAGGAGATGGGCACAATTCTATTCCCCCCACTTCAGCAACAGGAAAATGGAGCCCCTGCAGGAGTGATTTCTATGGATTTGCACTCAGAGAGCATTTGGCGTTTAGTACCAGAGGGGAAATTTAACTTATTTAACTTTGTCACCTAGGGTCTCCATTTTCAGTATCCTCTAGAAATATTTTTGTAACTGCAGAGGAGGAAGGTGTGCTGTTCTCTCTCCTGTCACACTCCTCTCCTCCCTCCAGTCCCTCTGCAATCTGGCCAGGTCAATCCTGGCTCTGGAGGAAAATAAGACCCGGACTGGACAATGGGAGGAAGCATAGTGGCCACCTAAGATGCCCTTTACTCTTGGATTGAGGTTTTCCGTCTGAGCTTCCAGGAAGCAGAGAGGGACTTTGGGAAACGCCTGAGGAAGAAGATGGCGGGCGGGGTGGGGGTGGGGGTGAGATAGCGAGTCAGCGCTCAAGACAGCAACTTTCCCTCTCCCTGTACTGGTTCCCTCAGTGGCTGCCTGGGTGACGTGACAGCCACAGTCCTGCACGGACTCCGCCAGCAGAGGGCGCCCAGGGCCTTCGCATCCATCAGCTCTGAGACAAGGCAAACCTTACACAGGAAAAGGAGCCACTCGGAAGTTCTAAGCCCAGGCCCACACGGTCACTTGAGAATCCACTCAGCTGAGAAAGGTGACCGAGGACAGGTGTTGGATGAAATTCAGTTGGCCAGAAACCAAAATCTGATTTTCAGATCTCGTGTGTGTGTGTGTGCGCGCGCGCGTGTGTCAGCTGTAGCTTAGTGTTTAGTGTGTGTTAAAAGCTATTAGATAATTAACCTTCTTAGAAAAAAGAATGAGTAATGTTTATTAAGATTTGTTGATTATATGCTTTGACCATCACCTTTGTTCATGGTAGTGGGTCAAGATAGGTACGTGTGTGTCACTTTAGGCTCATAAGAACTCTATGAGACAACTACTATTATTATTCCCATTTTATAGATGAAGAAACAGATTCTCAAGAAATTAAGGAACTTTTTAAACTAGGGCCTACAGTTAGGAAGTGACAGTGGTCAAGACCACATTCTAACCCCTCCAGCTCCGACCTCAGCGCCTGGCATTCAGAAAGCTCAGGTTCAGTGCATGAAGCCAATCCCTGTACCTGGTCACAAGAATAGGCTGAGTCATGGAGCGATGAGACCTGCAGTTGGGCTGTTCACCACCTCTGTAGAGTGTTATTATGCACAAGGATTGATTTAATGTGCATGTCTTTGAATGTGTTGAATAAGTGAGTGTCATATTTCAAATTAGCAACTCGGCCACTGATTGTTTAGGCAAATCTCTCTCAAAATATATTTATATATTTATGAAAACACTTCAGCTTCAGTTGACATTATATGGAAATGATTCATCATCAAATTTTCGACCAAGTAGATCCTGAGTTCTGGGGTCTCTGGAAATAAGAGGTGTCATTCATCCCACAAATACTTAGTGAGGGTCTATCCTGTTTCAGCCACTAATCTGGGCACCAAGTGATACAGCAGTGGAAAATCAGGGGCGGTGCCACCATTTATGAAAACCTAGAGAGAATCTAAATGCCATATTACAATCCACAAGGCCTCTCCCAGTGTAACCCTTGCCTATCCCTGCTGCATCCTCCAGCCCACTGCTCTCCATCTGCACTGACTGTCCTTAAGTTCCCCTGCTGAGCCATACCTCACCCTTCCCAGCCCCACTTATAATCTGCTCTCCTTTAGAAAGCTGTTCTCCTCCCTCTGTATCTGGTCAACTCCTACTCACCGCTCACCACACAGCACTGCATCCATCACTTTTGAGAAAGCTCCCCAGATCACTTACTACACACTACCCTAGATCTTGCTCTCTTCTTCCAAGAAGGACTTCACAGTGTCTAACCTTAGACCTACTCCTGGGTGACCTGCTGATGCCCGTTTCTCCCTGTAGGCTGTCAGCTCCATGAAGGCCCAAAGTATAGCTGTCCAAAGGACTGTGGCCACATCAAGACCTAACTGTGCAAAGTGAGTAAGGCTGAGAAAAACAGTGAACAGTAGGTGCTCAAGAAATAAAGAAAAGGGGGACCAGGGATTTGGCTCAGTGGTTTCGCTGCCTGCTGTACAAGCGCAAGGACCGGAGTTCAATCCCCAGTACCAAAAGAAACAAACAAACAAACAAAAGAAATAAAGAAAAGGGGCTGGGGATTTAGCTCAGTGGTTCTGCCACCTGCCTTGCAAGTGCAAGGACCCAAGTTCGAACCCCAGTACCAAAAAAAAAAAAAAAGGGAAATGAAGAAAGGAAACCCAGGGATAGGGGTAATGTACGTTCATCCTATGTCTTTTGAAAGAGCCCTTTCTGATATCTTGCCATAAGGTCCCACAATCCTTCAGGATCTAAGGGCTATTGAAAATTTGACTCTCAAATCCCCAAAATCCCAAATCTTTCACAATAAGCTTTAAAGCCATACTTTATTCCCATTCCTCTATGCACAGACACCACGGCTCCAATGGAGACTGGACAGTAGGATCCAGGGACCACTGAGCTAATGGGGATTATATGGGAAATAATATCTCCCAGAGTTTGTGTGTGTGTGTGTGTGTGTGTGTGTGTGTGTGTGCAGGACAGGTCTGCCTGGTGCATTCACATGTGGGGGGGATAGGAGCTGAGAGAGAGATAGGGGGATGACTGTCAGCAGGAAGCAAGAGGCCCTGTTCAAAACCACTTCTTCCATGACACCAGTCTAATCTTTCCTGGTTGGAATAAGTACTTCCTATCACCTTTCTGTTTTGTTTGTGCATGGATTCCTGAAGTAGCCTTAGGATCTGGTGGTAGAATCTGGTGGTAGAATATACATAGGCTCATGAATCCAAATTCTGGCTAGAGGAGATCAGATATATTTTACAAGCATTAGTGGTTTCCTCTCTAAAATGAGGGTAATGAGGGGTCGAAAGGGGAAATTTGTATAAAGTTATCTTTAATTCTAGTTTATTTTCTTGAATCTCACATTAGATTTTGAATCTCTTTAAGGGTCTTGGAGAGTCCAGCACAGTACTTGGCTCTCCGTACACCCCTGATCATCTGCGATTCATGCATAGAGGGGAGGAGACTTCTTTACCCTCTGACACCACCTGCATGTCACTTCTAAAAGCTACACAGCCTACAAAGCATTTCCACTGAGAATACATGCACCACGTCCAGCTTTCTTCCGATCAGCCATGCTATGGAGAATCACAAGCAAGGGAAGCAAACCTCCTTTGCCACCCTCCTCCACCTTTTCTTGGGGCTTTCCTTCCTCCCTCCTTTAAGAATATGTGTTAGTAGTTTGGATATATTAATACACAGCAACCAGCATGCAAGAGGCATCACCCCTCAGTTCTGGGGAAATTAGCATTTAAATTGAGGTATTTCAAGGAGGTAAATCACCCTAGAGCCAGCCAACTCTGTATGCAGCCTTTTCCTACCCAGGAGAAGCCAAGAAACCTTGGTTTGGGAGCTGTTAAGTTTGCAGAAAGGAACTCACCCTTTTTGCCTGTCTTATTGCTCTTCCTAGGCTGCCTCCCAAAAGGGTCACATCAAAATCTGAACACTAATGAGGACATCTGCCCCATCCTTCACCTCCAATTGAATTGAGCCTTTCAACCAAGTGAGAACAGTGGCTTTGGCTGAGATTTAGTGTCCTCAGGAAATAAGGTTTCAGAAGACCCATGTTTTCTTGGCTCTGTCACCACCTGGCTGTATGATTTGGGGAAACTGATTCGCCAAATCACTCTGGAATTGGGAAGGGAGAGGGATGGGCTGGTGCAAAATATCTGTCTGAACCTTGGGCTGGGAGGTATAGAAAATTAAATTTGTTAGCTGCTCTGTAGGCACTGGTTGATCAAATTAATGCTAACATTGTCTCATCTAAGGTCACCCTGAAGCTCTGCCCTTCTCAGGGAGCAGTTAGAAACTCCATGATCTGCTGCTTAACAAGGGACACTAGTTTACATTCTTGGGTTAAGCACTCAAGACTTAGTGGTTCTTTCATTCTTTCACTTAGTCATTAATTCGACAGTCTTTACTGTTGTGTGTTAGGCACTGGAGACACAATGGAAAAAGAGACATTTTTTGTCCTCCAGTCACTCAACAGGCTGGTAGGCAACATATGTGTACAAATGCTTCTTATAGATTGTGCAAATTTTGTATTTTTGAAAATATTAATAGGAAGCATATTCTTTCCCCAACATTTGTTTATGATATGGCTTGCATTAAACTAATAGCATCCATCCATTTGGTAGAAGAGCAGATTCCACCCAGAAAAGAAGGGACCAGTGCTCAACTTTGCATCTCAAAGCTGACTTTGTAGTGTCTGCAGTCAGTCTGCGCTGAGAGTGAAGGTTCCTTTCCATATCAAAAGCTGGGCCTGCTCAACTCAGTTTATTATTTTATTCTACTATATAGGTGGTGCAGGTGACAACCTCGGAGGCTGTTCCCACCAGACTGGAAAAGGAGTAGAAAAGCTCTCTTTCTGCTACTGGTGCTGCCAAGGAGTTCCTGAAGAGAAAGACCAAGAGAGTACAGATGTGAGTATCTCAACATCCCAACTTCTGGCCTTTTGAAAGTGAAACTATTCCCTGCGCACTCTAATGTACAAAGATCTTACCAACAAATGTTTAATATAGGAGCAAAGGGTGTGGGGAAAATCTTAAGGTTGATGAGCAGGGCCATTAGGACTTGGTCCCCCAGAATCAAGACATAGTCTGGGGAATTTGTAAGCCCTTTCATTCAATAAGCTAATAGGAACTCCCATGAGAATTAGTGGTAGGTGATGTAAAAGTCTTAAATTCAGGCCTGAAAGTTTCGTACCCACAAGGTAAAGGAGGAAACACTGCTGAGACTTCTTGGCAGCATATCCCTGCTCCTATAGATGCAGGGATAACGGAAGGGGCCAAGATTAGAACAAATGGGGTTCAGCATGTAAAAACCTAATGACTTTGGACTCTGGATGTGGGTTCTAACATAGCCCCTCTCAAAAAACTGTTTAACATTTTTCATATTATGATGGAAAGCAGAGCCAGGGCCCTGCTCAAGCAAGAAATCATGTAGTGAATACCAGCTAGGATCCAAAATACCTTGTACCAGAGACTTTCTTACCAACATCTTCCTGCACCTTGAGATCAAGTTGAGTGGCAGAGACTGCTTGGTATAAAAGAGGAAGGGCAGCTGGAGAGCTCAACTGTGACCAAACTAAATGTTTATTATGGGTAAGATATTTTATATCCTCAATCAGCAAATGGAAATACTTTTGTCTTATTAGTGAAATGAAAACTTGAAGGAATGGTTGTGTCTGTTGTAGAAAATTAGGATTTCAGTGATTTACATATTGAGCTGTAGTGAAAAATATTTGGAACCTTGATGGTATAAATAGAGAGTTTTAGGTCAGACTGATAAAATTTAACTTCATATGGGAAATTCAGAGACCAAAGAAGTACAGGGGAGGAGCACTTAATGCAGAAAGGGAAAGTATGGAAAACTTCCTGGAGCAATCGAGTCTTGATAGATTTAGAAGCATTATTTATAAAAAGGGCAAGAAAGAGAGATAAGGTGGGGCTCAGGCAAAAAGAACATTATATGAAAAAGTCAAGCGTGTCTGTGTGTGGGGGTGTAGGATAGCATCCTTACATGGCATAGTCTGGAAATTAAAAGAAGCCAAGTTTTGAGATGCTAAGGCATTGCTAAGGCTGGGCCTGGAGAAGTGCAGGTAGGGATCAGCTCTTATGGGTCTTCTAAGTGATGCCATGAAATGGTCTTTATTCTGAGGGCAAGGAAACTCTTGTTAAGGTTTGCAGCAGGAATCCAGTGCCATCACTTGGAGCTTTAGAAAGATTGTCGGAGTATAGTATGGAGGATGGAGTGGGTTGGAATGGGGAAAACAAAGCTGCTAGGAAGGAGTCTAGTTTTGAGGTTTTGCAACAATCCAGATAATAAATGATGGAATGGTATAGCAGAATATAGAGAAGAGGCACAGATTTGAGAGAGACTCTGGAAGTAGAACCTGCTGGTCCCCATCATCAGCTGCCTATGGTAGGGAATGGGAAAAGGGAGTCTTGGGGTCTATCAGGCAATTCTGAATCCAAATAGTTAAACCTATGCCCCGAAGCTGACTCTAGGGCCCTGTCTTCCAATCTTCCCTCGGCACATGCCTGTGGATATTGACCACCACCAGAGAACAGATCAGGGTGCACTGGCCCACCATTGAAGCCCTCAGCCTCATTTCTGTCTCTGCTAGCATCAGTTCATCTCAGTGTGACTGCTATTTGTTACACTTGCAGGAAGGTATCTAAGTCTTGAACAACTCCCCACCCTACCCCAGCATTTTCTGCAAGTTCAACTACCTCTCAGGTAGAGGGTCTGAGGCTCCCATTCCTCCCGAGACACTTGATGGTCAAGATCCCCATCTCCCAGGCTGCAAAATAATTCACTGGTTGTACAGTGATCCGAAGATGTGGGGCCATTCTAATCATAGCTGATGCTCCCAGGAGTGATGAGCATCACTGTTCCCATTTGATGGGAGAAAAGACAGAGGCAAGGCAGAGAAGTGAATTGTTTAGGAGCTCCAAGGTGTTTTCTTTTTTACAGAATCAAGACTGGCTACAAAGCCTTAATCTTGATTTCTAACCCAGAGCTGTTCCACTTGCATGTTCTCAAGGATCAGTAAGAATGACCACTTTATCTACCTAACAGCCTCCAAACTGTGAATGTCTTCAAAACAGGGACTGTGCCTGATTCTTCTATGCAACCTCCTCTTCAGCATCTTGAGATTTCCTAGATATCTCTTCCAGGAAGCTGTTCCTGAGCCCCTTCTTTGGAAGTAATGTCTTTCGGCTTTTTCCAGCCCTTGATGCTGGCTCTGACTTCAAGATCTCCATGTTCTGCCATGTGTGGTTCTTCATGTCTGGTCCCCATCTCAGATTATGTGGTTCTCTGTTGCAGGGATATATATTGGCTGGTTCCCTTCGAGGCCCTCCTCCCTACAGTCTGACTCCAGATTCTGGTGCAGATGCAGTGCATAATAGTTTTCTGTTTTGGTTGAGGTCACTGTCCACTCTCATCAGGACTGCATTCATACCTGTCTTTGCCAGTTCATTTACCGTCACACAGCCAGATGATTTTCTAAAAGAATAGTACTAACTCCTTGTATTTTTTATTGCTGCCATGACAAGTCACTATAAACTTAACAAATTAAAATAACATAAACATACTATCTCAGAGTGCTGTGGATCAAAAGCCTAACATGGAATTCTGGGCTAAAACCAAGGTGTCTGCAAGGCTGCATCCTTCCTAGAGGCTTTAGAGGGGAATCAGTTTCCTTGCGATCTCCAGCTCCCTGAAGCTGCCCACATTCCTTGGCTCATGGCTCTCTTCTATCTTCAAAACTGGCCAAGGCAAATCAAGTCTTTCTCATATCACACTCTCTGACTCATTCTCTACCTCCCTCTTCCACTTTAAGGACTGTTGTGATTATATTGTGTCCATGCGGTACTCCAGGAAAATTTGTTTCTCTCAAAATCAGAAGAGTGGCAACCTTATTCACTTAAACCCATAATTCTCTCTTTGCCATGTAAAGTACTCTATTTCCAGGGATTAAGACATGAATATCTTGGGGATGATTATTCCGCCTGCCACACTCAGTTAAGTTTTATTTCCTTCTTCTAGGAGGACAATGTCATTGTTCTGTTTTCATTTGAGGATTAGATGCCATTTCTTCATATTTCCACAGTACCTATTCTACCCTTTACACTAGACCCTGATTTGTTGTCACCCCATGTCTCCCTTAGTGAACCATGAATACTTGAGGTCAAGGACTGTGTCTGTCTTCTTCACAGCTGTGAATTTAGCTATCACAAGTGGCAGGAACTCAATACACGTTTATTCACACATGAATGAATGCTGGTGTGATGAGTAAGCTTGATTGTGTCAACTTGATTGGCTTAGAAGCTGCCCAGGGAATTGGTGGAGCACTCTTGGGTGTGTCTGGGTGGGGCATGGAGGTGGGGCTTTGGTCCCTTTTCATTTCCTCTCTGGTGCTGTTCTTTTGCTTTGCTTTCTGGCCATCATGAAATAAGCAGCTTTGCTCTACCATGCCTTTCTGCCGTGATGTTTCTACCTTGGAGCCAGTTAACCATGGACTGAATCTCCTTAAAATATGAGCCAAAGTAAACTTTTCCTCCTTTAAATTGTAGGTTTCAGGTAATGTGTCCAGCAATGCAGAAGATGACTTATATAGCCTTCTATCTGAATTAAAATGTAGGGAAGATGATGCATTAGGCTGTGGAACACAAATCTCCCCATGATGAGACCTAGGACATTGCCTTATTCTTTTCTGCTCCCTTCCCATCTCCCCTCTTTTTCCTAGATATCTAACACACAGAATAACTGATATTATTTTAAAAGCTAGTATCTATTGTTCAGAGTGTGCTAGAATTTGTTCTAAGGGCTTTGCATATATTATCTCATTTCACACTCAAAACAACCCTGAATGGTAAGTACTCATATTCTAATTTTATTTTTAAGTGAAGAGGCACAGACATAAAGAGGATAAATGCAGAGGGCATAAAAGCTGGACTTGGAACAAAAGATCCTAACTCCACGTTCTTAAAACTATGAAAGTGAAAGTTTAACTTTGCTCATAATTGAAATGCTGAAAAGCAAAAGTTTACTTGTTGAAAATACCAGTGCTAGTTGAATGTTCCAGATGGATTTCAGCATTAGTAACAGTACCTAACTGCCTTTTATTAAGTGCATGCCATGTATTAGATGATCAATGAGCTTTGTTTCTAACCTTCTCAACTATCTTGCCAGTAGATATTATTATTTCCATTTAAAAAGTGAAGGAACTGGAGCTAGGAGAGGTGAAATCACCCTTAACTAGTCCCCTACAATTGACTCAAGGCTGTTAGCTCCACTCCACTATCTGATCACGTCCACATCTGCCTTTCTATCTCCTTCCTGCGCCTGCCTTCATTCATACACAGTGTGCTTGAACACACAGACACATACAAACACACACACACACACACACACACACACACACACACAGAGTTAAGCCTGGGTTATACATTGCACATACCATCTTTCTCTAAATGAAATGGGAAACTGCTTCCGCTGATGGCACCGAAGTCACTTAAGCATTCCAGACATGATGCTACTAACTTCTGCCCTGATAATTGCGATCCCTGAAATTGAAAGAAATTGCAGGCTAGAGAAACATTATCTTCTCCTCAGCCACGTCGGCTTCCATCTCCTTGCCTGCGTGTCAGCATCGGGATTCCTGGTGCTGTCATAACATCACGAACAAGCTGAGTTGTTGTCATCATAGACCCTGGAATATCTTTCCAGACTTTTCCCTCTACATCTCGTGGGAGCAAATCAAGGCCCGGATACCTTGCTTCAAAACTTTAGAGCTGGGGAAAGTTTGACATCACTAGGTCCAACCTCTGCATTTTTCTGACAAAGCATTACGGTTATCTCTGTTTTTCAGATGTGAGATACACAGAGGAAAATTAGCCTTGCTCTGGATCACACAGCCCATGTGTGGTCAAAGAGAAATCTGATACTGAAGCCTGTCTCCTTACACGATGTGCAGGGTATAAGGGATGAATTCCCTGGTCCAAGGGGGCAGCTAAACCTTCTCAAGGAGGGGCACCTCGAGCAGCAACCTCTTGCCCTGGGTGACTTCCCTCAACATTTGAGGGATCTCATTTTATTATAGTCAAGGTCAGAAGCCAGTCACTGTGCTTTTTAAGGATGTTTCAAGTCTGATCAGGATCTTCATATTCTGGTGTTGTGGACATTTTCTGTTCTTAGAAACCCTGTACCCCACAGCACCCTTTCACTGTACACTCCAAGGGCAGGGCCCGGGCTGCACCTACATGATATAAAAGCAAGGCACAGTAGGTGCACAAAAGGACTCACTTCAACTGACTGACCCTTCCTGAATCCTAATGTGCATTATCATTACTCTTCCTACATCCAGGACAAGGGCAGGAGGCCTGAGCACTGCCCATCTCAGCAGGCTTTAAAGCATTGAGGTCATTTCTTTGACTAACACAGGTGTCCCCGAATGCTTCCAACACAGGGCAAACTGGGAGTTCCAAGCTGGAAGCTCTGCTTTCATTGGGAACTTTGTGTCTTCCCTCTCACTTTTTTGAAGGATTCTTTGTAGGCAGACACACTAGATGTGCACTCTGGTTTCACCTATCATTCTCTGTGTGGCTTTAGTTGGACAAAAGATTGAACTTTTTCTGAGCTTCTGTTTCCTCGTTAGAAAAATGGGAATAATAATTATTCTTGCTGTAAAGACAAAAAAAAGCCCATAAAATGAACTGCTTAGCACAAGGCTGAGAAAAGCAGGCTCTCAATAAATGGTAGCTGTTGCTGCTTTAGAATGCACCACTCTGGCAAATTTCAATTTAAAATACTCAGAAAGCCTGTCATGGCTAGGAATAAGAAGAATACAAATTTTAGAATTGGAATGGTCCTCAAACCCTTTTCTTCAATCCCTACCCAGATAGCATACATAATTTGTCCAAGTCACAAGAAAAAGCTAAAATGAGAACATAGGACATGCAGCTACTAATGTGAGGTTCTTTTCTTTATATCAGGGGAATCTTCTTTTTATGCTAATACATTTTATTCTCTTCTAACTACATACCTTTCGGGCCACCTCTGATAGGAGTTATTAAAGTTAAAGCAATGCTCCTAGCACCATAAGCTGAATATCCCTGTCCCTCTCCCTACCACAGCCTGCACCATGTGATATTTCCTAAATTTAGAAGCAGAAACCAACTGTTCCTTATCCAGCTCCTACCAAAGTATTGGGTGCACAAAAGATGCTTAAAAATGTTTGTGGCATTGAACTTCTAGTAGATTGGACTGAAAATAAAAGAAAGGGATTTTTCTCAAAACTCCTAACATAAAGCAACTGATAAGAAAAAACTTCAAAGTCACATTTTAAGTATCCAGGTTGCATCAATTTATCTGTAACTCCACTCCTGATGATAGAAAGGGAGAGTATTTTTTTTTTAATGTTCACATTTAAAATCAAACCATGAACTGGACATTGGAATCAGAACACATCACCTAAAGACAGATGGTGCTGTGTGAAATTGTGGCTGGAGCCATATTTATGAAAGTTTCTTTTTCCCCTTTTGTCATTCCCATTCTCCCCAGGGCACCTTGGAAGTCTTTCCATATAGCCACCTCTAATGAGCTTTGCAAAATGAGAAATCTGCTGTAGTAGAGGGAAATCTAATAGCAATGCTTTCTTCATTCCGACCCCCTCCCTATTAGTCATTAGCAATGGAGAAAGAAAACACCTACAGGGAATAGAAAGGCAGCACTACTTGCACATGCTTTCTGCAACATTGTGGTAATGAGCAGCCCTGACCACGTCTCTCTCATATTCCTTCTTGATCATTTCCAACAGACATCAGTTGCAGCCAAATCCAGAACCTAGCTAATGTGAGGATTAGCCAGTTTGCTTCAGAACCAAGATGAAGTGTGCATAATAGTTAGGGGACAGTTGAAAATTATTTTAAAATACTCCTTAAGGCCAAGGGATATCAAGACTTTAAAAGGGCCGAGGAAAACAAAAATACAATTCATGAGCACAATTCTTGGTTTTTTCAAATTTGACATCAAATGTAATTGGATTTCATTTTGAAGACCCTATATCTAGTTTCTCGTTTTGCCAGCTACAAGTGATCCTGTCACATGTAATTCACATGATCATGTTGAGCCTCAGGTTTGCCTGCCCACACATACTGAAGGGATTTTGACTGTGTCTCTACTAAGTGTATAATCCTAAGCAAGTTTTTTAATTGCAGGAGCCTCAGTTACCTCACTTGTAAAATATGATAATAGTACTCACTTTTATAGGCTCAATTAGGAGGATTAAATGGGACAATAAATATAAACACTCTGTGCATATATTTGAGTGACTGGTGCTTACAATTATTATAGTTTTTTATTTCCTGATAAGAAGGACCAGGCTGATGGTCCTGTATCTGCCTCAAAAAACTTTAGACAAGTTCCTATACCTTGCTAAGCTTCAGGTTTCTCATTTGTAATAGGAACAAAATAACAGTATCAGTTTTGCTGAACTATTACGGAATAACAAGATAACCTGACACATCTGTATACTACATGAATGTTAAATGTTTATTATTATTATTTTACTAGGAATGTGGTTCATGTTTTAAAAAATAATGTGCACTAAGAAATTCCAAAGAATCAATAATAACAAAAATTTCTTGGAATTAATACATGATTATGGTAAAATTGCAGGATACAAATTCATATAAAAAGTCAACTGTTTTCCTGTGTCAGCAATGAACAGTTGGAATTTAAAATTAAAACTGTGATACTATTCACAGTAGCACAAAAATATAAAATAGTTGGGTATAAATCTAAAAATATACATATAAAATCTATTTGAGGAAACTCTGATGAAACAAATCAATAATCTCAATAAATGGAAAGACACTCCATGTTTAAGATCAATATTGTTAAAATGTCAGTTCTTCCTAATCTAGCCTAGAGATTCAATGTGATCTCTATCAAACCCCAGTACATTATTTTGTAGATGCAACAAAATCAGTATAAAGTTTAAATGAGGAGGCAAAGGAACCAGAATACCCAACAAAATACTGAAAAAGAATACAAAGTCAGAGGACCAATACTACCTAACTTTAAGACTTATTATAAAGCTAGGGTAATCAAGATAATGTGGTATGATGAAATAATAGAAAAATAGATCAGTGGAACAGAATAAAAAGCCCCAAAATAAACCTACATAAATCTAGTTAACTGATCTTTGACAAAGGAACACAGGGAATTCAATGAAGGAAGGATAGTTTCATAAATGGTGCTGTAACAATAGTATACTCATGTGCAAAAATAAAAAGCAAAAAAAAGAGAAAAAGAAGGCAGAGATGCTAGGTGTAGATGCTATACTTTTCACACAAATTAATTCAAAATTTTGATTGGCTTAAAAATTAAAAACAAAATTGATAAATTCCCATAAGATAATATGGGAGAATATCTTCATAGCCTGCAGTTTGGAGATGTGCTTTTAGATAGCATCATCCATATAAGAAAAAAATTGATAATATTAAAACTTCTGCTCTGAGAAAGACACTATTAAGACAAGACATACCACAGACTGGGAATATGCAAAACATATCCAGTAAAGGACTCCTACCCAAAATATCCAATGAATACTTAAAACTCAACAATAAAACAAATTACCCAACTTGAATGAACAAAGAAGCCAAACACATTTCATCAAAGAAAATTTACAGATGGAAAATAAGTATATGAATATACGCACAGCATCACATGTCATTCTGGAACTCCAAATTAAACAACAATGAAACACCATTACAGTACATGACTATTAGCACTGTTGAGATTCAAAACACTAACACCAAGTGCTGGCAAAAATGTGGAGAAATGGAAGAGTACTTTGTTGGTGATAAAGGACTGTGGTATAGACACTTTGGAAGATAGATTGACAGTGTCTTACAAGGCAAAACTGTCTTACTACACAGTTCAACAATTTTGTTCCTTAGTATTTACCCAAATGAGTAGAACATACACCCCCACAAAATCCTGCATATGGGACCTTATATTTGCCACACTTTGGAAGCCATCAACACGTCTTTCAATAGGTGACCAGAGAAACAAATGATGGTATATCAATAGAATGATATATTATTATTCATCAATCAGAAGAAATACAGAGGTCCAGTGGCACAATCAGTTAGTGTGTGGTACTTACGTTATCTAGCCATAAAAAGGCTTAAAGAAAATTCAAATGCCTATTTGCTAAGTAAAAAGAGCCTGTCTGAAAAGCCTCCATACTGTGTAATTGTTGTGGTTTGGACCAAGAATATCCCCCCAAAACTTCACAGGCTTATAGGCATGGCTTTTGGAAGGTGATTGAATCATAGGGACAATATTGCTAACTTGCTGTTGGGAGAGAGTATGGTCAGAAGAGTGGGGTCACTGGGGTGTGACCTGGAGGAGTATACTTCCAGTCCTGGCTCCTCCTTTCTTTCTCACTGCTTCCTGACCTCCATGACTTGAGTAGCTTTCCTGACAGACCATACAACTATGCCTTCCAGGCTTGGAGCTGGGCAACTATGGACAAAACACATGAACAAAAATAACCTTCTCCTTTAAGTTGTGGGTGTTGGGTATTGTGTCCCAGTAACAAAAAAAGTGACTAAGACAGTGACTCTAACTACATGAAACTCTGGAAAAGGCAAAGTTATAGAGAAGATAAGAGGATCAGTGGTTTTCAAGGGTTTGAGGAGAGGGACAGAGAAAAGGCAAGTGGGGCACAGGGTAATTTTAGAGCAGTAAAGGTGTTCTGTGTGATACTTTAATGGTAGGTATATGACATTAGGAATTTTTAAAAACTCTTAGAAATGTACAACACAAAGTCAAACTATGAACTTCACTTAATGTACTAATATTGGCTCCTCCATTGTAACAAATATGCCAAAATAAGATGTTAATAATAGGAGAAACTAGGGGTGGAGATCATATGAGATCTCTTTATTTTCTGCTCAACTTTTCTACAAACATAAAGCTGCTTTAAAAATAAAATAATAGTAATAATAATAATAACAACAACAACAACATGCAATCTATGGCTCTCTAGTCAATTTAAACCCCCTCTTACTTTTATAAATAAAGTTTTATTTTAACACAGCCACACCCATTTATTTTTGTATGCTTATTGCTGTTTTGGAATTTCAATGGCAGAGTCAAGTAGCTGGGATAAGGCTGACATAGCCCAGAAAGTTGAAAATGTTTACTGTCTGGCCCTTTACAGAAGAAGTTTACTAACCCCTGTTGTAGAATATAGACTTTAAATCTGAGGAGTGCATTTGGAAGCTGTTTAGTTCAATCACCTCATAAATGCTGGAATCCTTGCAACCCCATCATCCTGGGAAGCACTTTCCAGATAGTATGAACTTTGTTACATTAATCGACATTGGAAATCAACTTCTCTTCCTCTGCTATTGCTTTAACCCACCAAGCCCATACTTTGTGATCTAGAAATAAACATGTCACAGTGAAGCTAGAGCTTGTACCCATCCCTCTCAGCCTTCATTCTAAACTGCCTTTCTTGACCCAACTCTGCTTCTGAACCTCCTGGTTCTGACCTTACTCCTCATTCTTTGCCTCCAGGCCCTGTTTCTGACTCTTAATTTCCATGCATGATCTGAGCATCCAGCTCTTGCTTTTGCTCCTTTGACTTCATTTAAATTGGAAAGTATTGTGGTTGGCCAAATCATGAGCTTCAAAGATATCCAGGTCCTAATTTCTGGAATCTGTAAACGTCAGCTTATGTTCTGGGTTGAATTGTGCCCACCACCAAACAAACAAACATCTCATGGTTGCAGTCTTTATATTAACTCCCTCCTGACCCCAAGAACCTTAGAATGTAACTATATGTGGAGACAAGGTTTCAAAGAGGTAATTACATTGAAATGCGACCATAACATGGGTCCTAATCAAACCTGACTGATGTCCTTGTGAGAAGAGGACATTGTAAAACATAGACACCAGGAACATCCATGCATGGAGGACAGATCCAGTGATCACACAGCTAGAAATCAGCCACCTGAGAACCATAGAGAGATATTTGGGAAGAATACAAACCTACTGACACTTTGATCTTGGACTTCTAGCCCCCAGAATTGTAAGAAAATAAATTTCTTTTGTTTAACCTACCCAGTCTGTGGCATCTTATATGGTAGGCCCAGCTGACTGCTAATGTGTCTTATATGGCAAAAAGAACTTTGCAGTGGAACAATTCCTTAGTTTCACTTCTCCATGTACATTAAATTAAGGATTGCAAAGAGGGAGATTATCCTAAATGATTTGGGTAGGCCCTAAGTGCCCTTACATTTTGTGTTCATGTGGGAAGAAAGCAGATAGACATCGAAGTACAGAAGGACGGAAGGCAGTGTGAAGGTGGAGGGAGAGATTGGAGTGATGTGGTCAACAGCTGAGGAATGCCAGCGGCTGCAAGAGTCCAGGAAGGGATTTTCCCTGGGGTCTGGAGAAGAAAGCTATACTAGCAACTTCATGTTAACTCACTATGGCTCAGTTGCATTGCACTCTGCAGAACTGTGAGGAAATAAATGTGTGTTGTTTTAACCTCCAAGCTGGTGGTAATTTGTTATAGCAAGGATACAAAACTCATATGTGCACTTTCTCAGACGAATACCATTTTGACTTAGTTTGGTCAGCTCCTTTACAGCCTCTAGCTCTCAGGCAGGAGTCAGATGGCCACTTTACCACTGTCCTGTCTACTTGAGAGCAGTGCACTAATATAACTGCATTACTGGGAAGTCTGTGCAGCAAAAGCTTGGTTATCAGCCATGACAAAGTTTGAATCACTACCCTGAAAAGGATTAGTTAGTCTATGTGATATTGAGCATGTTACTTAGCCCATTGGAATTTCAATTTCCTAACAAATGGGCACCAGATGATAAACCTCCTAGCATTGTTGTGATGATTTTAAGTGAGTAAAATGAAGAACAAAATTTCTAGGGTAAAGTAGATTATTAAGAAATAGAAATGATTGCTATCAGTAGTTATTTTGGGCTGTGTGGTATTCTGAATCTGATTACCATTTCCTAAAGTCACTAAAGGAGTTTAGAAACCATGGTTAGGGGCTAATTTGATGTGCTAGTAGATGTGCCATCTACTTTCCTTGCATTCCATTGATTTCAGTCCTACTTTTTGTATTTAAGAGAGACTGAGTGGCATAACTTCATAGAAGCTATCAACTTCCCCAAGGTTACACAGCTAAGTGACAACTCTAATTAAAGTCCAGGCTTCCAATGGGCTGTCCATTATGCCACATGATGTCTCACCTGCTAGTCCTGTCTCTCCAAATCCCCTTCTTAACCATGAGTGCTCCCACCTACATCTCCTCCTGGTGAAATGGGTGAAGGTGTTTCCATGATGTCACTACCCTCTCCTTCCCTCCTTGGGGAACTCCTTTTCCGGGACAGCACCTAGAGAAGATACAGATGGGTGGACTCCAAGCAGGTGGTAGAAAGCCCCAAGGCACTGTGCTTTTGTACTGGAGAATGTGGCAATACACCCAATAGCCTTGCCTCTATCAGGAAACCAGCACTTACCCAGAGTGCCTCCCAGCTCTGTCAGCAATCCAGACCATATGGTTAATTAGCTAAGATTTGTGACCACATCTGTGATGCTATTTCTCTTTTTGGCATGTGTGAAGTTAATTACTGAAACCATGGGAAGCTGCTGGACCTCTGGGAGCATGGTGGGTATGGGGGGGCGCTCACAAAACACACCAGTGATTCAGGGGCTGAGATCATGGAGAAGTGGAGAGTAGAATGGAGAATCTGACCAGGTAAGGACGGGATCTTTCTGATTACTTGCATCATTGTGTGTGGGATACAGTATCACCAGGGCCCTCATTTGTGTACACTGGCAAGCATCCTTAAAAAAACATTCTACCTCCCTGGATGGTAGAATGGAAGATTCACTCTCTGATCACCTGCTGCTCTTCAAATTCTATCTTTGGTTATTTTACAAAGTATGTGCCTTCCTAACACATGCCATTGTGCCCCAGCACACAAGGACCTGTGACTTAGAAGGTGTTAGCCTAAAGAATAACACATGCTCCTGAGCCATCATTCCTTCATCTGTGGCATGGAGACTACAGGATTTATATCTCACCATTTTATTAACTATTAAATGAGTTAAAGTCTATGCAGCATCCATCATGGCCTCTGACATAACGATTGGTACTCAACACTAATTTGTTGAATGAAAAATGAACAAATGAACAAATGTGTGAATGAATATATAGCACAATCAAATATGAGTATCAGTACTGTAAAAAGCCTGAGATCAAAATTTAGATCAGTCCCTCTACTGTTCCTCAATTTCTTGATATGTAAATGAGCACAATAAATCCACCTAACTTACTGGGTTTCTTGAGGATTAAAGTAAAAAGTATAGAGAGTTTTAGAAGAATGGCTGGAATGTAGTCAGCATTGAGTAAATATTGCTGCTGTTGCTGTGCATAGGAATACAATGGAAGAACTTAGTTTGAGCAAGAGAGGGGCCCTGGCCCAAGGAGCAGCAGTCTGTAGTGTGTCCTGCATTACAATTCAGGGCTCCACTCTCAGTTCACACTGCTACTTTCTGAGCACTATGGACATGATGCCATGCTCAAAGAGTTCCAGGGCTCATAGCACAGACATGGGCCAGCTCTCAGGAGTCATGGTTATGGTACAAAAATATGAAGCTCCACTTTGGGAAACACCCTTTTCAAGATGCAAGGTCCAGGTGTGCTTTGGCTAATGTTGACAGGAGAGTCTTATCCATTTTGAGGGTCCTGAGGCTCCTGCATATGGTTTTTGTTGTTGTTGTTGTTGCTGTTAAATTCTTTTATGGGTACATTGTAGGTACACAACACAATTACATTTCTCATTGGGAATTGTACTTTTATATAATACATCTTGGTTCTTATTTTTTCCCCATTCCTAGCCCTCCCTTCAC
>NW_004624760.1:18500109-18522747 GCF_000247695.1 Heterocephalus glaber | reverse complement strand
GGAGGGGGTGAAGGGAGGGCAGAGGAATGGGGAAAATATAAGAACCAAGATACATCATGTAAAGTACAAGATCCCAATGATGAATGGAACTGTATTGTATACCTAAAATGTACTAATAAACTTAATTTAAAAAAAAGAAAAGAAAATTACTTCAACTCTATGGTTACCTTGTTTTCAAATTGTGTTCTCTTTTTATTTCACTCTGATGGTCCTGGGTCAGTACTCTTCCTTCACTGAGGACACCACATGGTCACGGGATCAGTAGCTGTCTCCTCCTCCTCACTGTAAACTAGGTGAGCACAGAGACTGAGCCCGTGTCGTTCCCCCCGGCTCCACAGTGTCTAACATGGTGCTTGGCATACAGTACATGCTTCATAAGTAATTGTTGCTGACTTGGATACACACAGCTGGAGGTAGCCATTTTGTTCTATCACAGTTCTCCACAGCTTATCAGCCATAAATTTGTAAGATATACTGCTTTTCCTTTCAGAAATGAGTGTAAATCTGTCCCCAGGCACAGCGATTTGGAAACATTAGCATACCTTCTGTTCATGCAGCCGCACAGGGCCTCTAAAGGCCATCTGCAAATGGCCAGGATTTCTTCTCCAGGCAAATGTCACCCAGACTTGAGCAAACCAGCAAGAGACTGTCCACCGAGAGTGGAGTGAGTGCTGAAGGAAACATAGCCTGTGTTTATTTGGGGAGGTGGAGTCAGATGCATCTGGATTTTTATCCCAACTCCAACCATGATTGGGCATGCAACCCAGCTCAAGATCCTTCACTTCTCTGTTTTAGTTTCCTTACAGGTAAAGTTGGGTCCAGCTATCAGGATTATGGAGAGGAGTGAATAGGATAATAGGTGGAGGAAGAGCCTTTCCACATTTGGCCTATTGTAGAGACTCAGTGGGCTCCACTAGAGTTCCCTTTTCTACCACAGGCAAAGAATCAGAGGAAGCCCTAGGGAGTAGCAGGCTCCTCTGATGAGGATAAGGGAGAAAAACAACCAGATAACTACAGCACCAGGTGGGTAGGAGAGCTGCAGAGGCCCAAAGGAAGGGAAACTAGAATGTAAATTTTACTGAGGATCCCTTGGGGGCTAGATGTTGGACTGGGCACAACGCTAAGAAAATTTCTGGGTCTTTCTATCATTCCTATTACATAAGACATCTTCTGTTACTTCTTAGATAAGAATGCTGATGGGCGAGACTATGTGTCTGGGTCCATGTTAGTGGAGGGGGTGGCAAAAGTGAAGCTCCTTCCAGATCCCCCTCCAGGCTTGGTCCAGCTGCTGGATGTGTGCTTAGCCCCCCACAGGGGCTGCTTCGCTGCAGACAGCAAGGTCCTGTTTCCCGCCTGGTGCAAGCCACTCCCATAACCAGCCTGGGGGTAAAGACCTAGAGATCTGGGCCCAAGCAAGGCCAATGCTGAAGGATAGGTTCGGCCCAGAGCTCCCCAGCGGTGGGTGGAGGATGTCTTTGAACTTTCAGGCCAGCTCACCTTGTCCCCACTTGCACTTCTCCCCTCTGCCTTCCAGTGTTACTCTCAAAGCCACTTGGCAATAAGCATCCTGCTTGTTCAAGTCAGATTTTGCACCCTGAACAAACCCAACTGGCTATGATAGTCTCAAAGTGAGAGAGCTAACATTTAAGCCACATCTACTGAGTGCTCAATTTTAACATCTATCTATGGATAACTTTCTAACTAGCAAAAGATATACATTCCTTTCTGCAAATATTTTGTTATTTTTCAGTAATCGTCTTCTCACCTTTTTGGGAATGGTGACACCTCAGCATTTTATCTGCTTCTGTTATTTTAATTGGAAGTCAAGGTGCTTTATACATATTTTGAAATAATAACAGGTAAATGCCTGTGCCCATCTGATCCTCCATTCTTCTGAAAGGCCCTCGCCATTCTTTGTATCTGTGTGTGCCCCCACACTCAGCCCCACTCCTCCCAACTTTTGTCTCCCTTTTTTCCCCCTCATTTAATTCTGAATCAGCTCTCTTTATGTTTGAGAGACTCTGTGTGAAATGCTGATGCCTCTACATGATGCCTGCTAATGACAAATTTGAGGACTGAACCAGCATGGGTCTGAATTAGGGTAATTCAGCCCAAGAGGGTTCCTCCTGAGCAGAGGCCAAGTTCTACCTGACAGCATCTTCTGAGGTGGCAGAGCAGCCTAATGAACCTTTTTATGCAGAGAAAGCCACCCTGTCCCCCTTCCCCACACTCGTCCACTAGGCACTCTGCAGCTGAACTTATAGAAAGCTCCCAGCCTCTGAGTCCAGACTAGCCAAGGTCCTGAGGCTCTCCAAAGCCCTCTCCCCACAAAACTGTTTGCAGTTAAATGAGGACCCTAGACAACACCAGCTGCCTCCCCTCTGGCTTGCTTAGGACCTTTGTTAAGCCACTACATCAGAGACTGGAGAGTATATACCGGTTTGACCTTTCTTCAGGCTCTGTGTATTGGGTATCCACATGTAAATGTGCACACCTCTCAGATTTTTCCTCAGCAATCAGATACGCACAGCTGTATTTACAAGGATGCTTCCCACAACATAGTTTATGATAGTGAAAAGCTGCAAATAATCTAATCTAAATATCTGTCAATGGGGAATTGATTAAATGAATTATAAGTCTAGATAATGAAATTCTGTGCAAGCATTAAAAACATACAGCTGAACTTTAAAAATTAGAGGAGGAAGATCTCTATGGGACACTGTGAAATGAAAACAGACTACCATATGCTGTGCTGTGCCTCCTTTTGTAAATTCTTCCATATACAGTATAATATGTGATTCAGTCACAGGTGGACATTTAGAAGGAAGTTTGCATAAAATATGAAGAGGGTCACCAGGAGATAAAATTTCAAGTGACTTTTAATCTATTATTTTTTGAACTGTTATTGGATTTTCTACAGAAATATGTATTGACTACAGGTAGTGGTGGAGGGGATAAAGGGTGTGTGGTCTTGGCCATATAACTTCCCTTTCAATCCATTAGTCAAAAGGGAGCTAATAGTACCTGTTGATTGAGGCTAGTAAATATTAAATAAAATATATCTAAGATGCTCAAAATATAACCTAAGATTTGGCTAGCCTCAATCAGTGGTCACTGGTAATAGCTGTCATAGAAATGCAAAGACCATGTGGGATCCTAAACAAAGAGCCAAGAGCTCTGACAAAGAGATGACAGTCCAACTGGACAAACTTCATTCCTTCTATGATTACAGGCATACACTGATCCAAATGCACACGCGCACACATTCATGGTTACATAAAGACAAACACAGACATACACGCACACTCACATAACCTCACACTCTCATGCTCACATACCCTTAAATACACAGTTACACATATACAAATACACACACACACTCACATACACTTAGAATCATGAGCCACGCAATCTACCCAACATAAACATACATTCATATTCATATATGCTTAGGCAGATCCAGACACACACATCCAGACAAGCTCTCTCTCACACACACACACACCCCTAAAATCACACACACAGTGGTGCACATGGATTAGAGATGGAGAGGAACAAGCCTGCAGAACTGACCCTAGGACAAACCACCCCTACCGCTGCCTACCAATTCACTCAACCCCAAGTCTCCTGTGCAGAGAAACCAGCCGCTCTGTGATGGCTTCCAGAGCTCATCTCCTTGTGAGAAGCGGGAGGGGAGGAGAGGAGAGGAGAAGAGAGGGTGATTGTTCCAGTTTAATTAAGTCTGACGCCCAGAGACAGGCTTGGAGGATGTACTGTAAGACACATTCTGCTGAACTTGGAACCCTGTTCGCCAGGCATACGCGGACCTGACAAAACATTTCAAAGCAGAGGAGAACATTAGGAACAGAGGGAGCTGACAGCTCCTAATAGCACAGTAACAAGGAGACACTAATAATGCCTGTGCCTGTGAGCTGAGCAGCTCTAGAGACTAAAAGAGACTTGGGATTTCAAAAGCATGTTGGAAATGCATGGGCTTTGCTTGTGGTGCCTTCTGTCCCCTGATGTACCACAAGACAGGGACAGCAACTCTTGGGGAATTGTGTGTAGAACTCCCTTCTGAAAGCTGGTGTTCCTGCATCACCGAGAGCCCTCTGTAGTTAAAGTGATGTAGCAGCACAATGGAGTCATGTAAATCTCTGTGGAAGGAAAAGAGGGAGAGAGGGAGGGAAGGAGGGAGGATGGAAAGGAGGAAAGAAGAAAGAATGATAGAAAGAATAAAGGAGGGAGGGAGGAAAAGGAGAAGGAAAATCCTTCATTCCCTAACTGCATATCTACAATAAAAAGGAACACATTGCCCACATAAATGAGCTACGCAACTGTTGATATTTTGAGCTCTCTTTTCAAGGCAAAAGTTATTAAACACTTACTTTGTGACAAACCCTACACACTGCAAATCAAAATCAAATAAAGCAAAGCAGAAAAACAAACAAAGACCCTGTCTGTCTTCAGGCACTTAGCAGTTTAGCAGAGGAGTCAGACAAGTAAAAAGACAATTAGAATATATTGTAAAAACTTTCCGGATCCAGTGTTCTTCCCTCTACTTCCCAGTGAAAGTCTTCCTCGAAAGAGTTTACCCCACTGATGCCAACTTCTCACCTTTCCTTGTCACTGAACCGTTTCCAATCAGTGTTTCCTCACGTCTGTTCCACACATCCCTCTTTACCACCGTTACTGATGACTTTCAGTTTGCCAAGCCCACCAGTCTCTACCCTCTTCCTAGAGGTCCTGCATGCGACACAAGTGACAGAACTGCCCTCGGGAAGCTTGTTTTCCCAGAGTCTCCACAACCTCCACCCTCTGGGGTTCCTCTCACCTTACTGGCACCCCTCCTTCAAGCACTTGGCTGCCTGTTTTTCTTGTCCCACCTCCAAATAATCTGTCTGGGCTCTTTTTAACATCTATCCGAAACAATCGCTATGTTCTGAATATTTGTGTCCCCCTAAAACTTCTAGGTTGAAACTCTAACCCTCAAAGTGAGGTGATTTTAAAAGGAGGTGGGGCCTTAGGAGGTTATGAATCTTTTCATCAATAGGATCAATGCCCTTATAAGAGAGACCCAAGTGAGATTCCTTCGTCCCTCCCACCATGTAAGGACGCAGCTACAAGATGTCCCTTGCGAGTCAGAAAGTGGACTCTCACCCCACAGAATCTGCATTGATCTTGGATTTCCCAGGCCTCAGAACAATAACAAACAATGTCTGTGCTTTATAACTACCTAGTTTATGACATTTTATGGCATTTAAAATTGTATCTATATTCTAATGACTCAAATAGATAAGTTTGAGATTTAACTGAGAGGTATATTTTCCCTTCAAGTAGAGTTATTCTGGCCAATTGGATCCTTTGTCTTTTTCTCTAAAGAGACCCTCAGGCTGGGTATACAGATTTGGAGAACAGTATGCATGGAATGCTGTGGGAGTTTGTAGCCCAGAAGAGTATATACAGAGAAAAAACAAGAGTATTGAGCAGAACATCCCAAGTAGTCTGTAAGGTAACTTAAAAGGCAAGAAGAAAAACAAGAATGTGTTGTGCGCAGAACTCAGAGAAGTTTTCAAGACAGAGTGAACAATGGTGCAAAAGAGAAGAGCTGGGATGGAGTGAAAAGTATGTGCTGGATATAACTGTGAACAGGCGCACTTTTGGCCTTGGGAGAGGCAGTATCTGTGGGTGATGGGTGTAGAAGCCAGACTGTGGTGGGTGGAGGAGAAAGTGGGAAGTGAGGAAGTGGAGACCATTTACATAGATATCTCTTTCAAGAAGGCTGGCTGTGAATGGACGACATAAGGTGGTAGCTGGAGGCAATGGGAAGTTTGGGGCTGAACATGGAGAGATGAACATATTTATCGGCTGAAGGGAAAGACTGGGAGACAGGGAGATATATATGACTAAAGGAGGGAGATGACTACTGATGACATTATGTTACATAAGTGATTAAAGTACACAGGATAAGTGTTAGTCCAAGACACCCTTCTTTCCTCAGGTAGAAGTGGTTGTAAGGATGGATATGTACATGGATACAAGTTAAAGATGTTTGAAAGTTCTGCCCTTTTTTGCCTAATGGCATCACATTTTTTAAACCATAAAATGGGAGATAAAAGAGGGGTGAGGTTGTGTTGGGGATCCGAAGATTTTAAAAGAGCCACTGCTTCTACAGTGAGAAGAGACCAGCAAGAAGACTTTCTATTGCAGTAGTGCTGAAGATTCATGTGAGATTGGAGACCATGGGTGGGTATTGGAACTAATCTGCATTGTGGTGTGGGTTGTGCATATTAGATGTGGTCATTCCTAGACTGGAAGAAAGATAGTTGGTCCTTTCTTCACCTATATATTCTATAGGACAACAGTTATGGTAATAACAGCTACCATTTGCTGAACTTTGGTTATACACAAGGTGCCTTGCATATGGTAAATTTAATTCTCAGGACCTCACTGAAAAACTTCAGGTATTAGCCCTTTTACCCTGAATAACTCAGGTCTCAGAGAGCTGAGGCAGCCTGCCCAAGGTTTCACAAAACTGACTCCAAATCCCTGACTTTTTTTTTCCTGTCACAACCTTGTCAGCTCTCATTTTCCTTCTGAGCATTTTCTTCTCTTAGATAAACAACCTGTCTTTGATGACTTCCTTACATAGCCTCATCTCCAGCCCTCTCCCTCTCCTTCCTTCCCCCCAGTTTGTTAGTTTCCTTTTCTTGAACATACATACACTCACATGCCCTCTTTCAAGGTACAAGTAGTAATGAGTTCCCTACGGAAAAGCCAAGACTCCTTGGTAAAAAGTTCTTGAGAAGGACTCTATGGGAAGTTTTCCCCAAGGACACTTTCATATGCTTCAATCTAGTTTCTTCCTTAAGCCAATTTGCCGATTAAGATGTCCTTCAAGGAGTCAAGAGCAGCAGTACATGGAGCTTCACAACCTTTCTAGCCCTCCCTCCAAAGTTTGACCCTCATGCTCAGAAAAAAAAAAAAATCAAACCACTTGCAGTCTTGTGTGCTTCTTTGTTTTTCATGCTTTGTACTGTGTTCACCTACTGATCTCTCTCTCTAACATATTCTTTCCTTTGCCCTTTCCTAATAGCCATCTATGCTTCAAGATTCAAGTAAAAGTGTCACTTTCTTAGAAACTTTTCCAGGTATCCTCACCACGTCAGGTGCCTTTGGGCTTCAAGCTTCTTCTATAAGAATTAGCAAGGCACCATAATTAGGAAAGTAGGTTGCTTGCCAATCAAACCAGACAAGCCCTGCTACAGGGCACCTACTGAATGTGTCACTCCCTCTCTTAATGTTTCTATCTGCTCAGCTGTAGAATGGGTATAATGAATACTGCATCATAGGGTTGCTTTGAAGAAGTGAGCTGATCCACATAAAGCACATGACAGTGCTCAGCACATAATCAATGGTAGTTATTCCTGTAATACTTGTTAAAAGTTGTATATTTTATTTATGCTTATATATTCTCTAAATAGCATTTGATTGGTGCTTCTTCTTTTACCACCTCACACAAAGTCTGGCACAGAGTAGCAACTTATGAATAAGTGGATGGATGAATCCCAGTCATCATCTCAGTGTGTACTGTCCTTAGAATCACATTATCCAAAATCACCTATTTCATTTCTATTATTTTTAATGCAAAGATGAGGGTAAGATATACTTCCTTTTCATTTGAAAGACTGATTTCCCCAACAACTAAATGGATGATGCAGAGATTTATAGGTCAACTTCCAGACTCCATGCAGGACCATGGTCAGTGGTGGTAGCCATGCACATCTAGAATGTGGTTTCATGAATATAGAAATGGTCAAGGCCAAGAGACCAGGAAGCCAAATGAGCAGGCAGGTAAAGGAAAGCCATGTGAAGAGTTGTGGGAGCTCTACATGAGAGCTGACAGTTCACTGATATTGGCATATGCATCCTTTCTTAACTGGGTATGGTGGAACACATCTGTGATCCCAGCACTTGGCAGGCTCAGGTAGGAGGATGGCCATGAGTTCAAGGCCAGTTCGTGATACACTGAGTTCAAAACCAGCCTGACCTATGTAATCGACCCTGTCTCAAAAACAAACAAACAAACCCAAACAACAAAACAGAACAACAAAAATATTTTCTTGTTGCTTATGACTTGCAATCAATTGATAGCTCCAGGGTCCATTTTAATTATTTGGCAGCTATGCCATTATACTTATGAAATATACAAAATATTTCCTCTCTCTGAAACACCAGGATCCAATGTTCTCACCAGGGATGGGAAGCCTGATGAGCGACACAGCTAGAGTATTACACAATCAAGGAGTAGACATCAGGTGGTTGCAAGGTAAGAGAATAGAAGCCAGGTAAAGGTAAAGGACGACGTAAATTCAGATCAGGGAAAGACCAGCTATCCGCTTGAATCAATAATCTAGACACATTAGCACTGAACTAGCACATTAACACAGAAACTATTCCTTTAAATATTCTGTGAGCCAGAGACTCATTTGGGATGGATAGAATCAGCCTCTTTTCCAGGACTGTCATCCCTCACAACCACCATTCACCAACTTTTTCCTCCCTACATCAGAGCCACATGACCTGCAAGCAGTCTCATCATGGCTCCAGTTGCTGGGACCTTATTCCAGTCAAAGAAAATATATGAATCCCTACGTCAGAACTCAAGGGGCTCAGCTTCAGGTTTGCATTTGGTACTCATGTCTTTTAGGAACATACTAAGTAGTATAGTCACTATTTCTTTTTTAAAATTAATTTTATTGCACTTTTTAGGTATGCAATATGCTGACATTCATCATTAGAAATTTGTACCTTTACATGACATATCTTGGTTCTTATTTTTTCCCCATTCCCCAGCCCTCCCTTCAACCCCTCCACCCCTCCCTATTTACAAAGACTTTGTTTCTATTTTTCATTTTCTCATATTAATTCCATTCCCGTCTTTCCTTTTCCCTACCCCTCCCACTTCCCCTTCCCCTTTGTCCCTTTCTTCCCTATCTCAAATTATCTGTTATACCTTTTGATCCTTATTTACACTTTCAGTTTCTCACACCAAAGAAACTATTTGGTATTTACACATGTGTGTCCCATTTATTTCACTTAAGAGTATGGGCTCAATGTGCATCCAGTCACTATTTCTTTACAGGAGTATCTTACCTGCTTGCCTAAGGCTTCCCTAAAAGAAGTAGGATGAAAGAAACAGGAATATAAGGTGAAGAAATTAGACTGGCTTTGGGTTTTACTCTCTTCCAAGGAAATGGTTCTGGTAACTGGATCTCCATCCTGTTTTCCTACATACTCATTTTGATAGCCTGCTCAGTGACCCCCCTTTATATGCTTTCTCTTTAAGGGCTAGAACTCTATCTATAAGTGTCTGTTCACTATCTGGGACCTTTAACTTTTAGAACTTGACTTCCACTGCACAGACTTGGGTTACAACTCTGGGATAACATTCTAGCACTGCCCAAAGGGGGGTCTGTATTGGACTTCCCAACTCACTAATATGAAGCTTTTCCCTTTCTAGAAGTCTCCGCTCCCAGAGTTCATATTCCTACCAAGCTTTTCAGAGGTAGATTCTAGGGTGAAAATGCTATAGCTAAGTGGGGAGCTTGTGAAGAAGGCAGGATCCAGAAAAAGTGAGTGCTTAATAACTGGGAAGGCAGGTAAGGCCTTGCCTCCTTTGTGACGTTGTACTTAGTGATAACCTTTGAAGACTTGCAATAATCACAGAATAGGGAATTCAGGTGAGGAAGAGTGGAAAACTAAATGTGCACTAACTATACATCTCATGCTGAGCAGTTTGAGATTACACATACAGAATTACCTCAATCATTCTCATCATAGGAGCCTTTATCCCTGTTTTCACAGATGAGAAAACTCAGACTCAGAGAGGTTAAGAATTTGGCTCAATATCACCAAGCATGTGGGAGTAGAACATAGAATTAAATCAGCTCTGTTTGACTGTGAAGCCTTTCTTCCCTCCTATAGACCCAGGTCTCTAATCTAGACAGGCAGACTTAAGATATCTACATTTGTAAGGCATTCATTGTCTCCAGATTAGCTCTACATGTTAGAATAAACATATCCATACTTCAAGAAAGAGGTCATTGTCTCTTCTGCTTGTTTGGTTGCTTCCACTAGAAAGTGGTAGAATCAAAAGACATCAAACTGTAAAAACATTAGTAATTTGTTGTAGCAATGTTTTGCAAATTTCTTCACTTTTTTGGTAGCAGAGTCCCATATATGCAATTTTCATGCATGAAACATATTGCAGCATACTCTTTAGTCCTGCTTTGCCTCTCTGGGAGGAATGTCCGAGGCTCTCCTGAAGAAAGCATGTTCCTCTAGGAAACACAGTCTCATATACTCTGTCCCATCATTTGTGAAGGAGGAGGCTAGGACCAAGGTCAAGAAGGGGCTTGCCTAAGTCTACCCCATGACCTTGAGGTAGAACAGAGACAAAATCTATCTTTCGTTCTCTGTTCTACACAGTGGCCAAGTTTGATTCATCAGGGGGAAGGAGACGGTGTTCTGGTTTGATGCAGATGGGTTATTTGGGAGTGTGCTAGAGACAGAAGTTACCTTCTGGCAACGCATAATAACAATGACCAACATTTAATAGGCACCTCTGCATTGCTAGGCATAATACTAAGAGCATTGCTTGCAATATTCCACTTAATCCCCTCTCTAGCTTAGGATCCCGTTAGGCAGTTTAAGAACAGTGAGTCTTAATTCCTCAGCAATTGTTGGGCCAGCTGGTCACCTACAACCTTGGTGGGATCTGATCTCCAGCCATCTTGCTCTGGAGCCCAGGTGGTAGCAAGTCTGCTATGCTGTCTTCCTAGAAGCAGGAATAATCTGTTGAAGGCTAGAAGCTTGTTCATATTTACTCACACATCTTTTCTTCCCCCCCTGCCAATCTCCCAGCAAACGCTTTGCACGATCAGACATCTCATTTTCTTCACTGTGATCACTAGTATGCAGGGTCTTTAGTATAAATGCACATCCCCCTGGCTTCCCTGCAACGCACGCAGGCACGGGCATGCGCTCATGCATAATGCATGACATGATGGTCTCAAATCCTGCTAAATTGAGATTCAGCCGGCTGTTGGGTCTGGAGACACCTCAGTGCCTGCGTCATTAGCTGAGCTCTGAAAGCCATCATTACTGCAGCCGCAGTGGCTGAGTCACTGAGACTGTGAACAGGTAATAGAATTGCAAGGACACATAATAAAAGGGAATGGAATGGGACTCGGGCTGGAAAAGAGGACTATCTGTTATCCAGTCCTGAAGGGTGATATGTAAACAAGGAGCTCCAGGCCCCTGGAGATGGCAGTTCCACTGAGTCCCCCAGCACAGGATAATAAACAGCCCAATTATAACCTCTACACTCTAAGGTTTGAAAGGAAAGGATGAAAAAAATCAATGAAATTAATTTAATGTGGACCCATTCTTTATTTTTGTTTTGCTACCACAGTCATGTGAGATATCCCTATAGACCTACTCATCTTTCCTTCTTCCAGTGTCTTTAAGCAAGAGAATAAAGAAGGCAATAAAGGAGTCAGAGGAGCCAGGCCTTCAGGCATATTTGTCTCTGATATCTCAAAGAAGGGGAACAGATCAAAGAATCTCAAGGCTGAAAGAGGCTTTCAAACTTCATCTTTCACAACACAAGGGAAGACCTGAGTCTCTACATATAATTCCGAGGCTGTGCTCTGCCCAGGGGTACCCAGCTGAATGGTAAGGATTGAGATCTGCTCCATCCTCATAGACAGTGATCTTTTGCATGGAGTTGCATCCATCAGTATATAATTAACAAGGAGAAGCTACAGGATATAATGAGTCACACTGACCAAGCAATCAGAGATTTGCATTACATGGGATTCAAAGTTGATGTGATCTTTTTATATATCTCCTTTCTAGATATAGACCTTCCTTTGTAAAAGTGGGGTGTTAGGTGAGCTACAGAGCAAAGGCACCACAATTAATAGGGCACAGAATTCTCACTAGGCACAATGTTGAGAGCATAAAGTATTCGCTTTTTTGGGAATCCCCCTTGAAGTATACTTAGTTCCATTTTGGAGATGGAAAATTGAAACAAAGATCATAGATATGTGTTCAGTTGAACCCAGTAATTAAACACTGAATGGAGAGGCCAGGATTGAAATTCAAGCATGTCTGGGCTCAAAATTTATGCTGCCTTCATCCAATCCCCCACAGCATGCCTCCTCTCAAAGGCTATTTCCACGTTCAGTTTTCTGTGATTCTGTATGTGAAATAGCCTTGATTACTGGGGGTTGGGGTGGGTGGAGGTGAGGAAAATCATTGCTCTCCAAATCAAACAACTGGGAGCATCACCTGATAGGAGTTAATGAGTTTGTTCAGGAGAAGACAGGAGGTTGGGGAGTGGTGGTAGTAAAACTGACCAAATGCAGAATTGGTCTTCCAAGGAGGTTAATGAGAGGTAATCCTGAAAATCACTGTCCAGTCATCCCGTTGTCAATATTTAGTAAAATAATTGGATGAATGTACCCAGTGAAAATCTGCAAGCATTCAGGAGATAATGGAATAGCGAGCAAAAGGAACACTAGAGGTCCATGCGGAACAAATCATCCTGGACAACTTCATAGCTTTTCCTGACAAAAATCACAAACTTGGCAGATGAAGGAGTTCTAGTTAAGGTTATGGATCTAAGCCCCAGCACAATACGGAATAGCACTGTGTGTGATGCCTAACTTGCCAAGTTAATTCAAACTGTCTCTGATTCAAGATGTGCCTTGTACAGTAGTGTTACTGAGTCTGGTTGAAGAATAGAGCCATTGGGTGCTGATACAGGGTGCTGCTCCAATGGTCAGTGTCACAGACTTTCTCGGGCCTGTCTGTGGTCTGACAGGGGGTGGCAGGAGGTCTTTGGGACTCTAGGTATGAAATGTGGACATCTATAAAACAGAAGACCCTGGAGCAGGGAAAGGGACATTTCAGAGGTACGTTGATTATTGCAATCTCTCCGTGGGGGAACTGTCATCATCTTATTCACTTCATCATCATTATCTGTCCTTATAATTTTGCTTGTAAGGAACTGGTGGTCAGAGAGGGAGAAGCTTTCCATAGGGCTTCCTACATTTGAGCACTGAGAACCCAACTGTTCCTGACTCTAATGGCTGGTGAAATTTTTTTCTGTGCTCAGTAGTCCTCAAACTTCAGTCTGCATTAGAGTCACTGGGGACAGAATTGGGATGGAAAGAGAGTTGTTGAAGTATAGATCATTGGGTCCTATTCACAGAGTTTCCAACTTAGCAGGTTTGGAGTGGGGCCTGGGAATTTGCACTTCTCCCAAGTTCTCAGGTGATGCTGGTGTCCCTAATCCAGAGATCACACTCAGAACTATAGCCCCGTTCTAGTTCTACTCAGATATTAATTTTTACAGAAGAGCTTATTAAAGTGCGGGTTCTGATTTAGTTGATTTTCTGGCGAATGAGTGACACTGCATTTCTGCTGACCTCCCAGATGACCTCCATGCTGTGTTATGCATCCATATCTAGAACAGCAAACACTGGTGCCATGATGTTTGGAAATGAGAAACCTAGAAAGATATCACTACACTTCAAGAATTTACTCTGGAATCTAAAAGGAGAGGAAGCAGAAAGAAAATAATTTAGCAGATCTGAATTCAACATTTGGCCTTGTTTTTCTTTTATTAGCATTGTGATTGGGGGAATTTCTTTACCTTCTTAGTTATCATTGTGATTATTATTTGAGGGTTGATTTTTTTAAAGGTTCATTAAGAAAATACTTGAAAATCACTGTTGAAAATAGGCTCATGGTAGTGCACAGTATTGTTTTTCTTTTTTCTTTTTTACCTTTCATTTCCTGTTTCCTTCATTTCTGCTCCCCTCCGTTCCTTGTTCCCTTCTTTCCTTCTTTCTTCCTTCTCCTCCTCCCTTCATTCTATATTTTCTTCCTTCCCTAGGGCCTACGCATTGAGCTACATTCCCAGGCCTTTTTTTTTTTAAATGTTGAGACAAGTCTTTCTAAGTTGCTAAATTGCTCAGGCTTGACTTGAACTTATAATTCTCTGCCTCAGAGTGCTGGCGCACAGGATTTCTTGTATAGAGAGCCAGGGATAAACCCAAGTTCAGGATGCAGAGTTAACTGGTCTTTTTATCCCCTTGAGTGGCTATATGTCTGGCAGGACCCTGTACACCCTCCTTGTCAAATTTTACCTGACTCAACCCTCATTTTTAGTAATTTTTTAAACTCAGAATTCTAGAGTCTCTATGATATCAAATTGAAAACTAGTATATACCCTTCTGCATTAAACAGACCACTGTGTGTATGCAATTTATTGCCACCTGTCTGAGTGCTTTTGGAGAACAGAAAGAATCTAAATCTAACTACTGATAGAGTCAATACAAATAGAAGGAAGGAAGGATGCTACCCAGACTCTTCTTGAGGCACATGGGAAGCTTAAGAGAGAAATTATAGAGGGATTAGTGAATCTTGTTAGGTACAGTCAGAATTAAATGGTTAGTTACAGTTGTGATTATCATTATATACTGGGAGGCCAATTATACTTTAAAATTGGTATTTAAGGACTGTAACAAATTAAACTATAGAGCTCTACTCCAAATAACCTCCCAAACTCAGTTAATTCCTATCATTCTTTCCCCAAACCTCTATGTGCCCTCCTGCTGTGGTGTGATTTTCTTGTCCTCCAGTCCATGCATTAGGAAGTTAAACCCCATGGCCACAGTGTTGGGAAGTGAACACTTTAGAGAGGTTATCAGCGCACAAGGGCTCTGCCTTCATGAGTGGATTAATGCTACTGTAAAAGGGCTTGACTGGGGGAGTTTGTTCCCCTTTTCCCTCTTTGGCCCTTTATCCATGTGAGGACAGAGCCTTCTTCCCTTTGAAAAGGTTCCAAAACAAGATGCCCTATGGGAGAGGGCGACTAGGCCCCACACTAGACACCGAACACCCAGCACTTTGACTTTGCCTTGTCACAGCCTCCAGAACTGTGACAAGTATTTGTTAATCTCAATAAATTATCCAGTCTCAGGCATTTTGTTATACCATCATACAACTGTACCTCTTCACCTATATTTTGAGTTTTGTGGAACATTCCCTGATATTTCACCCATGTCTTCCCCCACCCCAGAGCCTAGCACAACAGAAAATTCTAAGTATTGATTTTCTCTTAATATTCCCCAAATCCCAGAAAGTCATCAGTAGTATGGCTGAAGTCTTTTGTCAATTTTTGCAGAGTAATAACATAAAGTTCTCCATGGCTATTGCCCCAAATCTATGTCATTTATGGCTCTCTATGATCCAAATCACATCTGGGATCTTTCCACATCCAACTGGGTCAATGACCAATTCATTCATTCATCTTTTCACTCACAAATTTTTAAATTTTTCTCATCTATTTTGCCATTCATTCATCACTTCACTAATTCACCAATAGAACCACTCATTCATGCATGTATTACATGATGCATATATATACATATCATGTATAATATGTATTTATCATATATTCATATATATTTGTCTAATGAGTAGTTCATGCCAATTTTTATTCACATATCAATTCTCATTCGTATGTTTACTCATTCATTTATTGGACAACAACAATGCTCATTGAGTGTTAACTCCTTTAGGATCTGTCTTGGACAGATAAGCTAGAACATGAAACCACTGTTCTGGAGAAGTTTACAAACCAAGAAAGAAAATGAAGCAAACGCTGTGAGGCCAGGGTGAAGCACCAAGGGAAGGAGGCTGGAAAGGAAAGAAATCATGATTACTGAATAACTAATTATGTGCCCAGTACATTACATTCATGATCTGATTTAAATGCTACCCTAACTTTAATAGATGATGAGACTAAATGTATTTAAGGAAAAGTCTTAGCTGAAATCTGAGTCCAGAAAATCTCATTCTGCTTCCAAAGCTTTTAACCATTCTGCTGTATTCACTGTTAGTGTCCCTGGGGACCTTAGTTTAGACTAGCATTTCTGGGGAATGAGTTTGGAGAAATTAAATTATAAAGGTGTGAGATGCAATCAGAAAGTGAGGAAGAAGAGACAATACATTTATATGAAGGAGATTGCTCTCTCACAGGAGGACAGAGAAAGCTATAGCTTAAGAGGAGTTCAGGACCGAGTCCCAGATACAGCGTCGGAAGGATCTCATAAGTGTGCGCAAGCATATCCATCATTATAGGTTTCATCCATTCTTTCCCTGCAGCTGTCTTCATTTCTATTGTCCCTGCCATGACTATGAGATGTTTTATTTACTTCTGTAAACAGCAGGACTTAGCCTGGGTCCTGCCAAAAAGTAGTTGATAAATTAATACATGCGAAATGAATGTCATGTGCTCTAAAATGGACTCACAGATGACCCAGAGTTGCATTTCACACATAAAGGGAGGAGCAGGTCATCTGAGCAGCTTTCTACCAAAAAGCTCATAGAGCCAACTGGATTCTGGAAGACCAATGACAGAGAGCAAGTGACTATGATCACCAAAACAAATACACTAAGACAAGACTGATAAGAAAAATATAGATCCAAATGCAGGGGAAAATTGAATTCAAACATAAGCAGGGCATAGGAATCAAGGTTGGGGATGTGAGTAGGCATGTCGGATTGTCTTAGAGCAGACTGGAAACTGGCTGTGGCAAACTTCGACCTAGGAGACAAATGTCACATGTCTACATCTTTTGGGCTTTTGCACAATTTCCTGGTAATTTGTGTCAGTCCAGGAGCCCTAGCAGAGAAAATAATCTTATAAGTGTGTAGGAAATGAAACTTTTAGCTTCAGTGGGGTGAGTTTTATTACAACTGTTATTAGTCTGTTGTGGAAAAAGCTCATTTAAAACTTATTGGGGCTCTCAAAAATGTGAAGCATTTTTTTGTAATTACATTCCTTCTGATTCCTCCCTGAATTTCTTGCTGCTGTCCAAGCACAAGATCTATGAAAGATGTTTAGGGAGTGATGACTTACAGTTTACTTGTCATCTGAGTCCAGGGCCAGATACCTCTTGCAACTCATGTTCCACGTATTGTTGAGAAGGAAAAAAAAAAAGAACTCTGCCGGTGGCAAATTGTAGCAGGTGCTTTAACAAGTATTATTTTAATTAATTAATTAATTAATTAATTTTTTGGTGCTGGGGACCGAACTTGGGACCTTGTGCTTTCGAGGCAGGCAGTGGAACCACTGAGCTAAATCCCTGGCCCTAACATGTATTATTTTATATCACAACAACTAGGGGAACTGGAGGATCAGAAACCTCAAGTGGCTTTCACAAGGGTACACAGTTAGTTAACTGTAGTGTTAGCATCCAAACGTCTATTAGTTAACTGTAGTGTTAGCATCCAAACGTCTATCTTCAAAGTTTATACTCTTTCCAGGGCCCCATGCTGCCCTCTACAATGGGTCTCCTTATAAGAGAAGGGATTTCTCAGGATAGCTTGGCAATCTAGGATTTGGGGAAGGAAGAAAGTAAGGGAGCCAGTGGAGAAAGGGAGTGGAGAGAGAATCATTCCATGCCAGTTTCAGACTTAAAGATCACTCCCCAACTGTCAGCTAAACCCACAATCACAGTGGAGTTTTATTAAGGAGCAAGAGTCGTAGAGGAGTGAAGTGACAGATTTAAAATTAACTTGCCAAATTCCCATCAATATTATGACAGTCCCCAAGTACCAGTTCAGCGACCCAGTACACCAACTCAACAATATTAACATAACTTTGTTGGAACAAAAGCTTCCTCTTTGTCTTTTCAAGGGAAGCTTATTTTGGGGAGACAGGCATTCTCCTCTCTGCCTCTTTTGGCACCTCTGTGACAGGTCCCTTTGGGGCAACCTGAGAGTGCATGCTTCATAAGCCTCCATTACCCTTCCACAACCCTAGGGGTTGCCACACGTGGCAATCTCAAGTCAGTCAGAGGTGTTTCTCTTCCTTAGGAATCTGCTGAGTGAACCAAGGCCAGGGAAGAGACTGTATACTGGCCTGGGGTCCCTTTAGGTGTTTGTTTGTTTGTTTTTTAATTTAGGATGAGGTTCCATGATGTCCAACCCCCTCAAAATTAGCATTTGGGGCGATATGCTGTCTGTACCAGTTCTCATTTGCTCACTAATCGGTGCCTCTTTTTCTTCACCTTACAGTTCGTTACCCCTCACTGCTCAGCTTAGATATTGATTGTGGAGGAGCACCTACCTAGAGTCTCAAACCCCAGGCTGATTTGCTTCCACGGCACTCTGATTTCAATATGTCATACTGCACGGGTAACTTTATTGAATTTCACAGAATATATTTCTTTCTTTCCTTAGTTTATGAGCACAGTACAGACAGTGACTATATAATTTGTCATCTAATCTGAGCTACATTTGTCTGAGATAAATTATAAACTAAAAAAGATTCTAGGACAAAAGACATAAATTAGAACTATCCTAGTTAAACTGGGATATATGATCGCCCTACAAATATGAGCTTATACTCCAGCTGTTAAGGTCTCCTTTTGTGTCTCCATCACCTTGTGTGGAGGTTAAAAGTTGGTGCAGGATGTTGAATGAATGAATGCATTGTTCTTTTTATTGTAACTAGTTCTTCAAACTGAAAAGAAAATTTTTTAGCTGAACTACTTTCCTTTTTGTTCCCTCCCTCCCTTCCTCCTTCCCTCCTTTCCTTCTTTCCACCTCCCATTTTCTTTCCTACCTTCCAACTGTTAATCAACTTCTATGCATCAAGTTTTGTTTCTTTATTTTTTTATTCATTCATTCATTTAGTGAACTCACTATGTGGTGCAGGATCAGCTTGGAACTTGTGGCAGTCCACCTGCCTCAGCCTCCCGAGTGCTGGGACTACAGGCGTGCACCACCATGCCTGCCTAAAGCCCAAACTGTTTTTGTGCTAGGCACTGGGCTACATCCTCAGCTTATACCTCTGTTTGTAACTGATCATTTAAATAAGTGTGATTTCTGCCTTTTGAGGACAAAAACTAGAAGAAATTTCCAGCATTTTCTGAGCACCTACCAGGTGGCAGTTGATTTAAACAATGTAATTATTTAGTCAATTTCCCTGACGAGACAGTTACAAAAGAGGATAGTGAAACTTAGAGAAGTCAGGTGACTTGACTAAAGTCATACAGCTACCAGCATCAGAATTAGAATTTAATCCCAGGTCTGCCTGAGTCCAAAGCCATGGTCTCCTCATTAAACTAAGACACCACCTCAACTCTTCAGAGGGAAACTCAAATATAAATTCGTACAGGATATATGATGGTGGTTTCCAACTCTAGGGTGGACACAGAAGCTTGTCTGTCACACAAAATCGTGCATACTTTATCCATGCAAGAAAAAGTACATTTTAAAAATCAACTTTTTGTTTTAAAACTTTTATACAAAAAAGTCAACTTCTAATTTGTAGTTGTGATATGTTTTTGTTTTGCTTTGTTTTGTTTTGCTTAAGACAAATCTTACTTTGTAGGTCAGGCCATCCTTGAAACCACAGTGATCTTTCTGCCTCAGCCTCCCGGGTTTGTGCCACCATGCCTGGCCAGTTATGCTGTGTTAAGACCTTAGTTGTACAGATGATTTGCTCGATCTTGGAAATTTATAAGGATGAGGAGGAGTCAAAGATGAAGTTAAGCAGGGGAAGTAAACATGAAGAAGTCACACAAATATTAAGTTTCACAGGCCTCTCAGAGAAAAATAGTATGAGAATTACCCATAGGTTTTCCTTTTTAAAAATCACTGTTTTCACTGATAAGGAAACTCAGGCTTGAGTAGATAAAGGATCAGGACCACATCAAAAGAGCTAGGATCTGAACCCATATCTACCCTACCCCTGTGCCCATGTTGCTCTCCCCTCTCCTCTTCCTTCAAAAACAATTCATTCACAAGGAATTGGTGGAACAGAACAAATCTCTCACTATCACTATGCTCTCTCAACCTCACTGTCTTCAGATGCAGAATGGCCGTAACACTGGTCCTTTCTCACACGTTTGTCATGAGGAGTAAAGAAGGTGCAGCATGTGGAGCACTTTGCAGGGTGGCTGGCCCAAACCTCTCTGGTCAGTGTACAGCAGTTATCACCATCATTATTATTTCTAGGCCATAGTGAATTACTGTTTAAAGTTATTTGGTGGTCTGTCACACACAAAACGTCCTGTGCAATCAGTTAACTTTAACATGGGTATTTTTTAATTACATTTTTCCATTCCTTTCAGGCCATCACCCTTGGGTCCCTCGGCCAAGCACAGTGATACAAAAGGAGCGGAATACACAACCAACCAAATGGTGTAAGAGAGGGTACATATTTGAGGATGTTTTAGTGCTGGACTGCCCAAACCTCACACTATCATTTATAAGACAAATGACACTGACCACAGTACTTAACCTGTGAGCACCTCAGTGTCACCATCTGTTAAACATAAATGTATGAATGTGGGAGGTTGGCAGTGTAGGTCACGTGTAGGTTGTAAGGACTGAATGGTTTCTGTCAGGTGAAGCTACTCCCTGGGTTTTTCATTAATGTCACCAGAAGCTTAATCTCAGTCTCCTTCACTAATGGCTCCTCATCTCTCTGATTGCCAAACATAAGACAGAGGGCTCAGATAGGCTCTTCTCTCGTCTGCTTACTCCCTAGTGAGTTCATCTCCTCTCTTTTACATCAGGTGCATGCTAAAGAATTTTAAATTTACATTTCAAGTCAAGCCTCTCTTCTAGACTGCTGTATCCTACTGGGTTTCTGACATCTCCATGAGCATATATATGAAACATGACCAGACTATGGTTATTAAAGCAAGAGGATGAGAACCTGGTGTTTCATTTTACTCATGTCTACTTTTTAGTTTTCTTTCTTTTTGGTACCAGGGATCGAACTTGGGTCCTTGCGCTTGCAAGGCAGGTGGCAGAACTACTGAGCTAAATCCCCAGCCCACTCGTGTCTACTTTTATAGATGAAAATTTATAGTGTGAAAATTTCCACAAATAAGCTCATTTTTTAACATGGTCAAAAATAAATTTTTATTTCTACTCCCATTTTGTTGTGCTTATTCCTCTCATAGTCTTTCTTGACTTCATGAATGGCATATCCATCTCTCAATGGCTCCGGCCAAACTTGGGGAGCCAACCTTGTCTCCTCGCTTTCTCCCTGTCACCAGGAAATTCATAACACACCTTCAGAATACACCCAGACTGTCCCCAGCTCTCACCATCTCAACTCTCTCTACCCTTGTCTTTCACCTGGAACACAGCAAAGGCCTGGGGCCCTTGCTTCGACCACTTTTCCTGAGGTCAATTCTTCACACCCCAGCTGGAATGGTGCCTCTGAGATATAAAGGCGATCACAGCCCACTTTGGTTCAAACAAAGCACTAGCTTCTTTCTCTTCTCACTCAGAGCGCTGTACTTACGTGATTCACAGGACCCCACGAAGATTGCCCATACTCCCCTACTCAACACCCACTACCTCTCTATTTATAACTTTCTCTCCTACTATTTACTTCTTCTTCTAATCTGTTCCCTCCACTTGGGCTCCTTTTAGCTTATGAAACACACTGAGAATCTTTGTGCTTGCTGAGCCCTCTACCTGGAAGCTGTTCCCCAGATATTAGCATGGATCACTGCTTCGCTTGTTAAGATCTTTGCAGTAATGTCACCTAATCAAAGAAGTCTTTCTCATCCAGCCTGCATATATGATAGACTCCTCTGCCTACCATACTTTAGGACCTGAACTTAATCTGCGTTCCTCAATAGGTTACATCTACCTGAGTGTATATTGATTTGTTGACATTCCCCCTACTGAAATACAACTCTTGAAGATGGGTTTTTTATATGCTGCATTTCAACTTTCTTAAAACTACGAGTGGCATATACAGTAAGAGGTACTTAAAAATGTTTTTTTTTTAATTTTTAAATTTTTTTCCCATTAAGTTTATTGGTACATTTTAGGTATAAAGTATAGTTACATGCATCATTGGGATCTTGGACCATTACATGAGTATCTCGGTTCTTATTTTTTTCCCTTTCCCCTGCCTTCCCTTCAACTCCTCTATCCCTCCCTATTTGCAAAGACTTTGTTTCTATATTTTTCCTTTTCTCATATTTTTTCTTTTCCCTTTTTTCCTTGCCCCTACCCCTCCCACTTCCCCTGCTCCTTTAGACCTTTTCTTCCTATTACGCAGTATCAATTATACATTTTAAAATTACAATATCAAGATCTAGAAGACATTACCACAGATTTTAAAGAATTTAAAAGGATATAGAAAGTGTATTACAGAAATCTTTTTTGAAATAAATTTGATAACTTCTAAGAAGTATCATGGAAGACTAATGAAACTAACTCTGGAGAAAACATAAAATTTGAATAGCAGCTATTAAACAAAGCATATTCTACCTTGTAAGCCTACCTATACGACAACAACAGATTCATATATATTTTAACTGATTAATTATATCAACCATTTAAAGCAGAAAAAAGAAGGAACAGTTCTCCCCTCATTTTAGGAAATCAACATTGTGCTAATCCTAAAACTGGATAAAGATAATAGAAGAAAAAAAAGTATGAACATAGATAGAAATTTGTTTAACAAAACAAACAATTAGAAGTCAGATCTGGCAGTATGTAGAAAGTGGTTTT
>NW_004624760.1:18270143-18488685 GCF_000247695.1 Heterocephalus glaber | reverse complement strand
AAGAACTTAAAAAGATCAGACCTCCCAAATTTAAAGACCCAATCCAAAAATGGGCATCTGAAATGAACAGACATTTCTCAAAGAAGTAAAAATAGCAAACATATGAAAAAGTGTTCAACATCACTAGTCATTTGAGAGATGCAAATGAAAACAATGCTGAGATTCCACCTCACTCCAGAAAGCATGGCTGCTATCATGAAATCAACCAATAACAAATGCTTTCGGGGGTGTGGGGAGAAAGGAACCCTCCATTTTTGGTGGGAGTGCAGACTCGTGTAACCACTGTGGAAATCAGTATGGAGATACCTCAGAGAACTAGGACTGGAAGTTCCAGCTATTCCTCTGCTGGGTATCTTCCCCAAAGAATTAAGAGAATCATACCACAGTGATATATGTGCATTCATAGCAGCACAGTTTGTAATAGCTAAAACTTGTAAGCAGCCCAAATGCCCATCACCTGGAGACTGGATAAAGAAAATGTGGTTTTTTAAAATAAAATAGAGTACTACTCAGCCATCAAAAATGAGAAACTGGAGACATTTATAGCTAAATGGATGCACATTGAGGCGATGCTCTTAAGTGAAATAAATAGGATACACATGGGTAAATTCTGAATAGTTTCTCTAGTGTGAGAAACTGAAAGTATAACTAAGGACTAAAAGGTATAATAGATAATATGAAATAGGAAGAAAAGGGGCAAAGGGGAAGGGGAAGTGGGAGAGGTAGGGGAAAGGAAAGAAGGGAATGGAATTAATATGAGGAAATGAAAAAATGGAAACAAAGTGTTTGTAAATAGGGAGGGATGGAGGGGTTGAAGGGAGGGCAGGGTAAGGGAGAAAAATAAGAACCAAGAGAGATTACATAAAGGTGCAAATTTCCAATGATGAGTGTTATTATATTGTATACCTAAAATGTACCAATAAAATAAAATTCAAAAAAAAAATAAAACAAATGGGAGCAAGTGGTAATACCATAGTTTTGACCTCAAGTGCATCCTCTGGCACCTTCCCATTTCCTCTCCTAACTAACAAAACATTAATAACAGTTGACTTCTCAGATGTGATTTATTCGAAAAGTAAGGTGCTCACATTCCTTATAACACAAATATGGTAAAATATTAGTGCTGTGGCTTCCATTAATTAAGGATGCATAATGTTTGACCAGGATGTGGGCTGTCTCCTACCTTTGGAGTGCTTACTTATAAAAGAGATTGCTAAGCACATTCGTGCATTCCCAATGTAAACAAGATTGTGGGGAAAATGGCAGAAGATACTTAAGAGAACAAACTGCCTAGAGTCAAGTTAGTAGCACTCATTATGAACAAACCATCACAGTGCTAATTACAATTGCTCTGTTAATTACGATTACTGTGCTAATTACAATCCATCCTTATCTGCTCTGTAGGTTCCCTAAGGACTTTTCCTTCTGAGTGCTTAGACCAGCCTGAGTGACTGCCTGGGTTTGAGTGTAATGAAATTGCCCTTTTTAAAAAACTGTCTCTGCTTCAGATGTCTCAATGATTCAGATAGGCTTTCTCCTCCCAGAAAAAGTACACAGTCAGGGAATTTGAAGCCAGGAAATCTAAAACAAAACTAGTTGGGAGGGTGGCTGTGAAGAATTGGAAAATGGACCTTATTGCTTTGACAGACCAGAAACACATTTTAGGTGAAGAACATTCTTATGCATAATTTGATTTTTTTCATGGAATGTTAAATATGTAAACATTAAGAATAAAATCTAAACTAGCTATTTTTCTTTCTTCTCTCACTATAACTAGGGGGAAGACTGGAAAGGCTTTATTTAAAAACCTCTAGTCTCTTTCCCACCCCTCTTCCATATACCCAGTAAAAGGCATCTTTCACTATGTTTTAATTTTACCACTTTCCTTCTGTCCTCAGTTAAATTAATGGGTGTTGATGATATGAGATTTTTCTCTTAGTGTTTAACCAAAGTAAAGTTTTACTCTGGCCTGTGTCTCCTCCCACATGAAGCTTTTGCTACTCTTCCAGGAGTTTGTCTCCTCCCTTTGACTCGGAGCAGACAGCAGCTCAGCTCTGCACTGACAAGTGGCTTTCTGCTGCATGCAGTGATGCTGAAATCACAGTGTGGGCATGTGCAGGTAGCACAGATCTGGGCACCCAACCACGGCTTTGGAACATGGGAAGCAGAAGCCTTCCTCACATAAGTACCTCTTCCATTGGCAATGACCTCGGAGCATCCAGGGCCCATCAGTGAGCTGGACAGACAGACCCAAACTACCTTGTGCTCACTTATGCACTTACGGCCTAATGTCTGTCCTGTCAGCTGACAACTGAAACATACTCTTTGCACTTGGTCACTTATGAGGTGAACTAAGGAAGAGGGGATTTTTTTGAGACTCCACAGCTCTCTGGTGCTGTTGGCCTTGGGACTAGAATCCTTTCAGACAAACAGGAACAACGATCCTCCACTCTCAGACATAGCCTAGGCAGCTGTGATTTCCACTGAGTATGGAGATCAGTTTACCATCTTGCTATGCAAAGCTGATCCTCAGACCCCGGAGCTTTGAAATCCAGAGGCCCACTCCCTACTTGTGATCTGCAGAATCAGACCTGTATTTCAGCATGATTCTATGTTGACTCACGTGCACATTCAAGTGTGAGCTGCTTTGATATAATTCATGCATACTGAGTTCTGACTGTAAGGAGACACATGGGAAATTCCTACCTTTAGGCAGGGTTTTCACGTGCAGTGATGATGACGAGCTGGGAGGTACATTCTTGGCCTTAGAGAATTGAATCCTATGTTTTTAGACCACACACACGTGCCTATGTACACACATTACTAGAGACTGTAAAGTGGTTAAGTGGGCAGGCCTGCAGTCCTAGCTCCATTATTCACAGGCTGTGCGAATTTGAAGCTCACCTCTTTGAGCTTGTGTGTTCATATAAAAACATGGCAGTGTAGCTTGGTGGTAAAACACACACCTAGTATTGGGAAGACCCTAGTATTGGTTTGATGCTAAGCATCTAGCAAAAAAAGTATGACAGTCATCCTGCTCTTTTCACATATGTGTCATGGGGGAAACACCTGCCTATGGGCCTCCAAGACAGGCTTTGAAAAGAACAGTTTCACAGTATCAGTCGTGCTTAACGGCATCAGAAAATAGACTATAAGATGCGAGAAGGTGATAAAAGGGAAAAGAAATGGGGAGAGGTAGGTGAGCAAGACTGATGTGCAGCCCCTCCAGGTTTCCTGGTTCAGCTTTGTTCTGTTTGGATGGATCTGCTTTCCTTTTGGTCAGAGGTCTATGCTACTCATTAAATATGTTTAATAGCATTCTAGAGGCAAGAGAGTAATATATTACTATAACTTTTGTATCTGGGTCTGGACCGATGATCAGCTTTCAGACAGGAAACATGAGCACGTAAATCCTACATTCCTAATGGGATATATTTCAGTGCAGATGATCCATCCAAAGACAGAGAGGTGGCATTTGAAGACACAGGTAATATAACACGTTGGGGAGATTATGTCTTTCTGAAGCATGGTGTAAGCACTCCAGGGAGGAGGACATTCTGAGCTCCCACTCCTTCCATACTGCTAGCTAATCTGTCTCCTGCCACAAACACACAGAGGCCGAAGGGCTGTGCTTCTGCCTCTACCCGGACAGTTTCATCAAAACGCTGTTCACCAAAATATGTATTATTTAGGGGAAGTTGAGAGGGTGACTCTGGCTCCAATCCAGAGATGAATTTTGGGGCAATGCAATAAAAAAAAAGTCATCATTCACATATAGTGAATAATGTCATATAGACTTCTGGAATTGGAGAGGAAGGAATGCAGTTGAGGGCAGAAGAAAATATGTTTATTTACAGCCCACTATGTGCTAGGATATTTGCTTATTAGCCAGTTAAATCCTTACCACAAGTCTCTGAGGATATTTTGAAGTAAAAAAAATCACAGTTTAGAGATGAAGTTCTGAGGGTTTATAGAAGTAAAGAGCTTTGTCCAAAGCAACATAGCTAAGAGATGACAGACAACGGATTTGGAGACTATTCGTTTTTCATAGCAGCACCCAAAACTCCAGCCAGGCATAGAATCAAGTTCTTGTAGAATCATGTACCTGGAGGGGACCTTGGCTGCAGATGCCTCTTTAATTATGGAATTGTGAGCCCCTAGTGGTTCCTGGGACCTCTTTGTTGCCTGAGGAAAAACAAGGAATAGGTTCCAATCTCATTTAGTTATCACAACACCATGAAGCAGGTATTGTTCTTATAATTATTACTAATCTAGCGATGGAGAAACTCAGGCTTACTTAAATAATGTGCCTATGGTTATACAGTTAACAAGTGAAAAATAACTTATACCTCCGAGCCTTGACCCTTAGACTCTGGTCATCATATTCCAAAATTTTGGGATCATGTGACCCACTTGGAAATATTGAGAATTCACTTTTTCAGCCTCCTTATCCAGGAAAAGATGGTAGACTTCAGTGCAGCTCCAGGTGATTCCTATGATCAGGTGACTAAGGAGCCACTGGCTATCAAGGTACTCTGGCTCAGAAGCCCTGGCTCTTTATCTGAGATATGCACCAGCCTTATTCACGTACAGAAGAAGTAATAGAAACCAGAGAGGAGAAGGACCAAAGGTGATAACAGCTGGAAATAGCAGAAGAGCATCAGAAACTCATAGAAGTGAATGAGAGCTTGGTGGAGGAGGAAATGGCCAGGTGATGTGTAAAGGGTATAAAGTTTTGGTTATGTAAGTTAAGTAAGTTTAGAGACTTAGTACATTAACAGCATGGGTCCTATAGCCATCAGTATCTTGTTTACAATTACAGTTTTCTAAGAGCACACATACTATGCTACCTAAATAAATGAATAAGAAATAAAGGGGGTGAAATAAAGGAGGTGAGATGATACTTTGGGAAGTGGTGGTTATATCTATGTCCTTAATAAAGGTGATGGTTTTATAGGTCAGTACTTACCCCTAAACTAATGAATCATATACATTAAAAATGTTTAACTTTTTTACATGCTGAGGATATCTCAACAAATGGTTTTAGATAATTTATAAAAGATGAAAATCAGCTTTCTAATTACAGTGACTATGATGAAAACCAATATTGACTTGGCTTCCCTAGAAAGAAGTGATGAGAGTCAAGTTTCTTTGATCTCTAAATGAGGAATAATTATAATAACATTACCTGCTATCTGGTGTTGTGATAATTAAATGAGATTGGCACCTGTTCCACATTTGTACTCAGCAGACCAGGAGATCCCAGGAGCCACAGAGAGCTCCAATTCTGTAATTAGGAGGAGTTAGACAATGATCACTTCCTGTACGTGATTCCACAGGAACTCAATCCTGTTCCTGGCTGAGACTCAACATAAAGTGTTCGGTGTTTTCATGAGAAGCTAACAGGGCCTAGCTCCCATGTCTGCCATTACCTACACTAGCATTCACGGAAGCACATAATAATGATTCTTTTTTCATCCCAGATCCCCAAGTACTAGAATGACCAATGACCCTGCATTCTGTGAGAGGCATAGGGTAGGATTGACACATCAACACTTTCAAGTCAAGCCCTTGAGGTTTTGAAGTTATTTGTTCCCAAAGCACAAACTAATGCATACATTCATTTCTTTTTGCAAAGTCAAGTTGTTCATGGTCATTTCTGGTAATAGGAATTAGAAAGAGCAAGGAAGAAAATACGTAAACTATGTGGTAAGGAAAAACACACATAAAAATATATACATGAATAAAGAAGAGAAAGGGGAAAGGAGGGGAAGAAAGAGAAAAGAAGATCCAGGAATAGCATGTGCAATTAAACAACTCTCAGGAAAGAACCAGAAAAGCCCTAGTCCAGAACAGTTTTGCAGGCCACTTCATCAGATCTGACTCAGTCTTCTCAGATGGGGAATAAATAGATGCCACTAATGAAGACCAGCTTTTCTCAAATTCTTATAGACAGCCCTTCTGTCTCACCACGAGTGGGTTTGGGGTGTGGAATCCTGAAATACCACATGTTATCCAAAACTGTCCTCTTATGCTGTATAATATGCACATCTGATAAGCAGACCAGATTGGAAGGTGCCTTTCTAGTAAATCTCTAGAGCTCTTCTGAACCTTGTGGGTCATTCTTGATGCCTGTAAGCAAATTTCTGTCATCAGCAGGACTGTCTTATTTTTGATGATGAAGCTTTTGCAAAACCTACCATTGTAATTTGCTCAGTCTCCATTCTTAAGCACCCTCTCCTAACTACCATTTCTGAAACTCGACTCAATAATAATTCTTGACTGATGTTGATCTAAATCCCTGCAATCTATAACCTAAGTTGACCTTTTCTACTTATAAGAATGAAGTAGGATGGATGAAGGCAGAAGAAGGAGGGAGTGAAACCCAACAAATAAACAAACATCAAATCCCACCACGCTTTGGCAAGTTTATCTTGCTCCAACCATCTGCTGATTTCCAGGCTGATCAAGAGCTAAAGGAAGGAGATTCTGATGGTGACACCACAGGGGTCATTAAGACCAACCCTGAGCACCAAAAGAGATTAAAAACAGACAGCCTGACATCGCTACTCAGGTTTAGCAGCAATTCAGACATGAGGTCATTGGCTCTTCACGCTCCCACAGAACTTGACATTTTACCAAAGGCTTTTATGTTCATTCATTTCCACTTGAACCCAATTCCTAATCTCTCTCAACACCAAGTCTCTTAAAACAATCCTCATTCCTTCCCCAGGAACAAACTATATTTTGACTTTCATATGAACTCTGTGTCCTTCTTTCTCTTTCACTTCAGTCTCTTCTTCACCCCTTCCATCCTTCACTCTTTCCCCACTCCCTCACCTTTTTAACACATACCTCTTTATCTAACTCTTTTCAAAGCTCTCTCTTTTTAATTATCTCTATGCTCACTATTCCCTCCTGTCACTCAGACTCTTCTGTAGCATCTCCCATCTTTGATTCTGACTGCTTCTCTTACACACTTTCCCTGTCTCAATCTCCTGATGTGTCTTTTAAGTGTGTACCGGACTTAATATTAACGCGGTATTATGACCTTTTGCCTGGTCAGGGGTCCTAAACATCTCCCCATGTGCATCCACCAAAGATAGGCTGCAGCCTATGTGTGGCAACCTGAAGAGGTGCCCTTCCATGGGTGGCCTTTGCCTAAGATCTCTCCTTCCTTATGATCTGGGCATCCTCCTAAGGCATCTGGGTCCTCCCTCTGTACTGACAGCAGGGATAGGACACATGGCTGTCCTCACTATATGCTAACATAGACTATGCAGGAATTACATATGTACCTCATTGCAGAACTGCAAACGAGGGTGGAGTCTGTCTGAGAGTTGGGATCTCTATCTTTTGGTCTCAGAAGAGACCCAAATCAGTATGTACACTTGGCAGATTAAACTCTTTCCTGTGCCTTAGTTTCTTTATCTATGCAACGAAGATTAAGTCTGAACTCATTAATCTTTAAGCACTTGTGTAGTTCATAGATTTTACATTCTGAAGCTTTTGTAAAGTAGAAACCAGGTTGCTTTTTCATGGAATTTCAAGAGAGGAAATGAAAATACAGAGCTGTCTTCTACCACCAGGTGGTAGAAGGTGCTAGGTGTGGTCACCCGGAGAGCGGTATGGAGGAGAACAAAGCAGAGCTATAGCTGTCTCATGAAGACTTTAGCTGATAGAGAGTTGGAGCTCCCAGGCCAGGCAGTTGTCAGGAAATGAGGCCTATGGCAGAATGGGTGGCCATGTCTGCTGGCTACTCCCTGGGGGTGGACCGGAGATTACTTAGAAGAGGAAGGGAAGGAGGAGGAGGCGGCGAGAAGTGACAACAGCCTTGGATGCTGAAAAACTTTAAGACCTTCCAGTACATGGAGGACAAAGAAGCTTCAACCTCCCTCCTGTCTGGGACTCAGGAAGGGAGACTTGAGAAAGCCCAATTTAGACTCCTCAGAAATAGCTGGCTTCTCCCTAAGCGAACTTAGCATGTAGCTCCAAAAGGTGACGAGGACTGGGGATGAAAACAACTGCAAGGAAAGTTTCACTGAAGCCAAAGATGAAAAAGGTTGAACAGAATGAATTACTGTTAATATAGCTGTAGTTTGGAGAATCCTCTAGATCTTGAGGCTGTCATAATGAGGAAACCCTGCTATATTCCCTGTAATCCCTCCACGAGCAGATCAGGACAGACACAGGATCTGCTCACTGAGAGGCCTCCAAGCTTGGGGGATTGGGAACAATGAGCAGTGGTAGAGGGTGATGGAGAACTCCTGATGGGGAGGAGATTCCATCTGAGCCTTTGAGTGCCATGGTCTTTATTACCAGTTTTGTCAGTGGGAAGATAAGCATGTTGGGCAATAAGAAGACTTTGTATCATAGACCACCCCTATAATCACTTGCTTTGTGACCCAGTTTCTTCCCCATAAGTAAAAGGAGAGCCCAAGATTCCAAGAAGTCCCTTCAGGATTTAGCATATTACAACTCATGTGAGGTCATCTGATCCTTGATCACATGCCAGCCAGTCCCATAGTTGCCATGAGGGATCAAATTGCATCAGCTATGTAATGTGTCTATCACAGTAGCTGGCGTCTGAAAAAAAAAATACCTCCTACACAACACAGCAGTAGAGTTATGCTAGTTTTGGGTAGAGCTGAGATTCTAAATCAGATTTATCTGAAGTTCTGTTTTCCTGACTCCTTTTCTGTTTATCCATATGTCTGGGCCTTTGAAGGCCCCTTTCTGGACAAGAAAATGCCTTTGTAGCTCTCTCTCTCACGGGGCACTGATCTTTGCTATCACTTCAAACTACAGTTTACATGCCTTGTCCTCTGAGGAGCCCTTTTCCCTTCCTTCTAATTTCTTTCAAAAGGCTTCACATGATAACTCTTTGGGAAGCAATGGCATTCCTTAGAACACTGTTTTGCAAATTAAATTTTGTTATTATTTTTCAATTGTGCATGTCATCTTTCATGTTTGTAAATTCTTTCCTCAAAGGGATGGGATAATTTGGTTTTTTCTTTTGGTTTTCAAGCAGCATTATTCTATCCATCATGATGCTCAAGACAAAGTCTCATAGACTATTAAGATTATAGAAAACTAACACTGTAGAATCTCAGTGTTGAGCAATAGTTCACCTGGACTTCCTTGTATTTCTCCCAGAGCTTTTTCAGTAAATTTGCATTCAGCTTTAGCTTGAGCATCTTAGAATTGAAACTTACTCTTTCCTGGGGTGGGTGGATCTGACTCTGCCAATAACATATTATGTGGCTGCCAGTCACTTCTGTCATCTGACTTTTCTCTCAATTGTTCCTTCTCTTGCAACTGTTCAGTGGACCTTATAACTATCCTCCCAACAAATCCCATCATTCTAGTTGAATCCACTAACATTTTGTGTACTTTTCAGAACAGATACCTAATCGACCCCCATTTGCTCTTTCTTCCATGCAATCTACTTCCCACAGAGCTACCATGAAGTTGAAAAATGCAATGTCCCCTCTAATACTTCCCTCCTTCAATGGTTGTTAGAATACAAACTTGACCTACAAGATCTGCACGCTTTTCCACTGCCTACTGCTCTAGCTTCATTCCCTTTACTTACTCAGCTTCAACAATGATAAGATATTCCTTGAAAGCAACCAAGTTCATTTTCCTCTTAGAATATTTGGCTCTGCTTGAAATCTTTTGCATGCTTATTGCCCCAGTGTTAGCTAGATAATACTTCATCCGAACAAGACACACCAAAGCCTCACTATTGGTATCTAACCCAACAGAGGTACCTTCACAACTCTCCTCAAATCAATTTAAATCCCATTATTAATTGCTTTTTTGAAATCCTGTATTTCTTCTTTATTCTGTAAATTAAGTAAATTTTAAGATACCCCTTTCTTCTATGCCTGAGTGTCATGGGATCTGGGGCCATCTTTATCTCATTTTCTATTGTGTCTTCAATAGCCATCATGGTACCTGGGGCATAGGAGATGTTCACAGAGCAGGTGCTGACCACTAGGATGAATACTTTTAGTGAGTTTACATTTCCTTTTTTACTCTCTAAAATAAGAAGAGGGGGTAAAGGGTGTTAAAATACAAAAGAAAGGCTTCAGAGTCAGGCTCACATTTGAAACTGGGCTCTGCCTCTCACTGGGGGTCACACTGCAAGCTGCTCAATCTATCTGGAACTGACTTTTCAGTTGTAAAGTGGAGGCCCCGTTTTCCTCAAAAGAATCTCATAAAGAAGTTCAAATGGCATTATGTTGGCTCTCTCTCACCTCCTAGGAGGGGATCTTTGGTAAGTTATTTTAAATTTCTGTTTCTCATATCTGTAGAAAGGATATGATAATAGTTTCTGCCTCCCAAGACCAGTGTGAGGATTACACAAGTTAATAGATGATAGAAAGTTCTGGAATATCCTACATATGTCCTGAGTTAATGTTGGTGGCCACTATTATTATTAGTGATAGTAATAGGAGTGAAGAGCTTAACATGAGTGATCCTTAACAACAGATAGTTACATCATCACTCCTGCTACAATGATGACTACTACCAGTGAGACGATGTGGTGGGGACAGTGATGACTGTGATTGTGACTTGGTCTTAGTTCTGCATTTTTATATGACTTCAAATAATAAGGATGATCTAGCTTTGAAATAGCACCCTACTGCATTTCCATGAAAAACTACTTACATTTTTTGCCTTAACGGAGTCAACTTTTATACATATAACAAGTCTTCTCACTCTACCCACTTACAACTCTTCAGATTTTGAGGCATGAATAAGTCCCATCAAAGTTTTCCAGGAAGAATAACCTTGCTATCTTCAAGGGGGTTATTTAAGAGGGGCTTTCACTGTTATCTTGAACGTCTAATCTTACATAATCTGGCCAGTCAAGTTATGGTTCTATTCCTTCTCATATCAGGAGTGTTCCTTTTTATGTTTTAATTTTCCATGTACTGTTGTATCATTAGTAGAAAAAGAGGTCATTGGCATATTACTGGGAACAAAATGACAATTTCTGAACAGAATTACCAAGAGAGAGTTGAGGGGTGTGTGAGTGTGTGTGTGTGTGTGTGTGTGTGTGTGTGTGTCTATACATATATAGACAGAGAAATAGAGAAGGAGAGGGGAATATAATAAGAGAGAGGTATTGGGTGTTTCTGGGTGATGGGGTTTTTGTTTTCAACTTCACTGAATGTCTTTATTTTTGAACTGCCTGAATAGCAGTGATAGGATACTTACTTCTTAAAAGACTAAAAGATTAATTAATTTTAAAAAGTTCATTAGCTTTACTTTCAAGGATGATTTAAGGTTAAACTCAAAATATGGGGACAGAGTTAGAAAATGGGAAAGTAGGGCAAATAAGGGCTAGGTCAATGGAAAAGGAATATTACAGAATGACTTTTGATGCGCTGAAACACTCCTTGGATAGGTATCAGTGATCTTGGGGGAGATGTTCACCAGTATAACAGGTCTCTATTCCACTATATTCATGGTTTCCTCCCCATGTGCAGATTCTGGGTCCATGACCAACAACGTGCAAATGTCTGTCCCTAAAGGACATACCTGAAAGTCATCTGGAAGACTTGGCCTTGGTTCACATGCTGGGTCCTGTTGTTGTAACCATGTAGCATCTCTCCAAAGAGGGTGTCATTGAATTTGGAGTCAGGTTTGAGGCACTTTGGGCCCTCACAGACATCTGAGAGCATCAGGCAGGATTTTCCATCAGGAGCCAGCTTGTATTCCTCCACACAACTGCATGATAAAACAGAAGCAAGAGTTAGCTCTGCATCCCAGGTGCCCCATTGCAGGTGACCTAAAACCAAAGCCTTCTTTGCTTGTAAAACAGGTCAGAGTTTAGAAATGGAGACAGCTATTTTGACTGGGATCTATCTAGGGCACAGGTGTCTAGAGAGAAGCACATTAATCCTGCAAATTGGTAAATTCAAGGAAAGTCATTTGTGACATTTTGGAGGAATTGAGGGGGAAAACCAGCATGCACATCCACACACAAAGCAAATTTAAAAATGGTTTTCCATGAACACACAGACTTTAAAAAGCATGACAGACCAATTCACGGGGAATTATCAACTAGTTGCTCAAACAAGAATCTGTTCTCAGTCTATCTGTCGACCAAGGCTGAATACTGTAGCAAAAACAAGGTTTTTATCGCCTTTGGAGCACAGAGGTGACCCTTCCAGAACCATGGACAGCACCCACGGCAGCAAGCACAGCTTCTGTTCAATTATCAGTGCTAGCAGGCTCAATGGGCTTCTCACCATTCCTGACAGCCAGAAGGGCCCTTGACATGTCTTTGAGGCAGAGATGGGCTCCTCTATGGATCAAACAAGCATATGAATTAGCTGTGGAAGTAAGATCTGCAATTGGGGATGTCTGCGGGGCGGTGGGGGGGGATTTCTAAAAAAAGCATGAGGGCACTAGGTAGAGGTAGAGTGCGGGAAGGGGAGCAGAGATCTCAGGATTTGAAAAAAATCAATCCAGAAACTGAAATTCTTTGAATGTCTATTTTTTATTGTTCTGTACTAAGCACTGGGTTTAGAGTATGCATAAATTAGCAAGACAGACAAGAGAATAAGTTGCACAATTGGAGAGACCTGTACAAATGCCATCCTTAATTCTTGTGAGCTATGTGAACCCAAGCAAGTCATTTAACTTCTTTGGTCCCCAGTTTCATCATCTGTAAAATGGGAGAGAGCCTCCTATCCTATTAAAGGTATTACCTTAATTCACTAGGATGCCATGAGATCATATAACATATTCAGTTCAAACATAGGAATTGTGAGGTATTTAACAAAATAATTAGATTAGTGGCAGAAAGGGTGGTGACTCCATTTACTGACCATGTTCTATCCACTGGACAATTTACATATTTATTTTCTCAGTATGAATGAAGATAAATGTCATAATTCCTACTGTATACATATGCAAAATGAGGATTCAAAAAATTAAGTATGTCACATTGTGAGTGACAAAGGTGGCATTCAAATACAGGTATGTTTAGCAACCAAAGCATCTTTTCTATTCTTGTCTCCTAGTGACCTGGTCATTTCTATTTGCATGACGTCCCCCTGGGTAGGCTGTTAGTTTGGGCCAGTATAAAGCAGGCAGCTCTTATTTGCCCTTCCTTTATTGGAGTGGAGATCCACTGAATCTGACTGCACAGAGATTCAGAAACTGATGGGATAAGGCAGAAACTGTGAGGTTGTTTGGGAAAAAACTGTACCCAGGATATTGGAACCAGTAAGTCATGAACAGTTTTGACCTATAGCTCAACTAGAGGCAGAAAATAGGCAAGCAGAGCCAAAACCTTGACCCAAGACCATTCAAGTGAAAAGCCAGGAACTTCTTATGCATGAAGCAAGCTGCCACTCTTTCCTTGATTTTCCCTGGCCCTCAGGGTACTGCACTGATGCCCTGACTGGTTTTCCAATGTTTGTATGTTGGTCCCTAAAGTAAAGTACAAAGCCGTGGGAAGAAGGCCCTCTTCTGGAGTCTAGGTAAAATATATCCACCTTGTTTTTTCATCTACTAAATATGAGCAACTTCATTTCAATATAGTTGCAGTGCAGATGAAGTGAATGCATATAGCATACAGGGCATTCGATATGTGGTCCATAAAATCTAGTTCCACTAATTATCCTAAAAGTCCCCAATACATATGAAAAAATGGTTTTCTGTGTACACCAGGAAGAACTCAGAATTCCCTTCATCTCTCTCCTTCCCTCCTTTCCTCCCTTTCTTCCTCTTTCCCTCTGTCTCTTTCCTCCCATACTCACATATATACAGTTGTGCCCCTGTGAATAAACACATCGTTGTAAATGAGTAATCTCTATCAAAATCTACAGAGTAAAATATCAAAGCTCTTCACTTTCCTGCCCCTGTGGTTATCACTGTTATCTGTTGTATACTCTTCTACAGTTTTCTCAATGCATTAAAATACACATTCATCTATCTATCTATCTATCTATCTATCTATCTATCTATTGATCTGCACATACATAGCTTTAATAATAAACAGACAAAACTGCACTATATATTATTATGAGACATGCAACATGCATTTGCACCTAATGTTATTATTGGTTTTTTTCCAAGTCAGTAACATACACATCTACTTTTTGAAATTGTTATTTGTTATCATACAGTATGCATCATGATGCTTTCAACTAATTTATATTGCTGGGCATTATATTTATATAGCAGTTTGTTATTACAAGCAGTTCCATAATGAATATATATATATATGTATATATACTGGATATATATTATACTTCACATATGTATGTTCTGTAAGACAGGAAATCTTGAGTCATTGTCTTACGAATTTTAAAATTGAAGTAGATCTACTAAATGGCCATCTATAGAGGCTCTGTTTATAGCCCTATCATTGATGAATAAGAAACCCAATTTTTCCACATTATCCATAGTCATTACTGTCACTGTGTGACAGAAAAAATAATTAATTTTCATTTGGAAATGGATTTCCTTAATTACTCATTAAGTCCATCTTTTCATCTTATGGTCATTTATATTCATCCTTCTATGCATGCTTGTGTGCTTTGACCATTTTCCTACTGTGACATGTCTTTTTCTTATTGGCTTTTATATCCTCTGCATATTTTCTGGACAGCTATTCTTTATTTTCCATTTATATAGAAAGTTTCTTCCAGTGTATACTTGTATTTTAATCTAATCTTTGATGTCTTAAAACCTCTATATTCTGGTCCTTTACTCTTTCTGAATTTTGTGCAATGTTCATAAAACCATAAGATAACAAAATATCTCCTTGCATATTATTCTAGCATTTTCATCTTTAGTTATTCAATATGTACAGAATTTGTTGCTCTATATGGTGGAAGTGCTTATTTTATGCTCTTAAAAAACAAGATCTTGCTGTGTAGTGCAGGCTTCCCTTGAACTCACTGTGTAGCTCAATTTGTCTTCAAACTAAGTATACTCTTGCCTCAACCTGTCAAGTGCTGTGATTAAAGGCATGTACCACTGTGGCCAGCTTAAACTACTTTTTAAATGGCACAACAATAATCATTTCACATTAACTTTTTAAAAAAGAATAGACAATTATCTTTTCACTAATTTGAAATACCATTGTATCATATATTAAATCCCAATGTATAGTATATATACATGGCTGGGTTTTTTCCTGTATAATTATCTCTACATTTCTGCACCAATTCTACATTATTTCAATTACTATAGCTATATGTCATGTTTTAGATATGGTAAAATAAGTCTCCTCTGCCTCACAAATACCAACTTTCTATTTCAAAATTTTATGACTGTTCTTCCTTATTTTCCCTTTCAAATTAACTTTAGAATCAGCTTGTCAAAGTCCATATAATATCCTAGTGAAACTCTGGGTGGCACTGTATTGAATTTGGGTGGGGATGCATTGATGGTGAAGGAGAGAGAGAGAGAGTAACTTTTATTTGTATGTTTCTGGGCTTTTGGTTTGGGCAAGAAGACTTCATTTGTTATAGCAACAAAGCTTATTTTATCCTGACTAATATAATATCTTCATAATTTGGAAATCTTCTAATTTAGAAGTAGAGTTTGCATTTCCATTCACTACCTATTCTTTAAAAATTTTTACTGAAGCTTCAGGCTTTTGATTTTTTTCAGGTTTTTGTCTTGTGGGGTTTATTCATGGGCATCTACAAAGGACACTATACTCTAGAGGTCACAAGCACGTGTTGGATCCAGGCAGACAGAATCTAAACCCTGATTCCACCACCTATTTGCTGTATGACCTCAGACAAACTGCTTACCCTCTCTGTACCTCCTTTGTTTATCAATAAAGAAATTCCTAGCTTGTAGTGCCACTATAAGGATAAAATGTGTTATGTATGAATACGGTGTGCCATTCTGCAGTGAAAGATATTATTATTAGTCTTTTCTACATCAGAAATAGGATCATTTTTTCCCCCATGTGTTTTTGCTTATGTTTCCTAATTAGTTAAAGTAAGTTGAGAAAAGCTATTCCTGATTTTTCGTAAGCAGCTTTTACATCCTATCAACATGGGGAAAATATATCTAACATGTCTACCCAAATTTCCTATATGTCTGAGGACATGTTAGTTTGGGAACTAGGGTAAGAGAGTAAGTTAGAAAACTGTCCTTTTTGTTCCTTTCTCTGGGCCAATTTATACAGGATAGTGGCTGTTTATTCCTTGATGACTTTAACAGGGCTTACACATAAAAATCCCTGAGCTCGATGTCATCTTGTCAGTCATAGATATTTAGTTCTCTTATCGTTTATTTCTACATTATCTACCTATTAAATTTTTTTATGTCATCCAAGCTCAAACTTGGAAATTTCTCTTTGCTAAAGATATAATACATTTTACCATGACTTTCAAGTTTTTTGGTATAAAATTGTACAGGGTATTCTCATTGAATCTGTCTTATCTTTGGTGCTTCTGTAGTTATGTCTCTAGCTCATTCCTAATGTGTTTATTTGTGATCTTTCTCTCTCTCTCTCCTTTTCTTTTGAATAGGCTTTTGTATTTTACTGGTGGGGCTCCTATTTTTTTCCTGTTCTATTTCATTTACTTCTGCTTTCATTTGTATTAATTCCTCCCTGCTCTTTTTTTTACTTTATTTTAAAATTCTTTTTCTGGCTTTTTGAGTTAAATGGTTCCTCTGTTTATTTTCAATCTTTTTAGCTTCTTAATAAATGCCACGAAGCTTCTGAGTACAGCTTTGCCCACATCCTACAAATCTGATATGCAGCCCTCCTGCTCCTGCTTATTTCTAAGGAGGTGACAATTTCAGTTTGACTTTTTTCATAGCCAGGTGGCACTTAGAAGGTAGTATTTAAAAATAATTTAAAATTAGATTTGTTACTTTTATTATTAATTTTTAATATTTTTGGATTCTAGTCAGAAAATGTAGCATGTATAATTTGTTTTGCTGAATCCCTTGAGATTTTGTTCCTCTTTACTTAAGCTAGGCACGAGGTGTAAAGTTCAGATTTTGAAGCTAGCTAAAGATGAGTTCAAATACAGGCTCCACTAGCTACCAGCTATATGAAGGTGATCAATTCTGTTAACTTCCCTAAGCATCAGTGTTGTAATCTATTGAATGAGGATATCTACAACACTTATTATAGACTTGCCATGAGAATCAGGAATAACTCAGGTAAAGAATGAAACTGTATTTCTCACATCGTAGATGAGCAATGCACCAGCTATTGTGCTTATTTAATTGTTATTATGAACATTTTTACTTTATCAGCCCACTTATATTTTCCAGCAAGTGTAAATTTATTTTCAGAGATTCTTATATCATAGTTGCTAGCTTCTCTAGAGATTTAGATTTCTTTCTTTCTTTTATTTTTTATTTTTTGAGATCTAGATTTCTTAAGGGTAACAGAGTTGCTATAATTTGACTCTTTTTTTCCATCAAGGTACATGATTAGGAATGTTTCTGTGCCATTCATTGGAAAAAATTATACACACAGTTTATTTTATACATATAATTATTATATATGTTAAATAAATGCATCATAACATATTCGTGTATAGTGCAGGTACACATGCGTACAAGGCTCAGTCTTCCCTTGAAGATTTCACATTCAAGAGAACATTTTTTGTATATATGACTTTATTTCCTTCTTATAATCTGTAATAGATAGAATAATGTTTCCTCCAAATGTCCACATTGTAATCCTCAATACCCATTAATGTAGGTTGGATAAATGTCCCCTTCTGGTCTATGTCTTTAACATTTTCTTGATGCCTTGCATCACCAGTGGTACATGGATGACTATTCCATCGGATGGACTGTTCCACTGGTGGTACAGATAGTTCTAATCACTTTTATAGATCTTTTTTTACTAACAAAATAAATAAAAAGCCATCTGATGGGACAGTCTTGATGTGTCACCAGTGTCTCAAGCTACTCAGCAATAAGAGAGACAAATCTTTCCCCCACTGTGAACATGTTAAAGCTTGGTCATCAGCCCATGGTTCTATTGACACATGGGACATAGTGGAAGGAAGTTAGATCACTGGGGAGCTTTAAGAGGCTATTAAAACTCAGGTACTTTTTTGTCTCTCTCTTTTGCTTTCCAGCTGCCATGAGGTGAGCAGGCATCTCCATCATGCATTTCCATCAAGAACTACTGCGATGCTATAGGCCCAAAGAAGCAGGGCCAACAGACCATGGACTGAGACCTGTAAAACTGTGAGCCAAAATAAATCTTTCCTCCTTATAAGTTTATTTATCACAGATATTTTGTTATAGTAATAGAAAGCAGACTGACACATCTGTGAACAGACTAGCTTACATAGCAAGAGAAGGTTTGCAGATGTGATTAAAGTGTTTGAAATGGGAATATAATTCTAGATTATCTAGGTGGACCTAATAGAATCACAATTATATGGAGAAATCAAGGAAAGAAATTGTCTCTAGCACCTGGAAACAGATTCTCCCTTAAAGATTCCAGAAGGAATACAGCACTGCCAGTACCTAGATTTTAGGAATTCTAACCTTTAAAACAGTAAGATAATAAGTCTGTGTTATTTAAATCCTTAAAGTTTGTCATGATGTATTACAGGGGAAAAAGGAAGTGCATAACCTTCACAGGGAGGCAATGCTCCCACTGTGAGATGACAAAAACTGAGGCTCAGAGAAGTGACAAGTCAGCATTGGTGCTAGGAATTAAACCTAGGAGTTCATATTTCAAGACACATGTAATGGGTGTGTGTGAATGCAAGTGAGTGTGTGTGTGTGTGTCTTTAACCATATTACAACTGTAGGTGCATGGTGATTTTCTTTTTCCTGAGGATGGAAAAATATTACTATTTAGCAGAAGAAGGAGGGAGAGATAAAAGGTCTGGAGTCTGCTCAGTAAGACCCTTAGAGATGTAGGGAGAAAAAACCAGGGACTCATAAAGGCTCTGAGTTTTGAAATGTGAGCAATTCTTTCCCCCAAGCCACCTTGGGGTACAGGAAGATTTATGCGAAGGTCTATTTATTTGTTAGTTTCTTTTTTTAATTTCATTTTTTGTATGATGCCACATAATTATACAGCTCCTTTAGAACATTCTGTCATCTGGGAGATTTTCTTACAGAAAATCTAAAGAGCGTAGGCTTCAGGAAACCAGCCAAAATCTGTATGAAATTGTATTTATACATATGCCAAAATGCAAAACATTAAAATAAGTACAAAGACATAATCTGGGCATTTTAGCTGAAGGCAACAAATGTGTTACCCTTAACACATGCATTGCATTGCAGGGAATACCAGAAGTAGCTGTGACTAGAGATTGTGCCGCAGAGCCCTGTATGTGTTTAGCCAAGAGCATGTTTTATTTAATCCTTATAGCAATATTGTGAGAAAAGTATTTTCATTCCAACACTGCAAGTGAGGACCCTGACTCTTGACACTCATAAGCACTTTGGAAAAGCCAGGACCTTTACCTGAATCTTTTTACTACAAATCTAGTGCTCTTTCCACTTTAGCACAAAGCACTTTCCCCAATCTGCCTTTTGCAAAAGAGGAAACTAAGATCTTCTCCCCAAAATGGCATTGTGTCCAAATTCTCAGAGATTTAAAAAAAAATTATTCATCTATTTACTTGCTTATCCATTCATTCCTAAATGATCTATGGAGCCAATTCTTTTGAAATACATGTATGTGTTAGGTTGTCGTCACTGTGACCAATACCTGAGACATACAATTTAAAGGTGTAAACATTTCCTTTTGCTCATGGTTTCACAGGTTTCAGTCCATGGTCACTTGGCCTTAATCCTTTGAGCCTGTGGTGAGGCAGAACTTCATGGCAAAGAATGCTTGGCAGAGCAAGGCAGGTCACCTTAATGGCAACCGTGAAGCAAAGAGAGAGCTCGCTTTTATAACAAAGCCCCTCACCTAAAAAGCTATTAATTTATGAAGCCAGAAATGAATTCATCCATTCCTGAGGTCTCATAATCCAAACACCTCATAAGACCTCATCCTCAAACATGGCTAACTCTGGAGCCCTAGTCTTTATCACATGAGTTTAAGGGGGGATATTTGAGATCCAAATTATAAGAATATCCTAGAAACTTATTTTCTTAGAAGATGGGAATCACATCCTTAAAAAATACAAGAATAGAAAAAAATAAGGGGAAATATAATTTTAGGAACTGCACACCAGGCAGACTCTGAACAATGTGCGAATGAACCTAAGCAGCCTATCACCAGGTAACAGAGAATTAGGCTCCTCTTGGGCGGACACTGACACTGAGAAATCCCACCCTGGGGTTATCAAGGCCAGGGCCAGCAACCAAGGACTGCAACTTTGTGAACGTCATAGGAGTCGTTCTCAGGAAGAGCCTCAGTCCCAACATCGGCCCAAATGAAGATCAGTAAGATTATTCTCAGAATGGTCGTGGTCTGGAGGTTTCACTCAAGGTAAAATTGATAGTTTCTATAAAATCTATTTTGAAGGTAATATATTCAAGACTATTCATTAGAAAGAAGAAGAAAGGCAAGGATCAGGATTCCATGGGGGAATTCTAGCCTAAATTATACAGCATAGTTTATCTACTCTAAGATATCCAATCATAGTAAGAAACACTAGCATCTAACTTAAGACTAAGATAGAAAAGTGGGGAATTTGCCAATTCAACTCAGTCAAATCAATAGTAAGATTTTTTGAATGTCATAGATATTAATATGTGGAAAATATTGACATTTTACAATCAGGTGGATGGACTTTATGTGTTTCCCTCAATTCTCTGTGAAAATTTCTTACAACTGAGCTTTTGCAAGTTCTTAAACAACAGGGGATACAAGGCTATAATGTTTAATAAGAACATGGTATGTGGGAAGTAGAATGCAGCTCAGTGGCAGAGTGGTCATTTAGCATGAGAGGGCCCTGGGCTCAAGCCTTATCACTTATCACAAAAAAGATTTGACAGGAAAATATTCATTGTTAAGTATCAGAGGTCAAAGGCACATTGTTCAACCATAAATTAGGGGGAAAAGGGCACAAACCCTAGCCTAAAAGGTGGGCACTGCCACCAAACTGAAACTAGTCACTAATAGTCAAAACCAAAACCATTGTATCCATTTTTGAGTTCAGTGTTGTCTAAAAACCAGAGCTGACTTCAGCTTTGACAGAGTAGGTAAGTGAGTTCTCGCTAACTGTGAATATTAACCAGGTGTATTTATCTCCTTCCCTTCCCAAAATTACATGAAAGGAACATTAGACAGATATGTTGGTACAGATATTTGAGTCAGGACATGTTCTTGAAGCACAGGTATTAAAATTTATTTTCATTGAAATTATAAGTGAGAGATACTTGGGATTTCTCAAGCTCTTTCTCAACTTTACATCCTAATTGGCCGTGAGATGCCTTTGGGCCTCAGTTTTCTTCTCGGAATGACCTGAGAAATATTAAAACTGCAAAAATGTCAGGAAAAACTGTACACCTCCTGAAAACAAAACAGAAAACCACAACTTCGTTTCCCCAGGCAAGGACAATGTATAATCCTCTATATTTTATTTTGTTTTGTATTTTTTTCCTATTTACCATGGTTGCCAAGAAGCACAAAGCTAAATTTACTTCATTTTGAGTGACTGTCAATTCAGACTCCTGAAACAATTTTCTCCCTTTCCCTTTCGCTCCTTACAAATGGCTCTGATCATTCCCATCTTCATATTAACAGATTTTAAAATATGTGCTGGATTTATGTGGATAAAATTAAGTTCTCTTGGAAGTGTGTATGGTAGACATGGTAAATACACCCACACAAATGAAACAGACCGACACGGTTGCTAGGTAACTTGCCCTGGTCTTCACAGAAGGTAATGCTTCCTCACCTGTAAGATTCCTTCTAATTGCTTCAGCTCAGTATCCAATGACCTTCTCAATCTCTCTTGCATCGACTTGCTTCTGCCTCCTACCCTGGTACCTGTGCTCTGTCATCATCGATCAAGGCCGAGTGAAGCTCAGAGCCAGCTGCTCCCAGTAGCCTCTTTGCCGCTCTTGGGCAAAGACTTTTACTCAATACTTCATTGTATTCTTAATTTCTCATTAAAAAAGAAAACAAAAAACAAAAAACCTGGGCACAGAGCAGGTACAACAAACCTTAGGAGGATGAATTCTTTAATTGCACTGAAATAGTTCTGAAGTAGTCCTTGGGTCAAGCAGTACCAAATGGCAACACACACTCATCCCCCCTAGACATACACACAAGCGACCAGGACACAGTATCTGCTCATGAGAAGCTCATACTGTGACACAACAAGACAGGAAAGTATCTTAGTCACTGAAACACAATACCTGATGCTCACAACTTGAGGGAGAAGTTTATTTTGATTCATGGTTTCACTCCATGGTTAGCTGGCTCCAAGGCAGTAACAGGATGGCAGGTGGGCATAGGTGAGCCAGGAAGCAGACAGCAAAGAGAGGAGCCAGGGTGGGAGATACATCCTTCCAGGTCATCCCCCAGTGACCTGCCTCCAAGCAAGCCCTTCCTTCTAACAGCGCATTAGCAATTCAGTATTAGGCTCCCATGATCCAATCACCATCCAAACACATGAGACTTTGCGTGAACATTTTTGTATCTAAACCATAATAGTAATGAACCGAGCAATGGAGATACCACAGGGAGAATTATAGGAAGTATGCTGTGTGACTCCAGAAAAAGGATGCTTTTTCCAGTTTTGGAGAATTTGGCTTCCCAAGGATTTGACAATCAGGGCAACTAGGCAGAGTTCACCTGAGAGAGGTGTCAAGATTTCCTGGGATAAATTCAAATGTGAGGAAAATATAAGTATTCCTGTCTCTTTTAAGGGGGCCCGTAGAGAAAATAGTCTTTCCTACACTAGGCCTAACTCAACTTGATAAATTCTAGGCCACTATTTAAATAATTTCCATTTGAAAAGATGGCTATTTGTATCTTTTACACAGCTCTGGGATAACTGCACATCTACTCCTGGCCTTCCTGGGAAGAAGTTGAAGCGTGTACCAATACTAGAAGATCAATCAGAGATGTCCAGGCTAAAGGACCAGGGACAAATGGAGGAAAGCAGAGGCATGGTGGAAGAGAAGAGGGTTGATGAGGGGAAACAGTTACATCAAAATTCCAGAAGCTGAAGCCAAGAGGCCTAATGCCACTTGTATGCAGCTGGCAACACAGCCGGAAAGGTCAGACCAGGAACAACTTTTTTAGCCATGTGTTGTAGTTTATATGCAGACGTCTCCAAAGCCTCATACACTCCTAGGTAGGGCTTCTGAGAGGTGAGTGGATCCTGGAGGTGTCATAATCATCAGTAGATTAGTCCACTGCTGGGTTTATAGCTAAATGTGAGGTTGGGAGGTGAACCCAGACAGAAGGAGGCTGCGTGCATGGTCTGGCAGGATTGATCTCCTTCCCATCCCCTCAATCACTCTCTTTCTTCCTGCCACCATACTGTGAGCTGTTTCTCCTCTGCAATGCCCCTCTGCCATGCTGCCCTTCCTTGGAGCCAGCCGATTATGGACTGAAACCTCTGCAAACGGTGAGCTGAAATGAACCTTTCCTTCTTTAAGTTGTGGGTGTTGGATATTGTGTCCCAGCAATGAGAAAGTAACTAAGACACAATGTTAAAAATAGCAATTTAGTAATTACAAACTTGCCACCTACTATGTGTCAGGCATTGTTCTAGGTGCTGGAGAGAAGAGTTGTGGGTAAAATATAAAATTCTGTAATTGAATATTTAAATGAAATGGTTCTATGACCATAAGATTAATTATTAGTATGGTTTACTGGGAGCTTAATTATGACAGCCCCTGTGCATGTATAATTTCCTTAAATCCTCATGATGGTGCTATAGTCACTTCTAATTCTGCATAGAAGAATACAGGCTCAGAGAAATTGGGTGACTTGCCCAAGACTACATGACTAGATAGATCCTGAGAGCAGCAACTCAGATTAGTTCTGTCTTGATTGGGACTGGAGCACACAGGCTGGGTTTGAATCGCGAGGTGCCCTCCATCCCACTTACCAGCTGTGTGACCGTGAGCAAGTCACTGAGCCACTCTGTACTCGATTTTCTTAATAAAATGGGAATCATAATAGTACCTCTGTGGCAGAGTTAAAAGAAGTAAAGGAGCTCATATATACAGTGTACTTAGAAGAGTCATGCCTTATAAATTGTTAGCTGCCATTACTAACCCAGCAGCAGACAGATTTATTAAATCTTCTCCTACCAAGGAAACGCTTAAGAAAGGGCATAGAGCTTTTGCCAAGTTGGGAAGGTCTTCTTGAGTGAGGGTTGTTGTTTGCTCTACTTAATTCAATAGCATCCCACTTTGCTCTCAACCACAAGCACCTGCGAATAGCCTCCATTGTTTATAGTGCTTCTAACAAGTGTGGGTAACTCCTCATTTGCATCCTTAATAGCCAATTTTCAAAGCATGTTGAAACTGCAGTTGGTTTTTGGAGACCTTGGTTTTATTTTATTTTATTTTATTTTTGTACTTTCTGTCTGTATTAGATGGGCTTTAATAGCTCACAATACTCTGTGCCCTATCTTACTTAACACTTTCACATACCATTCATGGGTGAGAATGTTAGTAAGTCCTGCAGTCACAGAAAGAGAAACTGCACTGTCAAGGGTATTAGGTCACCAAGCAAGTGGTGACTATTATTAGGATAATTCACCATTACTAGGATAATTATTAGAATAATTCACCATTATTGGGATAATTCATCTTAATTATTACTCAGTATACAATTCTAACTCTTTGGAAGTTACCATTCCAAAGGACTTTAAATACTGAAGTAAATTTTAATGCATGTGTTTGACCCTCACAACAATTCCATACAGAGGATATTTTTATACCTATTTAACAGATGATGCAACTGAGGTAGAGCTGTTAAACAACTTGCTCAAAGTCACACAGTAAGGAGGCAAAGAGCTACATTACTTGTCTATGACCTTGAGTATGTTAACCTTAAAGGAGTAAGGAATATAAAGCACTTTGCACTCTTCCCAGGCCTCATTATACTAAGGAAGGCATTTATTAACATTTTACAGATGAGGAAATATAAGGTCAAGGGTCCCGCGATGCATGCTGGTCAATGCCTAAGAGAAAGACATGGGACTGGGTTTAGAGTTTATGTCTGTTGAATCCAAGGTTCCCTGTCCCGGGCTCTGAATGGAAGGTGCCGATTGCTTCTGATGTCAAAATCCATTATAGCTGCGGCTGCTGCTTTTACTGTTGTTATTTTCCACTGAAGAACACCCACCCCTCCCCAGTACACAGAGAGGAAAATAACAACGCTAAGAAGCAGGCTGATTCTGTATGCAAGCCTGCAGATCTAAGTCCATGCATAATTTACTCAACACTGCCCTGCAGTCACTTAAGCTGAGGAGAGACGCCATAAATTCAGGTCTGCGTTCGCTAATTTACTTCTTATTTATTTTACTGATACATATCTGGGGCCCCCAGAGAGCTGCTCCAGCACCTGCTTGAAGGCACCTGCAGCCCCCTATGTAACTGGGGCAGGAAAAGAGACCCTGAAATAAATACTGAACTCTGTGCACTAGAACAGTGCAAGTTAAATTAATTTCCTGGTAAGCTGGGATTAAACCTACACATGCTCCCATCTCTTTTTGTTGCCATACATAAGACAGTAAAGGTTGCTAAATCTCTCATTCTGCTTTTCTATTGTAGTAATGAGATCACTGGGCATACTTCTCACAGGAACAAGGGACTGTTTTTCTGAGTCACAGAATATTGTCAAAAGATGAGCAAATTTTCCAATACGAAGACATAATCAGAAAGGGAATGAAGAGGAAAAGAAAAATGCTGTTATTTTCTTGAGTGGTTACTAAGGACCACACGCTACACTCGGTGCAGTATAAGCAAACGATAACTCCTGTGGCACATACGGAAAACAGGTGAGTTGGAAGAAATCTTAGCTGCGGTTATACAAAGATCTCTTCTTTGAGGTGGTTAAACTGTGGCCCAGAGAGAGGAAATGACTTGTCCCAGATCACTCAGCAAGTCAGTCCCAATATGTCTCCCTCTTTCATTCTCATACTAATTTACAGCGGTAGCTCAGTGCTACAGCACCAGCCTGGCATGTTTCACCCCTAGTGGCACAAAACAAACAGTAACAACAAGCACCTCAGTTTGAGGTGTTCATGAGCCAGAAGCTGTACTACAAGTTTTATCTGCATAATTTTCTTTACACCTCTGCTCCCCAATTAATTGCCTTTACTTTTAGGGGCATTAAGACATAGAGAGTCTAAGCGTTGAACTCACACTACTGATTTACTGCAGAATCTACTTCCAAGCTTGGGTTAGGCACATGCAAATCACCTGTGCAACACATCTAGTGGTTTCTTTGTGGACACTTTTAAGATCTTGGCTTTTGTCTCCAAACTGCACTGACCAGAGCCACAAGTGGAGATGAAGAAGGGCACACAAGACCTCAGTGGGAGAAAGGTTCTGAAGCTAGAAGAAGCATGGAGAGGGGGTCCACTGACTGCCTGAATTCATCATTTTTTCCTGCATCTATTCTTCTGCCCGATGCCCAACTTGTGATCCTCTTGCCTCCTGCTTTCTGGGCTGACACAGAAGAGGCACAAAGGCCATTTCCTAAAAGGCCACCTGCAGCCCTGGACCACTTTCCCATGCATGCCCTGCAGCTGTGTGGGGCCCGAACCTGGGGTAGAAACACTCACCCACAGAACATGAAGATGGTGCTGGAGCTGGCATCATAGGGCAGAGGCAGTGTCTGCTGCAGGCACAGCTGCTCACAGCCGCCGTTAAAGCCGTCAGAGCAGTCAATGCCTTTGGAGCGGTCATAGCAGCCAGAGCCGTCCTTCATGGGCCTCAGCTCTTCGGGGCACTGCTCAGAGAGGAGAGAAATCAACAGAGTAGTTAGAGCAGAGGAGGTGGCAGGCCCTATCACACTGCCCCCTCCCACCTCCTGAAAGGGAAGCAAGAGAGGAGGGTCCAAGTCTCCTCTGGCCAATTAATAACTGTGGACAAGCCCCTGTGCCTCTCTGTACTCCAGTGTACCCACCTGTAAAACAGGACTGTTGTGATCACAATGCTTCAAAGAGTCGTGAGCATAGCGAAAAGAGATACTGTTGGCAGAGCACTTAGAACGCTGGCGCACATGGCAACACACAGAAAATCGTAGTTGGTATTAATATTGACATTGCTGGGACCATCTTAATGATTATTTATATTGTTACTGCCAGGTAGGGTCTGCTGCTATAAAGTTCACTTAAGGAGGCAGCCAGATTTTCGGTTAAGAATCCCTAACAGTATAAGTTTAAATTCCAGCTCTTCTTCTTACTGTGTGACTCTGAGCAAATTATCATCTTTCCGTGTTTCACTGTCCTCATCTATTAAATGAGCACAACACTTATACCTATAGATTTGTTGTGAAGCTTAAATTGGATCTTAAGTTTACATACCTCACTTCAGAATTTGCCCCATAGTGTGGTACTTATAAAATGCAAATCATCTTCCATCTTGAATTGATCTCTTCTCTAGCTTTGTCCTTTGAGCCCTAAATGAGATTCCTGATAGGAACATGAAAACGACTTCTAACTTGCCTACTGGCCTCCAGTCTGCTTCCTCTAAACCATCCTTCAAATGGTCACCAAAGTGGTATTTCTAGATAGCATCCCTAGCTTGAGTAATAAATGAACTTTTAAAAACTTGAATGTTCCCTAAGCTGAAAATTGGGGTCTTCCGTAGATGATTTCACATCCTTTATTCGCTATGTATCCCTTCCTCCTCACAAGCTTACTTTGGTCCCGAGCAAACCCCAGGGATCTCCACCTTCAGTAACCCCAGCTGAAATGCTCTTGTCAGCGGTCCTGGTACCCAGTAAGTGCTCTGTAAATCTTATACTGTGGGACATCTGGCTATGTATTTAGTTTTCCTTTATTTGATAAGGCTAGGCTCATCTTCTCCAACTCTGCTGATGGAGATGCAGTTGGAACTCTGCTGGCTCAAAACAGAAAACTAGGCACCAGGTTTTCATGTCAGTCTTCTTGCCTGCATTTGCTGTCCCTCATCCATCCCTGGACAGGGCTGATTAAAATGCCTTTGCATGGTGCTTCCCCCAGCCAGTTCCCTGAGCCCCTCCTCAAGCCATCCCCCTAAATGACAATAACAAAACACATCCACACCCACACACACACACACACGCACCCACACCACAAAATTAATTTCCAAAAACCACCACAACAAGAAAAAGAGGTCAGCCCTCTTGGAAATTAAATTTTGCCTAAGAAGAATTTGTAATTACAAATGCAGGGGAGAGTTCTTGGAGACATTTGAGACTGGCGCCAGGAAAGGTGATGGAGAATGTAGGTTAGAAATGGCCTTTGTCAAGCTGCAGAAAGGTTATAAAATTGCTACATTTTGTGCTTAAAAAGTAAAATCAATTTTCCATATAAGTGAGGTGCTGTACATATTAATTCGAGCTCACAGATGGCCCATGCTTATCTCTAAACAGCCACTGTCAGACAGAAGGGCACCTGGTCACAAGGTCATTTGGAGCCATTTGCCAGGACTAGGGGCTGGGTTCTGTCTGTCTACAGAGATTTACTGAGGAACTCTGAACCTTCTCACCAGGTAACAGGAGAGTTCTGGGTTTTGTGATGGGTACAGTTCTTTCCATCCCTCACTGACCACCTGCTATTTTTGTTCTTTAAGTGAGTGCTCACTGCAATCTAGGTATTAGCTAAGCATGCACATTACCTGTCCATACTTATTTAGTCTTATAGCAAACACATGGAGAAGTGTGAGGGCTAATAATGTCTCCCAAAGATGCCTCTGTCTTAAGCCCTGGAACCTGAAACCTGTGAATGTTACCACCTAGGGTAAAGGTTTTGCACGCATGATTAAGCTAAAGCTCCAGAGAAGAATATCTTGGATTCTCCAGACTGGCTTAAATGCCATCATATATGTCCTTATAGCAGAGGCAGAAGGAAATTACAGATAGAGAGAAAAGGAAACAAGCAGGTGAACCAGAGAAAGATTGGTGTGGTGTGGCCACAAATCGCTACTGTTGCAGGCATCAATTGCTGGAAGGGGCAAGGCATAGATTCTCCTCTGGGCTCGCCAGAGGGAGCAGGACCTGCTAACACCTTGATTTAGGACTTCTGACCCCTGGAACTGTGAGAGAATAAATTTCTTTTGTCTTAAGCCAGCCCATCTGTGGGAATTTGCTGCAGCGGCCAGAGGGAGCAGGTTTCAGGGCCGATCTAACTACTTGCTTTCCAAATGAGGCCACAGAGAGGGAGCAACCCCTGTACCCCCCACCCCAGGTCCCTCAGCACAGGGACGGAGGACACAGAGCCAGATGTCCCTAGTCTCAGACTCCAGCTCTCTGCCCACTCCACGAACTACTCTTTAGATGAAAGCATTTTACTGATGAAGACAAACTTTCAGATCCTTTTCGTCCTTTCCCCAAGACGATTCACAGTTGAGAAACTGAGTCTTAGGAAGGTGAAGGGCTTTGGCTGATATCACACAGAGAATTAAAAGTAGAGCTAGAATTCTACCGAGTTTGATCCATGAACAGGGGAGAGACACTCTGAGTAAGTGAAGTGGGTTTATCAGTTAGCTCTGTAGGACGCTTCCGACATCCATCTTTGTGTTCTAAATGGCGAATGGGGGCAGATGAGATCTAGCACTGCCACCATTCATTATTATGTGCATACTGTTTCTATTTTTTCATTGCTTAGCATTTGCCTTCTCCACCAAAATGTAAAATTTGTAAGACTATAAACCATGTGTGGCTGTATCCACACTCAGAATCATGGTAGGTATACAGTAGGTGTTTGCTATTTATTAATGTAATTACAGAGCACCAGATACAGTGTTTAGTGTATCTGGGTAATAATTGTGAATCTGAATCCAAACTGGCTTTTATTAGCTGTGTAACCTTTGAACTCTTACATTCAAATGACTACTGTGTGGGGATAAATAGTGTAGTAGCCAGGTGGGAAGAGTTTTCCAGTGATTCCTGCCTTCTACGCCAGTGCTCTTGTGTTCTCTCCTCCCTCATGACACCAGGGCTGGTCATTGTGGCTGATAAGCACATGGCAGAAGAGATGGTATGTAACTTCCAACTTAGGTTAGACAAGAACGAATCTCTCCCCCCCCCCCCGCAACCCTCCCTCCCTCCTTTAACACATTCTATGGAAACTTAGCCTCTATGCTTTCAGTAGCCCTACAGAGAGACACATGTGGTAAGAAGCAGGTCTCTGGTCAACAGTCATGAGATGAGACAAGGCCTGCCGGCCACACATGTGTAAGCCTGAGAATATGTTATCTCCTCTTAATCGAGCCTGTTCAGATGGCTGCAGTCCCCAACCATACCTTGACTGTGACCTTGCCAGAATCATACAGCTAAGCCACTCTTGAATTTCCAAACCTTGATAATTGCATGAGACAATATTTATTTTTGTCTCTAGCCATTTGATTTTTCAAAAATTTGTAACATGATAATAAATAACTAATACTACAAGTCAAACATATCGAGTACTTAACATAGTGATCACCAAATGGTATCTGCAATTATGAGTATTTTTATGCAGCTTAGAATCCAGCTCAAGAGATAAGAAATGTACACAGATGTCAGACATAGAACTAGTTCTAGAACAAACATCAAGAACTGTGGTATAATTTAGCTGAACAGCAAAAACTCTGCAAATGAGCCTGGGGAATACCCAAAAGAGGAGACCTTAATCACAAAGACCTTCCTGGAAGAGGAAATGTGACTGCTACAGAGACATAGTAAGTACAAGACATAGGGAGACCAGAGCCGTTGCCTAGGAACCACCACTCAGTCGCCTTGCAACACTGGACAAGTCCTGGAACCCACCTGGGCCTCAGTTTCCTTTCTTTCAACAGGGACAGAATTTGGAGACAAGAATATAAAGACCAAAGTTACTAGTGGAATCCAATGCAGGCTTTCTGATACTGACTATCTAGCCAGGATGTGTTATCTAAGAGCCAGCCTCGGGGATCTCATCTGTAAATTGGGAATTCTAATGGCTCCTGGAGGCATTTCTGGAGACTCTATGAGAAAAAAATATGCAGTTTTCTCTATCTGCCTTTGGGTCTGACCCATAACAGGTACTCAATAAATGAAGGAAAAATGTATAGATAAAGTAATAAATGATAAATAAGTGAATCCAACCTCAGTTGAGTTTTTCTTTCCCATTGGTTTAAATCTTTCACTGGATCATTTGGTAAGTATTTATTGAACATCTACCCTTTGCTGAGTAAATGTGGGTGGTAGAAATGTAGTAGTAAAAAACACAGCCAAGGCCCTCCTCTCAAAGAGCCTAAATCTAGAGAGTAGACAAATGATCAATAAGAAAATAAGTAAGATAATTATGTCTTAGAATCAAATTGCTATGAACAAAGAAAAAGGTGTAATGTGATAAAAGGTTAATAAAATGGAGCAAAGAAAACCTAAATTTAGCTTAGAAATAGGACAGACTTATTTCACTTTATTCTTCTCTTTACAAAAGTAGCTTTTGCTGTTCTAGTTCCCTTACCTTTCTAAACAATTTTTAGAAAAATATTATCTATGTGTATAAAACTCATGTGGAGATTTGGATAGTAATCATCTTATGGTCTTTCATCAATTTGGGGAGTATGGGCATCTTTACTCTCTGTGTCTTCCAGTTCTTTCCATTTATTGAGATTTTGATTTTTTTCGTCACCATTTAATAATTTCAACATGTGTGTCCCCTACATATTTAGCTACGTTCCTATTTAAGTATTTCATTGTGGTTTAGGAATTGTATATGCTATTGCATTCTTTATTTCAGTGCCCACGTGTTCATTGCTAGTATAAAGGAAGTACTAGGACTTGAACCCAGGGTCTTTGCATTGAGCTACATCCTACATCCTCAACCTTTTCAAACACTTTTAAATTTTGCTATGGGCTCTTGCTAACTCACTAAGTTGCCCAGGCTGAGCTTGAACTTGAGATCTTTCTGCCTCAGCCTCCCAGAGTGCTGGGATTACAGTAATTATAGGTACTATGCTTGGCTATTTATTTCCCTTGTGTCTTGAGAACTTGGTGATTTATTCATTATGCCTACCAATCATTATTATTGTTGCTGTTATCATGGATCTCTTAAGATTGTCTGTTAAACAACCATGCAATCTGTACCTAGAGGTAGTTTTATTTCTTCTTTCCTATTTTCTTTTTCTGCCTTATTGCTCATGTTAGGCCATCCAGCACTATGTTGAATATCAGTGATTGTTCTTGGTCTTGAAGAGAAAGCATTCAGTATTTCATCACAAATATTTACTTGTAGATTTTTTTATTGATGTTCTTTATCAGTTTGAATAGGTTCTTTTCTACCACTATTTTTATGACAGTTTTTGTCATTTTGAGTGTTAAATTTTGTCAAACATTTTTCCAATTTCAACTGATAAGGCCATATGATTTTTCTCTTCTTCTGTCTTTATGTATATTGACAAATTCTCAAACACTGACCCAGTCCTGCATGCCTGGAATAAACTCTGCTCAGACACAACATAATTCTTTTTCACATTTTACTGTATTCTATTTGGTAATATATTTTTGAAGATTCACAATTATGTACATGAGGGTTTTTGGTATTACTCTGTAATTTTCTGTTTTTACACTTTGGTTTGGTATCAAGTAATGCTATTACTCAAAAATGAATTTGGAAGCATTCTCTCTTATTCAATTTTTGGGAAGTATTTTTTCTTTAAGAATTGCTGTTAATTCTTTAAACATTTTGTATATGTTTCCAGTGAAAGTACTGAGGTCTAAAGATTTGGGGAAGGGGTTTTTAAACTTACAAATTCAATAGTAGTTATGGGGCTATTCAAATTATTTCAATTGGTAAGTTTTTTCTAAAGGAAGTGGTCATTTAACCTAAGATGTCAAATTTATGTGTGTAAAATTATTTTCAATATTTCTTATTATCTTTTTGATGGCTTCTGAGTCTGTAGTGATATTACCTGCTTGATTCCTTGATATTGGTAATTTGCATCTTTAATCATTCTTATTCATTATTCTTGCTTGAGTTTTTTTCAATTTTATTGACATCTTCAAAAAATCAGGTTTGTTTGTTTTATTAATATGTATTTTTTTTTATTTTCAATTGCATTGATTTCCTTCCTTCTCTTTCTCTGGCTTTATTTTGCTGTCCTTTCCCTAGGTTCTTAAGGCAGGAGCTTGAATTATTGATTTTAGTCTCCCTCCTTATTATGGATAGATTTAGAGCTATACATTTCCTTCACACTGAATATATAGCCACAGATAAACTACCATAAAAGGATGAATCACTGCTTTAGCTGTAACCCACACATTTTGGAAATTTTATTTTTATTTCATTCAGTTTAGTGTAGTGTTTATTTCCCTTGAGCCTTCCACTTTGACTCATATGTTACTTAGAAGTATGATGTTTGCTTTCCAAGTACTTGGTGATCTTTATGTTATCTCTGATACAGACTGAAGGTTTGTGTCCACAAATAATTCATGTTGAAGTCTTAATTCTCAGTGTACTACTGTTCTCATCTGGAACGTTTGGGAGGTGATTGGATCATGGAAGTGGATCCCTTATGAGTGGGATTATTACCTTTATAATAGATGGAAGAGAGACTTGGCTCTCTCCAACTCTAATTTCAGAAGACACAGGAGGAAAGAAAACCAGGGAGAGAACCCTTACTGGAAGGTATACTGAATCCACCAGATGCTGATCTCAGGATTCTAGTTTCCACAGCTGTGAGAAATATTTTTTGTTTAAGCTACCCAGTCCATGATATTTTGTTATAGTAGAATGAACTGAGAAAAGGCACTCTTGTAATTTTAACTCTAGATTGATTCTATTGTGGTTGGATAACGTATTCTATATGACATAAATTCTTTACATTTTCCTTTGTTATTTGAGGTATAAACATTTGTGATTTCTATGTCTTCTTGTTGGATGATTCCTTTATCAGCATATGATGTTCCTCTCTGGTAATTTCTATTCAAGTTTACTTCATTTAATTCTAATATCCTACTTCTGATTTTGTTTTATTTGCATGATTTGTCTTTCTCTTTTCATGTTCAACCTGCCTATATTATCATGTGTGCAGTGAATTTCTTGTACAGAGTATATAATTGGGTGACACTTTTTTAAAAAATCACTCTTAATTTCTTTTAATTTGTGCCAGAGATTATTTAATTTAATGTGATAACTGATAGGTCAGTGGTTATGGCTGCCATTTTATACATATTCTGTATTCCGGTCTCCATTTCTCACTACTCTGTGTTTTTCCCTGCCTTTCTGTGTGTTACTCAAACATTTCTTAGAATTCCATTTTGATTTATCTATATTAATTTTGCATTCATCTCTTTGTATAGTTTTTAGTGATTGCTCTAGGTGTTCAGTCTACAGATGCTATTGTTTTTGCAGTTCAAATGATATGTAGTAACCTGACTTTCCTTTATGTTCCCTTCTCCTATGGAATATAATTTTCTTTATTATCCTCTAAATACATTTAGGTCCACATCAGCCAGGGGTATCATGTTTTTCTTTAACCTTTAAATGTAATGTAGAAACATCACGAGGAGAGGGCAGTTCTATAGTGTTGATATTTTTGCTGTGTTCTTTTTTCCTTCCTAATGTTTCAAGATCCCTTCTTTTTTTCATTTTTTTATTATTTAGAGAACTTCCTATTCCCATTTTTTTACATAAAGTCTCCTGGTCACAAATAACTAGGTTTTCCTCTGTCTGAGAGTATCTTGATTTCTTCTTTATTCCTAAAACATATTTTCACTGGACATAGGATTCTTTTCATTCAGCACTTGAAAAATATTCTACTTTTTTCTAACCTCTATGTCCTCTCTTGAGAATTCCCATTGTCATTAAATTGTGTTTTTTCTGTAGATAAGATGTAATTTTTTTCAAAACTTTTTTTTTCTTGAAAAACTAAAGGACTTTGACTATGACACTTTGGTGTGAATTTCTTTGTGTTTATCCTATTAGGAGTTTGCTTGGTTTTTTGAATCTGTAGGTGTTTCAAATTTGAGAAGTTTTCAGTCATTATTTCTTTGAGTACCATTCTTTGCTCTACTTTTGGGACTCCAATGACACAAAAGTTAAATATTTTTTTTAACAATTGCAGTTATTGAGAATGTGTCAATTTTTTTTCTTGGTTTATTTTCTGCCCAATATTCAATTTACTGATTGTTTTCTTTGTCTTCTCCTTTCAGACATTGAGCTTATTTAATTTTTATTTAAGTTAGTATATTTTTCAATTTTAAGGTTTCCATTTAGTTTACTTTTATTCTTTGTATTTCATTGTTGAGCCTTTTTTTTTTTCTTCATTTATTTCTGGAATGCTCAGAATCCTTGGAAGAGAATTTTTAAATAATGGTTGTTTTAATGTCTTAGTCAGATAATTTTAGTACCTATCATTCTGGTGTTGGAATCTATTATTTGTATTTTTCACCATTTTTGGCATTCTCCTAGTTCTTGGTATGATAAGTGATTTCTGATGGAAACATTTTCAAAATTATGTTATTGTTTTAGTTTTAGATTTTATGTTTTTCTTTAATTTTTACATTTGTATCAGTATATATTTGCAGTACATAATGATTACATTTCCTGGGGAGTTGTTACATGTATATTACACATCTTAATTCATTTTTCATGCCTTTCTCTTCCTCTTCTTCCCCTCTCCATCTATCTTTTGATCTTCTCCCATTTGCAAAGAATCTACCCCTTTATTTCCTACTGTCTTTTATTTTTGTTTCTCTACATTTTTAGTTTCTCATTTAAAAGAAACTGATATTTAGGTTTTGGTGTTTAAGTTATTTCACTTAACATTATGGTCTCAAGGTGCATCCATTTTCCTACAAATAGCTCAAGTTTATTCTTTATGGTTGAGTAGCACTCCATTGTACATAAATATCATATTTTCTTTATCTACTTATCCACTGATGGACATAAGGTCCACTTCCACAATATAGCTATTATGCATTGTGGTGCATGTATCACTGTAATATGGTGTTTTAACTCTTTTGAGAAGTGAATAGCTGGGTCACAGAAGGACAATAGCAGAGTCAAATGGAATTTCTGGTTTTAGTTTTTTGATTAATCTCCATACTTATTTCCAAAGTGGATGTACTAGTTTATATTCCCACCAGCAATGTAGAAGGGTTTATTTTTCCCTCAGCCTTGCCAGCATTTGCTACCGCTTGAATTCTTGATGATGGCCATTCTTTCTGGAATAAGAGAATTTCAGTATTGTTTCAGTTTCCATTTCTCTAATGGTCAGAGATGTTGAACATTTTTCATATATTCATCGGCCATTTCTACTTCTGAGAAGTGTCATTTTAGTTGCCCATTTTGTGATCTGGTCTTTTATTTTGGGGTGGCCTAATTCTTTAAATTCTTTATATATTCTAGATATTAGTCCTCTGTCCAAGGAATAGCTGGCAAATTTTCTTTTTCCATTCTGTAGGTTGTCTTTTTGCTCTGTTGGATGTTTCCTTTGCTGTGCAGAAGATTGTCAATTTGATGTGATCCCATTTGTTGATTTTTTAAAAATTTTCTTATTGGATGCATATTGAGGCCATTTGTTGATTCTTGATGTTATTTCTTGTGCAGCTGGGGTTCTGTTTGTAATATCCTTGTGTACGCCTTGTGTCTTCAAGAGTCTTACCTATTTTATCTTCCAGACGATCAAGTGTTTCTGTTTTAATATTTAGATCTTTAATCTATTTTGATTTTAGTTTGTACATGGTGAGAGATATGGGTCTAGATTCAATCTTGTGCATGTGGATAGCCAGTTTACCCAGCCATCACTTGTCAAATAAGCTAACTTTGCTCCTCTGTATGTTTTTGGCCCTTTTGTCGAAGATCAGAAAGCTGAATGTGCCTGGATCCGCTGTTCTGTTCTATTGATCCTCAAGCCTGTTTCTGTTCCAGTATCATGCCCTTTTTTCACTGTAGCTTTGTAATATAACTTGAAATCCAAGGTTGTGATGCCTCCTGCTTTCCTCTTTATGCCCAGGATTGCTTTTACTATTCTGGGTCCCTTCTGGTTCTATATGAATTTTAGGATTTTTTTCTCCAGATTTGTGAGGAATGCTGTTGGTATTGTGTTGGATTTTATTAAATCCATTTATCAGTTTTGGTAATATGACCATTTTGATAATATTGGTCCTGTCTAACCAGGAACAAAAGCTATTTTTCCATTTTCTGATGTCCTCTTCGATTTAGCTTCGGGTTTCATTTCAACCTTCTCTTTTACTTGGATCCCTCTAACATCAGCAGAGAAAAGTGGTTTTTTTTCTGATAGAGGGAGACAGAAGCCCAGTGGGTCCACTTAGCCCCACTGACATCCAAGAAGGGAGGCCTCTTAGTGCTGCTGGGTGGGGAGGGGGGATCTGTCTCCTCTTAAAACTTTAATACCTTCCACATGGGAGTGGTTGGTATGCCTAGTTACTGCTTCACTTGGTCTCCATGAACACCAGATGAACAGGAGGTGGCCTTGTTACTGCTGGTTGGTGGTGAGCATTCTTTCAAACTAATCTTGTTCTGGCAATACTTCAGCAGGGAAGGGGAAGCTGTCTCACTGCTGTAGGCTACAGGTAGAAGTCCAGGCTCTTCATATGGTCTCCACTGACAATGGGTGGGCTGGGGCGTGGGGATGCTCATTTCTTCTTGATGGAGAGTAAAGTTCTGACTCTCCATTTGATTTTTGCTGACATGGGTGAGTTGAGATCCATACTTATATTTTCCTGTGGTGTTCAGTTGTAGTAGTACAGTTATTGTCTAAAAATTTTCTGTTTTGCACAGCTGTCTTTTTCTAGTACATTAGCTAGAGAAAGCATGGCTTTTTATTTTTATGTTTTAACTTTTTTTTTTTGCATGTGGTTATTGGCGTTTCCAAGCTACTGTTTCCTTCAGTGCCAAATCTGGGACATATAAAACAAAAGTGAAAACTCAGAAAATTGATTCCCTTAACTTTTCTTAGGTCCCAGTGCCCCTAGCTGGTCTGCCTTTTCTCCACCTACTACAGTCTTATGTTTGTTTTATACATAACATCTAGGGGTTTTAGTTGTATTTAGCAGGAGGATTAGAGAAAAGATATCTGCACCCCCGCAGGCTGTTTTTGCACAGCCCTAAAGCTAAGAATGACTTTTACATTTTTTTTTTAAAAATGGAAGAACATGAGACAAAAAAAGACCACATGTGACTTGCAAAGCCGAAAATATTTACTATATAGTCCTTTATACAAAAAAGCTGCTGACCCATGGCTTCAGCCCTGGGAAAGCTTCCAGTTTATTCTAGGTACACCTGGAGGGCTTTGAAGGGTTGTCAGCAGAGGAATGAAGTGATTTGATTTGCTACTTTGAAGAGATTATGGAAGTTAGTGAATTCAATTATCTCTAAGCATTTTCTTAGAGCTCACAAAAGGCGCCTTGGGAAGCAAGTTCCATGGGACTGGGGGTGCATATGAGAAAGAAGGTGTCTTGTCTAACAAAGACCCTATCCTGTGGACAGCTGCTCCTTTCTCTGAGGCTGTACAGTACATAGGTGAGAAAGCGGAAGCTCTAACTCCTGTCAACAGGGATCCAGAGCCTCCCAGCCCCCATTCTCCTCTATTTCAGTGGAGGACGCCCCTGGCAGACTCCTGGGGCCTTGAGTCTTGAGGCCTTGCAATTCTGGGAGGCAGAGCGGATGCCCTGGGGATTCCCACCTGTTCCAACACCAGCTGGCCTCACCCAACTCCCTCTGCCTCCTCCTCTATTCCTGCGCCTGTTCTTGCTGCTACTCAGCCCAGTTTTTCATCCTCGCCAAGCCGTTTGTTTCTGTTTGTAATTATGCGTTTTAATGTTCATTAATTATAGAATGCAAATTGCTGTGAGTGCAAAATTTGTAATGAGCTGTTCCACCACCCCACCCCCAGGTCTAGAAGGTGGGCCAGCTGCTCTGAGCAGAAGGAAAAACAACCAACTTACAAATTAGAATAACTTCTCCTTGGGAGGGAGGGGCACTGAGTGAATTACAAGATAGATAAGGCTGAGGGATTTCCTCACGGTGCCACCAGAGGATCCCTGGCCTTTCTGGGTCCTGGGGGACATTAGTGTGGCACCTTTGTTCTTTCCCCCAATGTTTGTTCTCAGAAGCACAATGTGGTATTGAACAGAGCTCAAGTTTAAATGGAGCTTCTTACTTCCTTACCTTGAGCTTGTCACCTGACTGCACAGGCATTGGTTTCTTCATCTGAAGACAAGATAATAAGGAAACCAAATGGGATTCTGGAGATAATAAGTCAGGACCCAGAAGGTCCTCAATAAATTCCAGGGAAGGGCTCTCGAAGCACTGAATTTCACTTCTGCCTGGCCTTGGTGGCTTCAAGCCAGCACAATGGACGCTGAATCTGTTTTTTTCCACTATAAAATGAAGCCATTGGCCAGTAGGAAGTTGGAAAATCAGTTCAGAGCTTGATTTTTGTCAAAGCAACTATGAACTATGAAAAAGGGAAAATAAGTTCTAAAATATATGAGAGGAAAATAAAAATTTTCCTAGGAATCAACTAAATGTATCTTTATATTTCATAAGGATGCCAGTAACCCTGTTTAACTATGGGTGAAGACTTTTTCTCCTCCAAGAGCTCAACAACTATTTGATCTCTCTTAAATGACTTCAAATAGAACAAGCATAATAACAGTTAGTGCTACCTCCTTGTCATAGTACTCCTAACAGTAGCATACCTCTTACGATCATGAGAAAGATTCAGTGAGATGTAATGTGGCTAGAATACACATGAAATGCAGAATAAATCGTCAGTCACATAGGATATGCATAAAATCTGGCCTCACTCTTACTGTGGCCCTTGCTTCTCTGAGCCTCAGCTTCCATACAGCTTCGCTGGAGAAGGTAACACCTTCCTCACTAGGCTTGTGAGAGGAACAAAGGAGATCAGGCAATCAGGTACCCAGGACATGCCTGCCACATGGCAGGTGCTCACAAAATGTTCCTACTGTCATTACCTTGTTATTTCTCCAAGAAGAAAACACATTTGGAGAAAAATAATCGAGGACCCCACACACGGAACATGTAGGCAGCATACTTGAAACGGGCAGTGTTTTTCATCTCAGCAGTAGGTATCCTTCCAACTACATTGTGGAAGAACAAACCAAAGCTCAGACTGGGTGACTTGCCTGAGGTCAACCAACCAGTGAGAGGTACACTGAGGCCACCACTGACAACCCCTTGATAGCACATGCGTGCTCTTCTCCTGACCCACAAGTCGCTGGCCTTTCTATGATGCACAAGGGATTCAGACCGGTGAAGGCTATACAAGGATCCTGAGAGCCTTCTGGGAAGAGCTTGTGTGGCCTTGAGGGAATGCAGAGGAAGGGAAACATCGCTTCTGACAGTCTGGAGTGTGCAGACCCTGGGAAGGAGGGGGAAAGACAGAACCAAGGAGGGCAATGAAATGGACACTTACGGAGCACCTACCATGTGCTTCATATTTTCCCATATACTGTCTCTTTGAATTCCCACAGAGCTCAGAGACTCTTCTAACTTGTGCCCATTTCACACGCACGGCTACGGGAGATCACACAAGCAAAACCAAGATCGCTGAAGTCTTCCATATGAACCTCGCTTTAATGTGAGGCTGAGTAGGCCTGGCTCTTCTCAACCCAGCAAGCCCCGGTGTACTGCCTGAGATGTGACAGAGTGGGGAAGGCCCTGCCTGACCCCAGTTCCCTACCCTTTTCCCCCCTTGGCCTCAATCTGTCAACAAGGGCAGCTCAGCCAGCCATTCATGCTAACATTGATTTGGAAAACCAGCCAGTCAGGAGCCCATAATTACTGGGAGTTTTAATCAACTCATGCCAATTCAGCTGCTGCTCAATTTGTGCAGGGCTTTGGTACTGACGAGGAGGGAAGGGGAGGGCATGCAATGAGGATTAAGGGATCAATAGTCCTCAGTAATGTAGGACAGCAGCTGCAGTCCCCAGCATAGGGCCTTGGACCTCAACATGGAGAACATAAACTCTGCAGGGTTCTTGGCACAGCTCCCAGAGCCAAGCCACCATTCCGATTCACCTCTTCTTCCACCTTGGGCTGCAGACCCTTAGACCCTGGCAAACTGCCTGCTCCCCACAGCGTCCAGTCCAACCTCAGTACCTTTCCATCACCTGCCTTAGGCCTGGTCTGCCCATCTCCGTAGAGAATCCTATGGGCTGAGACCGGTGGCACACACTTTTAATCTTAGTGCTCTGAAAGGCTGAGGCAGGACGATAGAAAATTCGAGTCCAGTCTGGGGAACTTACTGAGTTAGTGTCTCAAAAAATATAAAGGTCTAGGAATGTAGGTTTGTGCAAAGGCCCTGGGTTCAATCCCCAGAAAAAGTACTACACCCCCAGAAAAAGAAAGAATCCAAGAATTCTGCTTCTACAAAGTTATACCTGGAGTGCTCTCCCTCTGTGGATCTCTTCCTGACCTCCAAAAGCAGACTACTAAGGAGACAGAAACAAATCAAATCCTGATGCTGACACTTGCTAGCTGTGCGGCTTTGGGCAAGTCACTGCACCTTTCTGATCCTGCATTCTTTATTTTTAAATGGACTTGATAAATTACTTCCTTCTGTTCAGTACTATCACAGACAATAAATGCTTGCATGAAAGCTTTCCGCTCCCACCCTCTTTGTGATGCAGCGGGTAGAACATATGTTCTACCACTCAGTACATCTCAACCCTCTCGTTCCTTTTCTGGTCACAAAGAATCATTCTACTTTTTCTTCCCGGCTAGTGGGATCATCATAGCCTGTCTCTCCAGGAGTCTTTGACAGTTTGAGGCGGGCCATCGTACATACAGCTTCTTGTTTTCTGCCCCCAAAGGACATGCAAGTCAAGTGTAGCCTTTGTGATTGGGGAGAACTGGTCCTGAATCCCACCTGGTGTTGCCACTTGAAAGCCATAAAACATTAGCCAGTCATTTCATTAACACTTTGAGTCTCAAGTTTCTCAGTATAAAATGACCCTGATCCTACCTACTCAGAATTGCTATGGAAAATATAAAAGTAAGACATTTAATGTTCCTAGTATAGTGTTTGGTATATGGCAAAAGCCCAACTGTAATAAAATTATTATTAAGATTATTATCATTCTTAATATTTGATTCTTGGTAAATATTTTTGAAATGTAATAAAATGTCTGGCTGCATTGCTTCATTTTGGCTTGCATTCCAGTGAAATACCAACAGGCCATTCTCCCCACATGGCAACCATCTGTGCAGCACTCAGCACTCCCTTACTGAAGACATGAGAAAGGAAATGCAAATTTGTTCAGGACATCACATGGGCCAGACAGTACCCCAGGTGTTGTCCTTATATGCCTTTGCTGAAGGTTAAAGCGCATACCATAAGCTTGCTATTTAGTAGCCCGATTTTTGAAGAAGAGGAACCTGAAGCTTTGAGGTCAGGCCTTTCCCTTCTTGCTCAGCTTTCAGTGGGCAGAGCCTGAGTACAAACATGATAGTTCTGGACCTCATAAAGAATCTGCAGCAGCTGGAAGGAATGGCGAAATCCCGAGAGGAAGATAAGTCATGCTCAAGATGACTGATGATCAAAGCTTGTGCCAAGCAACAACAATGAATCAAAAATGGACAAAAACTTGAATACCTGTTTCTCCAAAGATATGCAAATGGCCACGAGATAAATGAAAAGATGATCAATATCATCAATCATTAGGACAACGCTAATCAATGCTATCATGTAATACTATCTCTCACCCATTAGGATAACTTTAATCAAAAAATAAAGAATCATAACCATATGCTGGTGAGGATTTGGAGAAAGTGGAACCTTTGTGCACTATTTGTAAATTGTAAAAGGGTAGAATTGTAAAAAGGTTAGATTGCTATTGAAAACAGTTTGGAGGCTTTTCAAAATTTAAAATGAACTATCATATGATCCAGCAGTCACATTTCTAAATATCAATCCTAAATAAGTGAAAGGTACTTGTATAACTTTAGTCATTACTGCAATTATTCACAATAGTCAAAGGGTAGAAACAGCCCAGGTCCCCATGGATCTATGAATATACATGCAGCATATACATACAATGGAGCATTACTCAGTCATTAAGAGTAAGGAAATTCTCATACATACTATACTATTGTTGAAACATGAAGGCATTATCCTAAGTAAAATTGACTAGTAAAAAGAAAGACAAACACTGCTTAATTCCATCATATGCGATACCAAGAGCAGTGAAAGTCATAGAGACAAAAAAAGTAAAATATGGGATTGCCCGCAGATAGGGAAAAGCAGAATGAGGAACTTGTTTATGAGTATTGAGCTCATTTTAAAAGATGAAAAGAGTTCGGGAAATTGGTGTACAATGATGTGACTGTAGTTACCACTACTGAACTGTGTACTTAAAAACAGTTAAGATGATAAATTCTTTTATGTGTAATCATAATTAAAATATTAAACATTTTTTAAAGTAGAAGACACGATGGTTCCCAACCTCGAGGAGAATCTAGATCAACTACAGGACTAGATAAACCCACAGGAAAAGATGATTTCCGGTTCAAGATGGCTTATGATTTAGAATAGTGCTGGGATGGCAGACACACACACACACACACACACACACACACACACACACACACACTGATCCTGGCTTGGTTTTGGAATACACAATTGCCCACCCTTCCCTTTAGAGAGCTCCCAGGGCATTAGGAGACACAGGTTGTCATCCTTGCTTTGGGATGGGGGAAGTTTCAGCTGGTCTCTACAGGCTTCCTGGCTCAGATATTCCATGGTTCTCTGCAAGAGGCTGGCACAAATTCCAAAGACTTAGGGGGTGGGTTCTGGAAGGCGGCTGCACCCGCACTGGGACACTGTGGAGAAGGGTTGCTCCAGTCAAACTGTCCTGAAAACCTGCCCACAGCTCACCTCTCAAATGGGTTGTCAGCCTTCTGAGGACATTCCCCTACCCTCTGCCTCTCCACCTGGAGCTCCCTTAAGTCCTACACTGAGTGGGTGTTTAGCTCAGCAAATACCTTATTCAGTGCCTACATCCTCCAAGCCTTGGCCCCAGCCCTTAAGAAGCATCTAGTTTGATAAGGACTGAGGGAATAAGCAAGCACATCCATATAGTTCTTGAGGGTTTTATATGGTAGAATATAAGAGCCAAGGTCTGAGGGAGTGGAACCCAGGGAGCGCTTTCCCAAGAAAATCTGCCAAGAGTCCTGAAAAATGTCTATTCAATAACTGTCTGGTGATGATAATAAACAGCCTTTGTACAGCTCATTAATAATAATAATAGCTAACACTTAATAGTGCTTACTATATGCCAGGCACTGTTTTAAATGTGTTTTGAATATTAACTCACAATGTGAGCAACACCCTGGGTTATAAATACTACTATCCTACTCATTTTGCAGAGAAACTGAGGCACAGATAGCTTTAGTAACTCATCCCAAAGCCAAAAAGCAAGTAAGGGGCAGAGCTAGGACTCTGAGCTTCCCTATACCATCTTACATGAGTGTGTTAGCATTTCTAAAGAACTTCCTTGTCCATTACATTCTCCCTGTCTTGGGACAGCAGGACACAGATCCAGATGCTACAGGGAAGAGGGGCATCATAAGTTGCAGAGACACCTGTGAAGGACTTTCCCAAGGCCACACAGTGAATAGAGTGGGTTAGAGCTGAGACTCAACTCACGTCTGTGTCACTCCTAGGTGAGAGAAATAAAAGGAGCCAAAAGACAAACACCCAAGGCAAGGCTTTTATTAAGGAACAGAGCTGCTGGGCTGTCTCAAACAATGGCAAGAACAGCAACCAGGTGCTGGCTGGGTGAGGTTTATAAGGGCTGGGAGGAGGGTGGTGGAGGCAGATGATTGGCTATTACTGGGGGAGAGGCGGGGAAAAGCAGGTTTTTGTTCTCTTTGGAGTGACTTGGTTTCTAGAGGCAGGGGGCATTTTAGGATGCAGGGCTGTTGGGCCCATTTTATCTAGCAGAGATCTCTATCACAAAGCAGAGTGTGGTTGGCGAGACGCAGAGAGGAAGCCCTCTTTGTTGCCAAGGTGCACATCTTCCACCTTCTTCTACCAGATTCAGGTGCTTTGTAGTTTTCAGATACTGGGAGGGAAATGGCATATTCTGCACATGTCAGACATACTGCTGCTGAGCTGCATTGTTTTACTCAATCTCCTCAACCACTCAGAAAAGGATGCACTGTTATTCTCAACAATCAGAAAACTGGATGGGATAGGGAAGATGACTTGCTTCAAGTTCACATTATATGTTTTGGGATTTCTTTGAGTTTTCTGAAGCCTCATGTCCTATTTTTCTGTGAGTGCCACAGAATGAAAGGGATTTTTGACATGGGATGCATGCTACAGACCTGTGTGCGACTAGTCACTTGGGAAAAACAGCTTAGTGTGACCTTATCTGAGCCCTCACTATGATCCAACTCCCAATCTAAACTCTGGATGTGCTTAATTCACTGCTTCCTCATAGCAGGAAGGTAAAGCATACCATAGGAAGCAAATACCATGACCATGTCCACTTAACAGATGGAATCAAGCACTGTGAGGTTCATTAATAAGCTCTAGGTCACACAGCCAGAAAGTGGTAGACAGGAAGTGACTTGACCAGACCTTCTTTAACTCCTTAACTAGACTTCCTCACATAATGACCATGGAAGAGAGTGTGATATCAGAAAAAGACAAACCCATTTGTTCCTACTATACTCTCTCACCACACAATCAACCCAGAAAAATTCTGTGATCTCTGGTCACCAAACAGTGTGTGGAGGTTTCTCTTTACCAGCAAGCAACTCTGTTGGATCTTTCAGTGGACGCCAGGTGGGTGTCCTGTTTTCATTCCATTCTGCCACTGTCTACCTGGTGATAGTGTCAGATTCCACAGGTGGAGGGCTCATTTCTACAAAACTGCCACCTATTTCAGATGTCAAGATGCCATCTCCAAGTTGTTTCACCATATGGCCAATTGGCTATAAATGGGGGATCCTTTGACCCTATCTTTGCATTCGATTGATATGCTAGGGCAGCTTACTGGCTCCTTATAAAGGACATCTTGATAAACACCAAGTGGAAGAGATGCATACAGCAGAGCCTGTGGTAAGAGATGGAGCATTTTTTGGTTGCACTACTCTCCAGGAACCTCCACATGTTCAGCTATCCAGAAACTCCCTGAGCCCACTTCTCTTGGGTTTTTATGGAAACTTCATTACAGGAGCATAACTGATTAAATCATTGGCCTTTGGAAATCAACATAGCCTTCAGTCTCTCTTTCTTCTCTAGAGGTTAGGGGATGAAACTAAAAGTCCCAACCTTCTTATCCTACCTTGGTCTTTCCTCTGCCCAGTCACAATCCTGAAGCCACAGAGAAGCTGCTAACCACCAGCTAACTCATTAATACACATTGCAATCCAGGATTTTAGGAGCTGTATGCCAAAAACAAGGTAAAAGGCCAAATATGTACTATAATATCACAGATAGGTTCTATTTTTTTTTTAATACTTGGAGACTAAGACACAATGAGGTTTAAAGCATCTTGATCATTATTACAGAAATAATTTAAAATTGTACAGAAGATTTGAAAACTGACTCTTGGACTCCAAAGAACTCCTCTTCCTCTTACTGTGGCTAGTAATGAGCTGGTCATTCAGGGGTCAGGCCAGGCCTTCATTAGGACTGGAGACATGAACCTTTCCAGGCCTGCTGGGTTTTGTCAGCAGTTTTCCCTTCCCCATCCTTTGTAACTAAAAACTCAATTTGCAGCTCGTGGCTGTGTCCTCCTGCCACACCTTCTCATTGATTCCCCAGACTCCGAGTGAGAAATGATTTTATAAGCTAGTTGGCTTTGCAAAGCATAGAGCAGGAGCCATTGAACATATGCTTCTGTGGGTATATATTTATTCAGCTTATGTTGAGTGTAATTTTGGATGGTTTGCATATTTTTTTTTGGCACAGTGAGCAATTTAAAAGAAAAGTAGGAAAAAATTCTATCCCTAAATGGATTCAGATGTCATATATGTTGGACCCTCAGGGACTTAGAAAGAATGAGGTTCCCCAAGTCCAGTGCTCCAGGAATGGAAGTGGGTGGAAGAACATTCACAGGCGCTAAGAATTAAGCATAAATTCTGATCCTCATGACAAGGGACCCACCACCCGGGCCTCAGGCAGGGCTCTGAAGGTTTTCTTACAGGACCTCAGCAACAGCCTGTCAGATTTTCTCATCTATATATTATCTTCTCAGTACTGAATATTGGTAGGATCCTGGGAATGCTATCCCGCTCACCTGTCTTAGCAACCTCATGCTTCAGTGCCATTGTACATACAAATAACTGACACTCCCTTGCCCGACACCATCAGCTGGCACAGCAGGAATCTGGATGCTGAGAGCCTTGCCTCAGAGCTGGCATAGTCTCTGTCAGTCGCCTCTAGTAGTTACTGGAGTCTTGGACCCTGTGCTGCCAGTTCCTATCTAAGTGGCTATGGGCAGGTCACTCCCTCCCTGAGCTGGCCTCTACACTCAAAATGGGGGCAGTGAGAACTTTTTTCTGGGATGTGCTGAAGATTCAGAGGTGCAAAGTTGCACTTAAAAGTCACTCGAGACATTTGTTCTCTTGCTCCACTTCATTCCTTACCCAAAAGGTTCTCCCCTCACCCAGGATGAACTCAAGATGTATTGTTTTTAAACAAGCCTTAGAAAAAGCTTGCAAGGTTTCGGACCAGCTGGAGAAAAAAAAATACGTTTGTGTGGGTGCCAAAGATTCAAAGGAGAGAAGCGGGAGCCCAAACCACAGTCTACACCAGAGGGAACTCACATGAGGGGGAGCATTCATCCCAGTGTGCAGAAAGGAGGATCCATGTGGGACTCCAGGTCACAAGACCCAAAGCATCACTTTCTGGTCAGGCAAATGCCTGTGAGCTCTTTGCTGGCCAGGGCACAAGTCATCCCTGTAGCTTAAGGGTTCCGTAGAGATCTCACACATAGTAACTCCAAGGTAATGAGTTTTGAAATTCAAATGTATCTTTGACTGACTGATACATAATTTTTGCTCCAACTAAAGCCAAAGATCAGTTTTACAAAGATCTAGCTTGCTAAGATGTATTATATAATGGAGATTCTACTGCCAACAGTCCTAACTAAAATAAAAGCATTACTCTATGCGTTCTTCTGCATATAGGAGGGAAAACTATAAAGAAAAGGTAAGGGCCATGAGTAGGATAAAAGTTGGTGTTAGGGCTGTTTCCACAGGGAAACAAGGTTAAAATGAGAAATGGAGACATGGTGGGTAATTTGGAGGAGGGTTTCTGGAATGCAAGCAGTATTTTCGTTCTTGACTTGAGTGGTGGTTTGAGGGGTATTAATAATTAGTACTAATTAAACTGTAAATAATGGTTTCCATGATTTTCTATACAAATCCCATCTCACAATAACATTTGTAAGTATATATCATCGAGGATATCTATGAGAAAATATCAAAATATTAATAGTAGTTGTTGGAGGTAGGATGACTAGGGGTATTACTCGTCTTTTCTCCATGTTCTAAACATTCTTGCACATGCTTATTAGAATTCCATAATTTTAAAAAGGTAAGTTGTGGTAGATGAAACCGTTTGTTTCTAAAACAGGGCAACAATGAAAACACAAAAATTGTTTTCAAATCTTTTGCCTGAGACCTTTGTCACCTCCCTGAGTTTTACTGTGCACGAAAGAACAGCCCTCCAGTGGGAAGTGGGACACCACGCTGCACTGGCTCTCATGCAGACTCATCTTCAGTGCCTGAATATATACGGACCTGAGTACAACTGTGATGTGTGGACTGTTGGTAGGGAGGAAGGAGCACCAGACAGAATCAAAGTCCACTCTAAAATTGTAGAATGCGTGAGCAGAGCCATATTGAGAAAAATGGTCATTTTATTCACCTGGGTCGAGACCACACTCATGATAATGAGCTTCTAAAATTACCCTTGCATTTCAATAACAATGAAGATCATTTCAAAGCCAGAAAAGAACACCTGGTTTACTACCTCACCAAACTCCTTGTTTCATAAAAGGAACTGACCTTGAAAAGGTCATGGAACTAATTTTGACTTATATCTAGCTAAGCACAGTGTAAGCTGCAGGGATAATGCCCAGTTTTGGACAAGATAAGAGAGGCTCAGAGACATTCAATAATCTGCTCCATATCACACAGCTTCTTAGTCATAAGGATGGTATTTGAACCTGACTCTATATCATGGCTAAGTCTACTCTCTTCAGTGGTCCACAGTTACGATTAACAAGTCCATCTCCCTAGGCACACGTATCACTGGCCCGTGAGGATGGAGGATAGCAAGTGTTTGATGAAATATTTTCATTGCTTGCTGCCTCAAGGGGAATGGATTTCAAAACATCTGGGCTAGAGGGTAAAGACTTTTTAAGTCAAGAGTCATGGAAAAACTGGAGATTACAGGAAAAGAATAATTACTCATACAATTGATAATTAGGATGATGATGATGATGAAGATGCTATTTCTCACCCACTTATCCCTAAGACCCTTGATAAAAGAACAATGAGAAAGATAAAAGAAGGATGTTATCCTAGGTAGAAGATGGGGCTAGACTGGAATTGAAGACTACTGAATTCTATTTAACCATAGCTTTGGTGTTCTTTGGCCTCATTTGTATCTGTCTGTCTGTCTGTCTGCCTGCCTGCCTATCTATCTATCTATCTATCTATCTATCTATCTATCATTCTGGAAATTGAACCCAAGTCCTCACACATACCAGGAACATGCTCTATCACTGAGTTATGCCCCCAGCCGCTCATCTTTATTTTTGACACAGGGAAAAAAAGTATAGATGATTAAATTCTAGCTAGAAAGCCAGTTGTCTTTCAAGAAAAAAAAATCCTCTTTGAAAAGCATGTATAAAGATATACAGTTCTGACGTGGAAAACTGTCCCACATAAAACACAACTGGGTGCTTTTTATGTGTTCATGTTTAAACTTTCATGTACAAATTCTTATTTGTATTTGCATATGCACAGGGGAAAATGTACATGAATTCTATAAATAGACCAACCATGGCACAATCATCTCCAAGGTAAGTGTGTGAATAAGAGAAAGGATCTTGAGGTTTATATTTTTCTTTATACATCTCAGGAGTGCGTGGATTTGTTTCACTTTACACTGAGCATGTGAAAAGTAGGTAAAAAAAAAAAAAACCTAAAAGAAAATTTAAGACCAGATGGGGAGCACAACTTACAAATATAAAAATTCTATTATTATAATTAAGATGAACACAATTATTCCAGTTTTTCATTTCAGAGCTAAAGAAAGGTATCCAAATACCAGGATTCAGAGCAAAGGAGGTTTCACGCATGCTTGGCATAGCCACAAAGGGTTATACGTTCACTGCTTGTGACCTCCCCGACCTCAAAGAGACACCAGCCACTGCCTCACTGACTCCTCTGCCCCGTCCTTGGGTTTGGACTCTCTCCCACAAGCAGTTTGCACACTTCACTGGGCTCCACTCCCTAAAGCATCTCTTTTATTTTTTATCTCTCCTCTGTGTAAAGACCCTTTCAGTCAAACACCCTTGCCTGCCCTTGAACTGCAAACTGAAGACAACACAGCAGCCAGCCACAGAAAATTGGTGGGAAACCAGAGGTGGCATTGCTTTTGGGTTTGTTGTTGCTATTGCTGCTGCTAATTTGTCCCTCTCCTTCACCTAAATCACAGAACACTAGAAAATTGACCTCACAAACTTCTTGGAACCTAATCTAAAGAAATAAAGAACAGAAGAAGACTTCTGCCCAAATATGTCAGAGACATACAACTTACAATAAAACTGGAAGCAATCAAAATGTCCCAGCAGACAAAGCAATTCACAGTATATTCCACCCACAGAATGTGTGACAACCATTACAAATGATGTTTATGAAGAATTTGTCCTAGGTAAGGACTCATCTAGTATTGAGCTTCTTGGTCTAAATTCCCTGCTCTAGATCTGAGGAACTGTAAGGACATAAACAACACCAGTTTTCTACCTTTAAGAGAAAATGTAGTAATTAGACTCAGCTCAAATGCTTGGAACATCAATTACTTAAACAATTTTATTTTCCATCATCTCTACCACCATTATCCTTGCAGGAGATAGAAGATAATAATAATAATAGTGACCATGTTTCCTGCCTATTTAAGGCCACACACTGGCTGTTCTGTATGTATTATCTGTTACTCCTAATAGTAAGTTTGTCAGGAAAATATTATTATCCCTATTTTACTCAACAGGACGCTGAAAGAGATCTTAAATAACTTGTCCCTAAGTCACATGGCTAGTCAATGACAGCTAGATTTTGGCCCAGCTTCCTCTAAAGCCAGCAACTGTAGTCTTAAGACACTATTCTGAACTGCTGAAGGTAGGCGTGCCAGTGGGGGAATATAAATTCTCCCATACAGACACCTTTCCAAATTACAAAAGATGTGAGGCAGGTACATGAAATGCACAATTAAAATATCAGTGGTGAGTTTACAGACACCTTCAAAGGGGCGGTGAAAGGGTATACATGCTTCCCTCGGGATACTTGTTTCCCCATCTACCAATGAATTCATCCTCACCTTCTCCCCCACACTGTCCTTTCCTGCTCTTGGGCCCTTCCACTGTTAGAACCACTGCCCTCTGTGAACCTCTAACTTGAAATCATGGATTCTGGAAGCTGAAATCTAGCAATGCCTTGACCGCTCCCCTGGCTGACCCTAAATTCTCTCTGGAAGCTCTAGGATGGGGCCCACACAGATGGTGCCACCTTCCTGAAGTGATACGGTTAGGGTTTGCTGCCAACAGTTAGCAGAACCAAAACTGCTGTTCCCATATCCTGCCTTCGGCTTAGAGCTCTTTCCTCCCTCCACATCCTTCTTTCTGGAATCAAAGGGTAAAACGCGTCACTTTCAAAGGGTGAGGGCTGCTCCTTGACTTTAATAGATAATGACTTCCGCACAATAAAACCAACTTACCAGAAATACCATCAGACCCAGAAAGACCGGGTCCCAGAGGAATAAAATGAGGGGGAAAAATAGAGAAGTCTTCAAATGTCACGGGAAGAATAAAATATTTAATGTCATAAAAGGGTGCATAGGTTTTATGAGAATGTCACACATTATGATCTTGGAAATCCTTTGCTGCCCCATTTTCCTCATACTGGGTTAGAAGGGAAGAGGGGGTGCTAGAAATTTACAAAGGAAAGATGCAAAATGAACTGCTCCTGATGGAGGAGAAACTCCCACTTTCGACCCCCTTATTTTGAGTCTTGTGTGCAAGCACCGAATCGCTGCTAGCTCCAGTTTCTTCCTCCACAGACTGTCCCTGTCTCCTTTCCTAATTTCATCCTCTTTCCATTTCCTCCAGGTCTCTTGGGTGCCGAGGAGGAAGAATGCATGCTGGGCATTGGGGGTGGTAGGGGTGCTCTTGGTACTGGGGACACTTGCTTTATCCTTGGGGAACAATTTTCAGCCTCTAGAAATGATCAACTGCTGCATTATGAGAATGGGCTTTGGAGTTTGAAACACTTGGGTTGAAATCTCAGCTCTGCCTTTACCTGGATGGGCACATTTCTCATGCTTTCTGGGTCTATTCCTCACGGGTAACATGAGAGTAACAGTGCTTGCCCATAACATTCTCATCTGTGGATCTGGTACAGCAGAAGGCACTCTGATGAGGACACCCTAGAGGAGATGATCCACCAGCCAATAGTTTCCCAGCCTTCAGAGTCTGAAACAGTCCTCATAAAGATTCCTGCTCCACTGCCTCACACGCACAAGGACCTGAGTTCGATCCCTGGTGCCAAAAAAAAAAAAAAAAAAAAAGATTCCTGCTCCTGACTTTGCATCTTTCTCATAATTTTTTTAAAGAAATGTATAACAAGCATCATTCCTCCCATTTTGGATATTGGCAAAAACCTGACTTGTCGTCTAAATCCTGATATTTTGATACCATTTCCTTAGCTCTGAAATGAAAAACTGGAATAACCATGTTTATCTTAAGTGTAATAATAGAATTTTTATATTTAGAAGGTATTTCCCCATCTGGTTTTCAGTTTTCTTTTAGTTTCTGTTTTTTAAGTAGCTCATGCTTATCATAAAATAAATTGACTATAAACATGCTGATCTCTAAAGTGGGTGAGTGGTAGATCTATGGGGATGGACTGAGCCTTGAGTCCACTTCCGCGAAGGAGGGAACACTTTCCAGAAGCCACAACCCTCTGAGGCTCAGTCCAGCTGCAGGCCAGACAGAGTCAGGCTTCCAGTGTTAGAACCACTGCCCTCTGTGAACCTCTAGCTTGAAATCATGGATTCTGGAAGCTGTGCCTATGCTGAGCTCCAGAGTGATTTTTCACCCTGCTGATTCCTCTTTCATTTCTTCTCCACCCTCATGGATTTTACTTCTTTAATTACAGCTCAACTGAGTCATTAAAAGGGGGAAAGCATGAGGAATGGAGAAAAGCTGCCTCTCTCTGCTTTATTGAACCAGATTATAGTCCCTGCCTCCCTCTGAGCAGTGCCAGGAGGAACCTGACCTATAATAAATGAAAATTCTTATCTTTATTCATCTTGACTTTAAAAAGGCTGCATTTTTTTGTTGCCTCCCAGCATCTCTGGGCAATCATGGATCCTACAGTCCTTCTTACTATCTGGAAAGCCAGATGGCTCTTCTGGTCAAAATGGAAGAAAAAGAGCAAAGGAGGTACAAATGTGACTGAGTGATTTGTGGAAGTGTTTGCCTGGTTTTGAGATTGGCCTGGAATTCATAGGCAGGGCTGGGAACTGACCAAGAAGACACCTCCTAAAACATACCACTTCTCCCTAGGAGCCAGTTTGCAAATCTGTCCAGCATTGCCCTTCTCTCTAGCTTCCTGTCCTACTATGCTTCTCCACATAGCCTAGTTTCCTACCAAACAGTTTGATTTTTCTCATGTGTAAACTGAAGTTAATAATAATACCAAACTCATAGGATTACTGTAAGCATTAAATTGGTGAAAATAAGCAAAACACTTGGAACTGTGCCTGGAAGTCACTGGTTGCTCCCATTTCTCTTTTCATAAAATGGATACCACCGTGCTCATTTGGGAGGACAATGATAAGCATTAACTGCCACGAAAATAATCAAGCTAGCATGCAGTAGGTGCTTAATGAGGATCAGTTCTCTCCAATCACCAATCCTTTCTCTGCAGTTCACACACCAACCCTTTGGATATTTTCATACAGAAAAACAAAGGGACTTGTTCAAGGCCATGCTGCCACCCGGCTGAAGTCTCTTTTGTCTTCTGAACTATCTTACCAGCAAGATGGGCCTCTTGTTTTTGTATCCCTTGTCCCATCACAGTTGCTTGACACAAGAGTTCTGCTAAATGAAGACGTGGACTGATTCAGCGGCAACGCTGGTGCTGGAGGGCAGTTACCATAGGAAGGGGCACTTGGCATTAAATCTAGATTCTATCATTTCCTCTCTACATGCGCAAGAGCCAGTTCTGCATCCTGCTAGGCATTTGTTTTCCCTTTTGCATAGCAGAAAAGTGCTGGCTTATGTTAGAAGATGTCCAAGGTCCCTTCCTATTCTGGCCTATTTGAGACTCGAGATTTTAGATGAATGGGTAGATTAAAGATGACCAGCTTCTTTATTATTCTTCTTGATGACACATAAAGTTCTGTTTTTGCCTGTTGAGCCTGGGCCAGCCTTATAATCTGCTTGGCCAACGGAGTGGTGGAAGTGATGTTCTGGGGCTCCTGAGGCCAAGGTACTAAGGAGACTTGTAACTTCTGCGTAAGTTCTTGAAACACGATCTCAGGATGGTCTCTTTGCAAATGAAGCCTCCATAGCACAAGAAGTTCAAACCAAATGGAGAAGCCACAAGTAAAGCCTCTTCAGCCTCACTGAAATCCAACATAGCCAGTGCCACCTACTAGCTGCACCAGGTCTAGTCCTGGGCAAGTAAGGGAAGGGCAGTCTTGAAATTTGAACCCTCTGGGTCTGGATACCCAATCTGCCACATGTCAGACATAAACTATCTACACCCTTCCCATATTCCTGATGAACAGAACTATAGGCCAATAAAACAGAGTTTTAAGTCATTGAGTTCTGGGATAGTTTATTGTGCAATAATATATAATTGGAACAACAAAATCATGCTATCAACTGGCAGACTGAAGTGGTGGAGGAAGATGGACTTGTTTGGAATTAGGTCCATTCAGAGGCTTTCTCTCTATGTCAGGAAAATCAGGATAACCCAAAGGAATAGTATGAGCGAAATGCTTCAGGGGGCAGCAGTTACTCAGAAATGGTGGTGGGAACATCCTCCCCATGATGCCATAATTAAGTGCTTACAGTTTTCTTTATTTTCGTCCTCTATCTTGATTACAGTTTTGCAATGTTTATACTGCCATGCAGAATAAATGGACTCACAGCTTATATTTAAAACTGTGCTTTGCTGATATCATTATGTTTGTCAGATTTGCAACATTTCTAATACACAACAATTTTTCACTCTTTAGGACACCAAAGGGGAACTCAGGCTCCCTCCCCTTTCTCATGCTTCATGCACTGTTATTTCCTCCATCCCTGGTCAAGAGCAGAGGCCTCCTTGGGAATTATTTGAAAATAAAAATGATAGGATAATTCTTTATATACTACCTCCTGCATCAGCCTCTCTCCTCATATTATCTTTCACTCTGTATTAGTATTGCATTGGTATTCTGACAAATTACTATAAAATGAAAGTTTAAAACAATGTAATTTTATTATCTTACAGTTCTATAGGTTGTAAGTTCAACACAAGTCTTCCATGGCTACAATCAAAGTGCCTGTAGGGCTAGGTTCTGGGGGTGAGTCCAGCTTCTCTTCTTCCAGCTTCTAGAGACTCCTTCTAAAGACATTCCTTAGCTTGCAAGCCTCTTTCTTAGCTTCCTAGCTAGCACTGCTGTATCTCTCTCATGTACCCTTCTGCTTCCTCTTCCACATTTCAGGACTCCTATAACTACACTGGAAACACCCTGATAATCTAGGATAATCACCCTCTTTTAAGGTCCCCTGAGCAGGAATCTTAATTCTATATGCAAACTTAATTCTCCTTTTTGTTATGTAAAACAACATAATTTATTCACAGGTTCTGGGGATTAGGATGTGGACATCTTTGGGAGGACATTATTCTGCCCACCATACACCTTATATCTATTCTCAAAATGAGCAATTATTTTCAGTGAAATACATTATTCCAAAGGAATGTTATCAAAGCAGAACAAGAAAACCAAGCAAAAGAAATCAAACGTTGAATTTTTACTTTGTGTTTCAGAAGTTGGGGACTAGATAGAAGGTAAAAATTATATTAATAATTATATTAATAATTTTAACATAATGGAAGAACCTCCGATGTATTACAGATTTAGCTTCTTTCACACCCACAGAGAAGTAAAGATCATTTAAATTGGGGGAGGAAAAGAATGTTGAAAGTCAAACAAGATAACCTTGTAAGTGCTAATGAGCCTCCTTAAAGAGAACTCTATGCTCTGTTCCCATCAGGTTAATCACATTGGTGGCTGAAGAGGATGAAGGACTATAGAAAATCAGGTGAATTCAAGGGCAAGGGGATCCATACCTCACTTGCCAGATAGCATCTAGTTGATGGCAGGTATAACCCAGTGCTGTTTCCCGGCATGAAAACAGCTGAATACAAATGCTTTCAGGCAAGTCTAGATCAAGAGGGGTGCAGACAGCTTCTCTAAGATCCTTAGGCTGGTGTAGAAAAGCTGTTGGACATTCCTCATGCCCTTAGGAGGGTTGGAAAGCTATCTGATGGATAGAGGTACCTGGCTGTGAGTGACCTTTTGGTGGAATGGAGTATCAAGCAGCAGATACCACCATGGACCACACACCTGTGAATCAGGTGGAGAAGTCCTGACACATACAAGAAAAGAAAGAGAGTGATAGACAATGGTATAGCAGGAAAAAGACTGAGAAGTGAAGGCAAGCATCAACTATCCCTTGGCCTGCTATGCTTTACTGACTCATCAGTCCCTTGGACTAAAATGTTTAGGAAAAGGTAAAAGGTAAAAAACCTAAAATTGACTAGAATTAAGTGTCCACTGTTACTGAATAGGGAAGAACTGAAAATGATATTCAGCTATATAAGCATTTTAGAAAGGTAGGCTATGCTTCTAAATATATACTGCATATAAATATCAGTGATGTGGTCTTATACAGAAGTAGCACTTAGTAAATCCAGTATCATTGCAAGTTGTACTTTTTTTACTCTGCAAAAATTTACAAGTTCAAGAATTGTTGTTCCCTTTCAAAGTATTAGGAAAATAAGACTAAGAGGGTAAAGGTAGATTCCATAGCTCACCAATGACCAAACCAGAGGTTAAGAACAATGCACTTAGACCAACCTTCTATCCATGATTCTTTATTTCTATCTCTTCTCAGCTCCAGGGAGAAAGAACCCACAGTGGCCCTGGCTCTAAGAATGATGCTGGGGACAGGGTCTTGGTCCTCTCTCTGGTACCTGGTGGTCAAGACCTCAGAAGGTCACACTACTTCCCGAGTCTCATTGCTTCATCCACAAGGGAACCTGTAGTCCAGATATGTTATGAGTGTGAATTACTGACTGTAGACATGCTTTGAGAACTTATAAAGTGTTTAAAAAATATGTTTATTTTTATGCCAGATGGACTTTCTTGGAAGGGAGACTTGGAGAAAGAGTTTCACTTTGTAGGCATAATAAAATGTATAGAGAAATAAAAGATATTTTAAATCTCAGTGTAAAAGGGAAGGTATTGGCCTGTCTATACTACAGAGCAGTTTGACTTGCATCCATTGAATTCTGGAGTTGAGGTTTTAACAGTAAATCCTTAATCAAGAAAGGAAGGTCTCTGACAACCTCATCAGACTGCTGAATTTTCTCTTAACCTCCAGGGAATGAATGTTCTTTCTTTCTGTCTTTTTATCTTTCTACTTCATATTAATGAGAGAAAAAGAGAGACAACTCCTGCCTAGACACCCACCCCCAAACACACACACACAATTCTGCATTCAGAGGTTTCATTCTTTGGGGACATCCATCCTAAAGGAGAGGGTGCATAATTATTTCTGGAATGAGAACTGATGCCAAAGAGGAAAGAGGCAGATAACATAATTCTTTCAGAAAGTCAGAGTCATGCTTTGGAGTCAACATGGACATGGAACATCCTTTTGACTTGTTTATCCATTGACTGACTCCAAGGTTTGCACAAATCCTCCTCCTCCTCCTCCTCCTCCTTCTCTTTCTTCTCTCTCTTCCCCCCACCCCACACCGCCTCACTTTTCCAATATGCAAACTGAAGGATTACGTTGCAAAATTCTGAAGTAGTCAGCTGCTGAAGTATAACAACCTGGCATCCACAGCTTCCTTCCTGCTGCTGGCGTTCACATTTCCTTGAGATTCCATCTCCCCTACCTCTTAGCTATCCACAGCAGGTGCAGCTGCTTCCTGGCTGAAGCTCTGAGGGTGACTCATTTGTAAATAAGCCTATCCTATGCCCTTGACTACAGGAATTGGTGCAGGAATAGGCAAGAGAATCAAGTTGGCCTGGTAAGATGAGTTTGGTGCTATACTTGGAGGTGCAGAACACTGCATGGAGAAGGTATAGCTGGCCGGAGAATGGCATAATGCTAAGGAAACCGGAGCTGAAAAGTGAAGAGGGAGACCAATGATGGTGTTTGAACTCCTTGACTTAGTTATTTTTCTCATTGCTGAGACAAAATATGTGACACCCAAAGTTAAAGAAGAAACCACTTATATAGGTTTCAGTCCATAGTCAGCTGGCTCCAAAGCTGGGCAGCATGGCAGAAGGCATCATAGAGGAGAAACAGTTTATGGCGTGGCAGGCAGAAGGCAGCTAGCAGCAAGTAATGGCAGCAGGAGCATCCAAGCCAGCTCTTTGGGCGGTGCTACCCACACCTAGGGTGGGGCACTGTCAGTCCTGGTATCATACTCTTATTCCCAGCATCACATACTTAAACCCATCACCAAGCACCTAGAGCCAGCCACCCTCAAAAATCTCCACCTATGACAGCATGAGGCTTTGGGGGGACATTCAGATACAAGCCATAAGCCCCCTCAACACAACTCTACCTACCCTCCACTGGAGCCAATATATTTCCCCTTTGGCTCTGACTACTTTGTGTTGAATTTCTGTCATTTGTAACCCTAAGAATTATAATTAATAAAATTTCCAATTGTTCTAGTTTACATCCCCACAAACAACACAGAATGGAAATCAGTATGGAGATTCCTCAAAAAACTAAATATAGAAATTCCATATGACCTAGCTATACTTCTTGAGGGTATCTTTCCAAAAGACTTAAAGATATGCATACCTGTGTATATACCAGCACAATCCATAATAGCTAAATCTTGGAAGCAGTCTATATATGCATCAACAGATGAATAAATAAGGAAAATGTGGTATATGCCCATAATAGAGTATTACTCAGCCATAAAGAAGGATAAATTTGAGTCATTTGTAGGAAAATGGATGCACCTTGAGACTATAATGCTAAGTGAAATAAATCAGACAGAGAAGGTTAAATATTGTAGTTACTCTTATATTAAAACCCAAAGTATAAGTGACTTAAAGAGCAAAATAAAAGATAGATGATAGGAAACAGGGAGATGGGAAGGGGATCTGAGGATGTGGAGGAGACAGGAGAAATAAAAAGGGTCAAGATATAATATATTCACATACCAATTTCCCAAAATGAATGTATTTATTATGTATTGCAAACATATGGTAATAAAAACTCCAGCTGTCCATCCATCTTTGAATCTCAAATAGATTTTCATTGTGTTATTTTATTTTAGATGATTCTTTATCCCGTTTTTCTGGTAAAGACCATTTTCCCAGCTGCTATGTAGGTGTGTTATGGGCCACTTGTATATTCTACTTTTCTTGAGTCTCATTCTGAAAGCTTAGTCTAGAGCAGGAATTCCCATCCCTTCTTCCATGCCCACCTTTATTTCTTCTTTATTTATCAAGCTGGATACAATTGGGTTGCTGAGCAGAATCACCAGATTCTCTGGTTTCTCCCTTGGTTTTCTGGGCAAGATAAATTCTAGAGCCCATCTAAGCTTGAACTATCACCAGCGATACCATAACTATGGGCACAGAAAATAGCAATGATCCCTCAAAGAGCACCACCACTTCTCCACGGCGTAGAGAAAAGGCTTTATAAAGGAGGAGACACCTGAAACATGTCCACTTGTTTGCTCCATGGCCTGGGGACAGCAATTCCCTCTTTGGAGAAAGAACCACATGAGCAAAGGCCAGGAGGCATTAAACAGGCAGCATGTTCAAACAGCAACATCTAATTAGTGCCCCTTGGCTCTGGTGTAGCACGAAGTAAAGTGGTGAGAGCTTTGGCAGGATGGTCTGGACAAGGGGCAAAAGAAGAAGGGCACTGAATGCCAGGCTGAGTTTAGCCTATGGGGAAATATTTCCCGAGTGTATTTCCAACACACCCCAACACATGGACATATGCACACACTCTCTTTCACTTGTTAAAAATTCAAGTTCTTGGGACCCAATCTCTTCTAGAGTGGAACCTTGGAACTTGCATTTTGAACAACTACCCAAGACCATTCTTATGAAAAAAATCAATACTTGGACACCTTTCTGTAAGCAGTAGGGATCTTCACTAATCCTTCTGTTGTTCTTTTTGTTGTTATTTCACACTAGATCCTGAAATTCCATGTACACATGGCTGCCTCCCCTCACTCCCACACTTCTGTCTTGGGCATCAGCACTGTTTTTCTAATGTACAAGGAGTGATCAAAATATACAGTGAATATTTAAATTGAAAAATTATTGCCCTAAAAGAAGCATTGGCATTAATCCCCCTCTATATTCTCCCCCTTGCTTCAAATGCACATATCCTACTGTTCCTGCCACTTTCTGAAGGTGTTCTGGAAGTCCTCTTTTGTGTCTTCAGGGGGCATCATCAAAAGTATAGTGAAGGCTGCTGCTGAGTGCCATCCAGTGGAAAGGCGAGCTCATAAAAATGTGACATTGTGGGCTGGGGATTTAGCTCAGTGGTTTCACTGCCTGCTGCACAAGTGCAAGGACCCGAGTTTGATCCCCGGTACCAAAAATAAAGAAAAAGTTACATTGTGTCCTCATCCACCTCCTTTACTGGATCTGGCACCATGTCACTTCTAGTTTTTCCCCAGAGTCAAAATGACCATGAAAGGTAAACATTTTGAATTGGTTCAGGGCAATGAGGCACCCAGGACAGCAAACTAAAGACACTCATGAAACAGGGCTTCCAGAACTGCTTCAGGTGGTATAAGTGTGTTCAAAGCAAGAAGGGATATTTTGAGGCAATATGTCTTTTACTATAATAATTTTTAAAAATTTAAATATTCACTGTCTTTTTTGATCAGACCTCAATGAGACATCTTTTGAAACCATTTCCAGTATCAACTTCTTAAAGAAGCCTGTTCCACTCAGCTCCACCCTTTGAATCCCTGTGTTGCACCTTAAATAAAACCTTCAGTTTGTGAAAAAAAAAAAAAAAAGAAGCCTGTTCCAAACTGAAGGTCTCAGTTGAAACTTTCTCTTCTGGACCACACCAAGGCACCTATGCTCTAGAAGGTTTGCATCTCATTGATCCCTAGTGGGTCCACAGAGATGAGGCATGCTCTATTGTACCCTCGAAGGGATTGTAAGCTTCCAGAAGCCAGGGCCTCTCCAGGACCTATTGTATGATAGGCACTTAAGTTAGACATCTCCTCTCCTCCCAACAATTCCAAGAGGTAGGTTTAATGTTGCCATTTTACAGGTGATGTGATGAAAGCCAAAAGCTCCAGTGGCAGGAGCTACACGTAGCGTGATGCTCCTTGGCCTGCTGCCCCTTACAGGTGAGGCTGGAGCAGGTGGCCTGGCCATCTAGATGGACACTCACCACACATCCTGAGGAGTCCACCTGGCGATCAGACACACACTTGAAGTTGCGAGTGCAGCCCCCGTTGTTCCGAGAACAGTCACGCACCGGCCCAAAGGAGGACAGCAGGTCATTGATGGTTTCAAAGTACGTGGACAGCATTGCTTCTTCCCTTGGAGAGAAAGGGGATGATTAAATCCCAGAAACATCTGCATTGCTGAATTAAAAAATTAATGTGAATTGATTTATTATATTTGAAATCATCATTTATTTTATGTGTAACCAAGAAAACAACATAAATACTTTAAAAAATCAACAGGTGTACCATTCAATAGCATGATGTTTAAGTCCTGTTGTGATATAGAGAAATGGACTTAGAACTCTGGCCTTCATTTCACTAATCCTCATAATTTTGAAAGGTAGGGATGAGATTTCCATTTTGCCAACAGGTGGCTTTAAACTGTGGCTTAAAGAGGCGAGGTGTCTTGCTGAAGGCCAGCCAGCTTGTAATGTGACAGAAATGAAGTTTGTACCAAGTTCCAAGTTCAAAGAAAAAAATCATTCTACTACAAAGCTCTAAACTTGATCAAGTCAGTTTTGAAACCTTCTAGAGCTCCCTATAGCAACTCTAGGACTCCATGCAGCCTTATTACTTCAGCCTCCCTGCTTCAACCTACTATTCAATTTATAAAATTAAAGCTACGAAAGGTTATGGGACTCACCTTAAATCCCACAGCCTATAAACAGCAGAGCCAAGACACAAACACAGGACTCTGGTCTTAGGATCATTGAAGATTATTTTTCAGATGATTGTATATAAGTCATACTATCAAGGTTGGCAGTGATGGCTGTTGGGAAGGTCACGAGGTTCCAGGGAAACACATGAGTATTCCCAAGCGAGGTTCTCAAAAGGTAAGAGTGGTCTAGATACCATAATCCATAGATCTGCCAAAGTTCTCCAAGAATTCTATAAGATGATTATTCTAACATGGGGGATAAGGTGAAAGTTTCTTATGCTGTTTTCTGGAGAAAGGCCCCCAAATTTGGGATGTCCTTCAATGGAGGTATGCATGATTACTGAAACTGCAGGGTATTCCAGGGGCAACACAGGCAGTGGAAAGAGGCACTATCTTCTTCCATAATGTGCAACTCAGGAAGCCCAGAGCTGTGAAAGAAGGAAGATGATTGTATATGGACAGGTAGCTGGAAGAACTGGAAAGCATTACCAATAATGTCTTTGGGGCATACTTTATATTTTTTCTATTCTTTACCTACTTGAACTTGGAGCTTCAGATGTGAATCTTCTAACTCATTTCCTGCCTCCAATCTTATCTCCTTCTTTTCCAGTTTTCATACTGGCTACCAGTGAACCTGGTAAATCCAAGATATAAGGAGATAGTCCTTTGATCAACAGCTTTTCAGTACTTACAGAAGGATCTAAATTAGTTTCCTTGGCCTTCGAGGCTCTTCAAAATCTGGTCCCTGGCTACCCATCCAGCTACAGTTATCTTGTTCTCATACTTTCTACTCACTGGCCACATGCCTCTTTCCATTACTGGAACACAGAATCTCAGGTCTAGTGCCATGAAAACAGTCTCTGCAATGCAGTTGTGTATAGGAAATTGACAGAAGAGCCCTCCTGGTAGCTACATCTGTACAAAGTGACCAGGGAATGATCAGGAAGACTTGCAAGGTGAATTTGAAGCCTCAGCTGATTCTGTGGGAATCTATGGAGCTGGGGTAGTGCTTTATGGATGTCTAAAATTAAGGTAAATGATCCAGATCTTTGCATTCCCATATAAGTCTATCATTGGCTGAAGGCTGCTGTCTACAAGCAGGTGCCTTGGGTGAGGCAGGTCCCTGTGACAGAAGGCAACATCCAGTAGGAGACAAAGCTGCGAGCTATCAGCCCATAGCTTGGGGAGGGGTGGGTCAGCCCTGAAGTTGGTATCTGGATCAGTATGTACAGCTTGAGAATCCCCTATCCAATGTGCTTGGGACCAGAAGTGTTTCAGACTCAGGGGTGCTTTAGATTTTGGAATATTTGCATTGACTTTACCTGTTGAGCATCTTTAACCCTAAAATCTAAAGTTATACAACCTATACCTTTAGCTCACAGGATCTTTAATCATGTTCTGCCTTTTGTCTGGCATGTTTATCTCTGAATTCTCTTCCAGACAAAACCCTGGTTACCCCTGAAAATTTTTCCTACTCATTCATATATTGCACATGTTTGTCAAGTGTCTACTGTGCACTAGCCACTATTCTATGTAGAGGGGATACAGAAGTGACATTGGGCAGGAGTCAACACAGAGCTGACTGACATCTGCTTTGTGAAGCCTTCTCTACTTCCTCTCACTAGGATTAATTTCTCTCCTTTTGAGCACATTTTAAAAGATCTATTATCTTATTGAACTTAATTACCAGTCCCATGGTCTCCCAGAGATTGTGAACTTTCCAAGGGAAGGGCTCAAGATTTTCCCACCCTCTTTAGTCCCCAGCACAGGGTGTGGATGAACATGTGCTAGGTAAATGTTTTCAAATGAAGCAAAGAAAACAACAAAATACAGATGCAGTTCCCACAGAGCAGTCCTTTTACCAAGAGCCTGGCCAAGTGGTGGACTCCCTTCCTCAGCCACTCTGAGTTCCCGTTCCAAATCCTTCATAGCAGAGGCTGTTAGGATGGAGACAAAGGACAGTGTGCAGAGAGGGCTGGCAGATTACTTGTCACTTAATAACTTTGTACAGCTCGAGGTGACATGAGGTGACAGGTGTATGGGGAGAGAGAATTAACTGTTCCTAGAATGGAGCTTTGAGGAGATATGCCGCTTTTGAATCATGGAAAGAGTTGAGGATCCTGGGAAGATATTAAGGCTATTAAAATATTAATACCCTTAGAGAGATAAGAAATGGCACATGAGAGGAGGAGATAAAGACAGAGGGAGAGAGAGAGAGAGAGAGAAAAGAAATGAGATAAATACATGGAGAAACTGCTAGGAAGAAAGAAGAGAAACAGAGCCAGAAACACAAAAGTTTCAGAAGAAGATGAACAGATTGAGAAAAATAAATAGACTAGCAGGTAGAAAAGCAGAACGAAAGGCAGAGGCACCCAGAGAGGAATTTCATAGAGACTAAAAGACAGGGAAATAGAGGAAGAGGAACTATATGAAAAAAATGACCAAATGACCCAGAGTAGGAAAAAGAAACAAGGAGAAAGTATAAGAGTAGGAAACAGCCAGGTATACAGAACAAATGTATAAGTGTAAAGAGGAAAGGGAAAGCAAGAAAGGGGAGAGGAAAAGGATTCAGAGACAGAAAGACAAAAAAATGAAAGTGGAGAGAAAGATACCAGGTGGAAAAGAACACACAGACATAGAGAGAAGAGAGACTGAGAACAGAGAGAAACACAAAGGAGAAAAACAAGCAAAAAAAAAAAAAATCACCTTCTTGGAGAACCCAGTGACGGCTCAGTATATACAAATAAGGAAACTCTTAGCCTTTAAAGAGAAAAGCTTCATTTATGTGTTAGGAGCACTACATAAAACACAAAGACTTGACCTAAGGGCTGTTATTAAGCCAGGATAATTGACCGTGTGCTGGAGGGAAATGAAGAATCCAAGTAGGAAGAGCAGAAAGGAGTTTACGGCATTTTCACAACTTGGGGACTCAATCTACCATCTCAGCCTGAGTCCAGGGTTTGGGGTCTGCTGGATCTTAGAATTATCCCAGTAGTAGGGGGTGGGTGTAATGATCAGTGGGGCAGCATGAGGGCAGAGATTGGTTGGACTGATGGATATAGGGGCATAGGAGACCTGGGTGAGAGTCCAGGCCTTGCTGTGAGTCTCTGTCATCACCATCATCTTCATCGCTTATGATTTCCTGAGCACCCACTAGATGCCAGGCTCTTTTCTTGGATTATTTCTTTTGATTTTCATAACAGCACTATGAGCTTCACAATTTTCTTCCTGTGGGACAGTCCATGGCTGCCAGGTCTTAGTGGAGGCAAGGCCAGGCTGTGCGCACGGATCTGCCTGACTTCTAGCCCTATGCTTTTTCCATGCCACAGTTAGAATCTCAACAACTTCTCTGTGTCCTGGGTAGGACAGAGCTCTCCTTATGGGAAATCTAGTAGAAACCATGTCTAGTTTCTGCCTGCCTTAGGGAGGATGAAGAGGAAGAGCTGAGCCTGTGCTTTCCTTACATCACTTGCAGCCTCTGACTCCTGGCTTATGCTTTGGGGTCCACAATAGCCTCAGACCACGTTGGAATAAAAGGGGAAACACAGTGTATTCATTTCCTAGAGCTGCTATAGTGAGTACCAGGAAGTGAGTGACTTAAAATAGCAGAAGCCCTGTCACAGTTCTGGAGGGGGACACCATCCAGAGCCACAGTGCTGACCAAGCCATGGTCCTTCTGCTGGATCAAGGGGAGAGCCCTTTGCCACATCTGCAGAGCTCCTGATGCCTTTTGACCACACTTGCTCTCCTTTCCATGGCTTATGTTTTCATGACACCAATATCTGCCTCCATTGTCACAAGGCCTTCTTTCCTAGTGTACCTTTGTATCCTTCCCTTTCTAAAAGGCCACCACTGCCGTGATGGGAAAGCTTATGATGCACCCAAAATTCAAACAGAAACTTAAATCACCAATGCAACACTAATAACAGGTAGAGCCTGTTGATGAAGTTGTGAGGGTGGAGACCTCGTGAATGCGAGTTGTATTCTTATAAAAGGGCTCACCAGTCACCGAACCTGATGGTGCCTTGACTGTGAACTCCCCAGAACTGTAAGAAATAAATTTCTATTCTTTATAAAGTATTTAATGTGTACAGTTTGTTACAGTAGCACAAAGGAACTAAGTCAACCTTCCTTTGGATTTAAGGCCATGAAAAGCTGAAGTCAGTGTGAGAGTTAGGATACAAAACTAGGCATCTCCAATTCCAGAAGCCACACCCCTCTTGCTACATTTCTTCCGAACCTCACCCTCTCATGTCTAAAATGGAATGAATATATGTCTTGCTCCCAGCCCTATAGATTATTATGAGGATGATACCATAATAACTAGCAATGTTTTTCAAACCCTAAAACCCAATGCAGACTTATTCATTATGGATTCATTTGATAAATAATTGAGCAAATACTGCATGCCAGGTCCTGGGTGATTATTCTGGCTTCTCTCTTTGGCCTCATTATAACCTCATTCTGCATCTAAGTCAAGGCATTGTCTAAAATGATTCTAAGAATTTCTCTGGCTCTCACATACTAATTCTTTTTCTTTTTTTTTCTGACAATATTGAGTTCAAAATGGAGTTAGCCAGACCCTACTGAGCTGGGTAAGGCAGCCGCCTCCTCATTATGGGCCTGGCCACTCATGCATGTGTCACGGGGTTCTATTTGGTGGCATCAGCCTGAGTCCCACACAGGGTGAGCATTAGGCAGGGCAGCCTGGAACAGATGCTGACATGGCCCACTACTAATAAACACCAGGACAGGTCTGTGTCACCACAGAGAGATGTGAATGGATGACTCAGAGCAGAGACAGTGACAAGGCCCCCAGAGATACACACTAATCACTCTCTGGTAACAATCAGCAACTGTGTTTCCTGAGTTCTAGGGGAAGTGGGACGGGGGACAACTTCAGTAGGAGTCAGGTTCTCCTCTTCCCCATCTGCCTGAGGGTCTAATGAGCCTTCTCAGCACCCAGTTGCTTGAGCCACCATGTAGAATAGCAGATAAAGGGCAGATGTGTCTGGAGGCACACAGCTGTGTGGCAGAATCACAACTTCACTCACTGTGAGATTTCAGGCAAGTCCCTTATATGTTGGGCTTCCATTTTCACATCGGAAAAAATGCAGATATCAATACCTAGCTATCAAAGTTAACACAAGAAATAAATTATATATGTTAAATGCCTAGCACTTGGTAAGTGTTAACAACTAGCAATAATTAGCACTGTTTGAGTGTCCCTCAAAATTGCAAGGACCATGCCTGGAGAATGTAAGAAGCTCCACACAAGAGATGGAAAAGAGGACCCTGTGTGCTCCACCTGCTCATTTAAAATGTTTCAGTGATGTGTAATCTGTTCTGGGCACTGGGCTGCTTCCTGGGAGATGCAGGAATGTATGCGTTAGAGCATGCAGTGGGGAGGCCAGAAAAATTAAACCAGCAATATAAGTGTCTGCTTTGCAAAGATTAGATAATAAGAAGTTTCCAGGGAAAGGGGCAGGGATGAGGTGGCACAGGCTACAGGGAGGTGAATTTGAGCTTTCTCCAAAATCAAGCTATTCTGCAATGGGAATGCTACTTCCCCATTCCCATCGCTGGCCTGTGTAGCAATGCAAACTGAAAAGGGCTGGCCATTTCCTGTGATGCTTGTGGAGGGAGTCACCCTTCCAGGGGAGAAGTGTACAGTGTGATGGTGATACTAACAATAACAAAGGCTGATATCTACTGGGAATTTATAAGAACTTTTACTTTTCATGGATGATTTCATTTAATTGTTGCCATAGCCCTGTGGGATTGTGTTATTATCCATATTACTTTATTTAAAAAGACACAAGTCCTCACATACAGAGCATGGCACTTGCAGATGTGAGAATGTTGGCAGGGAGCACTAGTGACAGGGAAGCTCTCCCTGGGAGCATCTAACTCCAGTCTCTTCAGTGTCCTGCCTTCTTCTTTAAGATCGCTCCCCACCCAGAGATTCTGGGACTGGTATTGCAGCTGACACTTCATATTCTGCTTCCTGTCGCAATTATGGTTTGTACTAATTTAGGTGGAGAATATAGATTGCTGTGCAGAGTGGTCTCATAGCTTCCTGTGAGTGTCTTGGGTCTTTGAGTAGCTTATAACTTCCTGCTTGCTGAGAGCCCTCCTCGATCACATCCCCCAGTGCACTGGGCAGGCTGCAGCTGCTCACTGAACAAGGACAGGGCTGAGGAAGGGGAGGAGGGGACAGATAAGGCCTGTCAGCTGTGTGGTGATGAAAATAAAGAGAAAATGATTCCAATGTCCATTGTCTGTCTTGGAAACAAAGACAATAACATTCAACATGCAGGGTTGTGGGTCAAGATTTAATAAGTTAGAAGATACAAAAGCTCCTCATCACCACCAAGCTCAACTGGGACTTTCCATAAAGGGCAGAGATGTTTTGAGAATGCATTTGCTCATTTAACAAGTATTTACCCACCATGTGAGTTGAAAGTTAGATGTAGAAAAAAGAGTGAAACAAACATGGGCTTTATCCTTCTAGGCCTTGCAGTTAGTTGGTAGAAGAGTCACTCAGCATGCACCTACCTCTTAGCTGTCTATATCTAACCCCATGCTTATCTGTGTCTATGTGATATCTATATCTGTGTGTATGTACCTCTATCTGTGCCTGGGGCTATATCTATATCTAAGTCTATAATTACAAACTGTGGTAGATGCTCTAAAATACTGAGCACTGTGACAGCATATGGCAGAGGAACCAATCTAATCTAGGGAGCTGGAGGTGGTATTGTGGGGACAGAGTTCCCTGGAGAGTGTCAGGCCCTCTCTGAGCCAAACCAGGCTGTGGCCTGGCAAGGTTTTGCCACCCCATGGCTTTCTCAGGAGTGTGGGGATGATTTTTGTGCCCCCTCCCAACAGACACAGTGACCATGGATGGCATCTGATCTCTAAGGCCATTATTTTGCCTCTCTGTATTTGTTCTGATTGCCAGTAATAGAAATTTTCTTCGTTATCCAACCTCCCTCCTACCCCTTGCAAGTCCCATCATTATTTTTAAAAACAAACAAACAAACAAACAAAAAGCGTTCAGTGACAAATGCTGAGGCTTGAGGATTACTTATTCATGAAATACCCACATGCAGTCCTGGACAGGTTCTCAGGGTTCTCATCTCCGAGAGAAACTCATTAAGATGGGCACTGGAGGAAGGAGAACCTTCCCCCAGCTGGAAGTTTGCCTTGCTACTCAGGAGCCAGAGAGACCTGGTGGTCTGGGATGGTAAAGGGGTTACTGTAGGCCAAGAAAAACCCCCACCAGGGACGTGTTCTCTAGCAGGAAGAGCATTATCCTGGTAGCTCAGGTAGAGCTCTGCGCCTCCTTCTGCTATGTGTTCCTGGGTGACCCTCCCCATTCTCTCTGGGTCTCAGATTCCACACTGGTACAATGATAGGGTGATCTCTAAGGGTCCTTCCAGCTTATATTTCCAATAACATTGTGAGGCTGCCCAAAAGGCTGACAGTTGCTCTCAGTTGTCAATTGTCAATTTCAAAGATAAGGTGGAAATATAAGAGCAGACAGTGAGAGAATATTCTTTATTCCCATTATGTAGGCACACTTGAGGAAATCAAGGGACTTACACAATCAGTAAGGAAGTAAGAAATAAATGCAAGCATGTTACTATGAAGTTGGCTGCGGCTCAAAACCAAGCCCTGACTTTTATTAGATCAGAGATCTTTAGCAACTCATCCGACCTCCCTGAGCCTCGGTTTCCTCATACATCAATCACAGATAATAGTACCTGAGGATGAGGAGATAATAAAAAACTCAATGAAGGTAGGAGCTTTGTCAGGCTCCCTACAGTCCTGTGACTTAAAGAGTGCCTGGCGCACTTGCCAGATTTTTATTGAATGAATGAACGAATGAATGAATGAAAAGGCATGTGAAACATTTGCAAAGCACTGAGCCCCAAACAAAGACCAATATGCTCTCTGTTCCTATTAAAGTCCTTGTTACCAACAAGAGCAGGCTTTTTGTCAGTCCTGAGAGTCTTCCTCTCGGAAACAGGGGTTCTTACATTGATGCCCAGGTTCCCTTTGTTGGTCTGGTGAATCCTGAGACCTATATCTTAGAATCTTGCTTTTGTGTGAAATCAAATGCAAAAGAATTACCAAAGAAACCATTTATCAACATCTTTTTAAAAAGACACTTGTAATGTCATATTATATATGCTTCTTTATTGACACACTTAATAAAAAGATCTAGTAGCAGATGTAATAAACCATAATAACCATAAATTCAAAATAGAGATGAGCATAAACTATATTTTAAGACATGTGCAACAAAAGAAATATGATATCAAACCGTATGTAATTTCTACTGGTGACAAAGTCACAGGTGCTGTTTACATATCCAAATTTGTTTGACTATGTTTATAAGAGAAAGAAATTCTAACTTTCAATGAGAATCCAGGGAACATAAAGATGTATTATTTTCTCATATAACTTCATGGCCCTCCAGCCTGGACCCCAGGAAGAGCTCCTATCTAGACCAACACTTTGCTGGAAAAGAATTTTCACTAAATATGTGTCACTTGGTGAATATAATCAGAAGCTTGGGTCCAGATAGGAAGAGACAGGAAATTAAAACTCAGTTATGATCACACCAATATAATTGCATCCTGGTGGGATACATGTGGTGTGGTGAAAGGAAAACAGTCTTTGGCTTCAGGTGGAAAATATTAAAGCCTTAAGTGGTTTGTCCTCCTGCAAGTGACTTTCCCTTCTGACCTTCAGTTTTCTTGTCTGTAAACAGTCAGTGCGCTGTGTTTCCTCCAAGGGTAGCTCACTGACTATATGAAAGAAGATAATACACCTATGCAAGTATGCAAATGCCCAGTTCTCCCTCTCTCTCTCCTCTTCTTCCTAGGGTAAGGGAAGTTTATCGTAGCTATCCACACTTAGAGCTGCCGAGGTACCATGGTGGGGATGCATTTTCTAATTTCTCAAACACCCACTGAGTAGCAGGACCTCTGTTAGATATTCGGCACTCAAGGTGCTGAAATAAGGCCCCCACTCCCAGCCAGTGCACAGTCAGGGCAGACAGCAGTGAGGGCTGAGGACAAGAAACCAAGAAGACACTTACAGATGTGTAAAGACAGCTTTTATGGTTTGAGTCTGGATGTCCCCCGGAAGCCTCATTTGCTCAAAGGTAGTTGAAGCTGGAATGTGCGATGCTGGGGTTAAGGGCCTGTGATTAGTAAATCTCTATACATGAGTGAGTGGTTTGCCACTGTCGTAATTCCGGTAGTCTGGATGGGATAAAAGGGGGCAGAAAGACACGGTGAAGGCCTCTTCTTGCCTTTGCTATCTTCTGTGCGCCATGCTGTTTCTCCTCTGCGATGCCCGTTTGCCTTCCCTACCTTGGAGCCAGCCAACTATGGAATGAAGCCTCTATGAACTATAAGCCAAATAAACCTCTTCCCTTTTAACTTTGGATGTCAGGTAGTTTGTCTCAGCAACTGGAGAAAAGTAACCAACACAACAGGTCAAACAATCCTCAAGAAGAAACAATGACTTTTCCTGGTGGAGTTGGGGAAGGGTTCCTGGGTCTTGAAGGAAAAAGAGGACAAGGATAAGGAAGGAAGAACAAGAAAATGAGGCAAAGGACGGAAGGATGGGGTTAGAGCACAGCCTAAGTGGAGGCACTGAATGAGGAGCAGAGGAAGGAAGAGGAGGGCTGCAGAAACAGGCAGTGAGCCCGCTATTATGGCATAGGGTGGGCACCAGACTCGGTTGCATGTGGCATTTTCTAGTTTAGTCCCACAAGGGAGACCTCACCCCATTTTACAAGTGAGAAATCTTAGGCTCAGAGTGACGGAGTTATTCACAGGTCCATAGTTTTCTATGGAGAACCTGGAGGAAGGGTTGTAATTCTCCAAGCTGGTGGATGATGCCTACTCCTCAGACCCAGGGCCTAGAAGATTTCTGAGGTGTCCTGGAGGTGAAGTCCCCTTGCAACAGCTCAGTGGAGCCACAACAGGAATCTGACCGTATCTGGCTCTGAAGTTCCACATTCTCCTCCAGAATGCCTCTTGTAGATGACTGTGCTCTCTGAACTTCCAAAGTCAGATGACTCAGGATGCAAAAGCTTAATAATCAGGCTTGAACAATGGGGGAATTCATACTTTTTCCACACAGATGAGGGCACCAGGCCCTTTTCCCTGTCTTAGACTTCCCATATCACTCTTCTCTGGTGCCTGCGGGGAAACCTGGGTAACGATGAACACTGAAGTAGTATGTGGTGACAATCGTGACTACGGCCTGCTCTCCAGGCAGCTGTCACCCAGCAGACAGCCCAAGAGTTTCTCTCCTGCCTGCGTCAAACCCACACTGCCAAGTCTTCTGAGTCTGGTCCTGGCCAGGCTGGCTTCTGACACGTGCCGGCTGGTGGGTCCCATGACCAGCACAAGAGTGAGTGAGCCAGCTCTGGCCTCCCTCCTATGGGACAACCCACTGGTGAGCAGTGAACACTACAGTCCAAGAACTGCAAGCTATTGCTCAGACCTTTCTGAAAAGGTCTGAGTGTTTGGAGGAGTTGGGTAGAAGGCAGCCACTAGGTTTTCTAGTCCCACAACCCTCTCCTTAGCCAGTGCATATCAGATTTACTCTGCTGACAAATCCCCATTGTCTTTGAATACTTAGCCTTTCTTTCATCCACCCAAGCCTAGTTAAATTAATGACATTCTCCAGAGCCTCACTAAACACTGGGTTTATTTTATTATTGTTGATCAAGAAATGGCTGCCAAGATACTGTGTTCTCCACTTGTATTACCTCATGCAATCTCACAGCAACCTCTTAAGAGAAGCATTTATAGTCAGACTATACAAATACAAAAAAAAATTGAGGATGAAGGAAGTGAAGATATTTGCTCCAAGTTACATAGCTAATTAAGACTCAAACTGAGCTCCATCCGAAGGAGATTTTAATTCCTGTGCTATCCTGCCATGAATATTAACTCTTACCATGAGGGTTTATAGCTAGACTCCACTGCAAGCACACCATCCTGGAGAAGGCACTGTGAATGTGTAATCAGAAGAAAAGAAGAAGAAAAGGAGGAATTGAGGAGAGAGGAAGGGTGGACAAGAAACAAGTTTGGGTCTTATTTTTCCTGTAGACGTCATCTAAAAGAAGGGATCTTCACACCACTAGGGCTTAGCACAATGACACTTACTTGGGGGTATCAAACATGTCTTGAAAATATAAGTGAATAGCTGGATTCACAAATAACTAAAGAACTGAATGAGGAATTAATGAAAGAGCTGGGCCCAAATTTCTTGTTAAGTTGGTCTTTAAGTGAATCAAATTTTCCAGAGCTGAAGGCCCACAACTTTGATGTCTCCCCTTGTATGAATAACAGGAATACAGTTTTGATGGAAATCAAAATAAAAGCAACAGCCAACATTGAACATTCTGACTATTAAGAGCCTCTGAAATGAAGAGTTATTTTCAATGGGCATGTATTGCAGCTAGGCAAGATGAATGAGTTCTAGAGATCTGCTCTATCACAAAGTGTCCGTCGTTAAGAACAGTCTATTGTGTACTCAGAATTTTGTGAAGAGGGTAGATCTCAAGTTAAGTGTCCTTACCAGGAAAACAAAACACACACACAAAAAGAACACAGTAAGCTTTAGAGGTGATGGATATGATTATTACTTTGATTATGGTAATGGTTTCACAAGTCTCCAGGGAGAAATTTAGCAAATATCCAGGAAGGGAGAAGACTGAAGCCCTGTAGGAAATGAGGGAAACAGGGGCAGCCATGGGCCAGCCTTGGACAACCTTTTGTGATCTTCAAATGCTTCAGGCTCAATCTGGCCAAGAGCTAGAATAGTGGAAAAAGCACTGGATTCAGAATCCAGATACTTAGATTCCAAATTGTTTCTGCCACTGGTTCATGGTGTTCATGAGCAAGGCCTTTTCAATCTCTGAACCGCAGCTTACTCATGTTGGAAGAAAAGTTTGAACTGAATGCTGTCTCAGACTGCTTTTAATGGGAACTGCTTTAGCCCTCACTGATCTCCCAAAGAGAGAGGGTCAGGGGACTGTGGCACCCAGCTGCCCTGTTCCTTGTGGATAAACCTGGAGAAACTGCTGCGATTCTCTGAACTGCCTGGAGGTGCCTGTTTTCTTTGAGCCAGGAACTGATTCTTCATTCAGGCCATTTTTGTGCCACACACCTGCCATGTACCTCGTATGATCCAGGCCTGTGCGGGTGTGTAGGGAAGTCCTCTGTCTTTGGGGAACTTGTATTTAGGTGGAGAGGCACTGCAAACACACAGAAATGAACCAATGACACACCTGTTTGCCATAAACTGCCAAATTTGTGACAATGAGAGCAGCACCCCTTGCATTTTGCAAGCCTGTATCATTTTCCAGTTGAGGTCATGCACATCATCTTTGGGGGTTGTTATAGTTGTCCATGGTCTTTCAGTTTTTGTTTTACAGATGAAGAAACTGAGTTTCCAAGAAGGAGAATGGCTAGCACAAAATCAGATCCTGGGATTTCTTGGGCAACGTCTGGGGCCTGGCGTGATTGGTGGGGTGCTGATGAGGGGGATGCCCCGGAGGAAAGCGGCTTAAAATGTGACTGAAGAACGCACAAGTGCATTGCAGCACAGCATCCCTAGGAAGCAAGGAAGATCATGTGCCATGAATACACATAGGGAAGGTGGCACAGACTGAAGGAATTCTGGAGAATGCGTGTGAACTTGATGGGAGTGCAAGGAGAAGAGACAATTCCTTGTATTGTGAGAACAAAGGAAAGGCAGATGTGGAAAGAGGCCAGCTTGGAGCATCAGAAAGCACTGAGGATTCAAGTGAGAGGAATCTGAATTGAACCATGTGAGAGTTACTTTGTCTTTCTGACCTCAGTTTCCGTATCTGTCAAATGGAGATCAAAGCTCCCGCTTCCCAGCACTAATACGAAAGCAAGATGAGGTAAGCCACTTAAAGGACCACACATACTATCGGGCACAGAGAAAGAAAAAAGTCTGACCATGTAAATTCCCTGTTACTGCACTTCTCATTTTGCACCTGGGTGCTGCTGCCTTTGCATAGTGTGGACAGATTAGAAGAATGCTCAATTTCCAAGAGGCAAAACACATCTTTACAGACCTAGAAAGAATCATTTTATAAAAGAGAAATCACAGGCAGAAAAAGGCTGCTTCTAGTCTATCAGCCACTTGCTAAAAAATTTAGTAGTGGATGGTGAATTGTGGTAATTAAACACTAGTTAGTTAATTCACGTGCTGAATAAGTACTATTGCTATGTTGAAGCATTAGGGTTATCTGTAGCATAATTTAATGAATTTTTATGTCATGAAAATCACCAGGTAATTGCCCACTGATCATCCATAATTACAAGAGTGTTAGGTAGTCAATGTCGTAAATGATGATTACTAATTTCTTTAGGAACAATCAAATAATTATCCATCTACCCATCATTACAGCAACATTTTTTCTTAAGCACCTACTGTGCTATGGCCTATGCTATAAGCTGTCAGAGATACAGATAGGAATAAGCCAAGGGCTCTGTGCCCAACAAAGCCAGTGGTCTCACAAGGCAGGAAAGACACGACACCGGGAATCAGAGATCAGAGAGAGGTCTGCAGGCAGGGAGGGAGAGACTGAAAGAGGCAGGGTGGCAGAGTTGTCGCATGGGTAAAGAAAGACTTTGATCTTTTTGTATCTTCGAAATGTTGATCTATGTAAATATATCTGTTTATTCAAAAGTAATCAATAATTACAGTATGCAGAAAAATCAGTGATGGCACTGAGGGAGAGAAGAAGAAACTGGAGTCAGATAACAGAGGAGGAGGAGATGTACAGAGGATTGAAGACCTAGAGTTAAAAACTACTCTCCAAAAGCTTGCCTGTGTCTGAACTTGCATCTATCTGACAAGAAGGTGTGAGCTTTCATCAATCAAGTGAACAAATATTTTTGCAAATGATTATTCTTAGTGCTGATGGGGGTGTAGTGAAATGCTATTTTCCTACTCCAGTTATAGGAGTATATCTTGCCAAAATTTATGGAAAGCAATCTTGTAGAATTTATCAAGAATTCTGAAGTGTTCTTACATTTTGATCAAGTGATTATAGTAATAAATTCTAGCGAAAAAATGAAAAATGCATGTGATGGTGTGTACACAAAGGAGTTCATGACAGCACTGGGTACAGTGGGCCTGAAATGGCAGGGGTCTAACTACTGAATGATGAGAAAGTGTTTACAGACATTAGGGTTCATTTACACAATGAGAAGCTCCATGAAATTTTAAAATCATGACTTCCATGCATAGCTAATTATATGGAAAAAAGTTTGTTACAATATTAAACTTTTAAAAGACAAGGAAACATTACATTGACATAAACACACAAAGCACATATTACAGCAAAAGACACTTTCAAGAGAAGGTCCCACTTAACTGGGCTTGAGGTGTGGAGACAGATTCCACAGGATACCTTGATTCATTTACGCAGTACCAGTGGCCCCTTCTCCTGGGTGCAGTGCCTCGTGTGGCTTTGTCGAATTACACATCCTCCTTCCTATACACATACACACTAGGTACAGGAGCAGTACAGATTTATCAGTTAGGGTATCCTGTCTTCATCTGTCTTACAGGTAAGAAGGTGAACTGACAAGTAATTCAATCAGATGCTTACTCCTGGCAATCTGGGTTGAGAATGCAGAAATCAATTATTTGGAAACTACCCACGCTTTTCTACCCCTTGGAAGTTATTCAAAGTACCCTTTCAAGCAAGGTAGGGCTGCTTTGGTTTGCTGTTTGCATGAGCCAGCCATGGAAGGTTTCTAGGGAGAACAATGGCATTAACAGGACTTAATGCTCACAAGCCATTAAGAAACACTCCAGAGCAGCTAGAATTGAAGCAGCGTGTCCTGAGTCTTGTCCACAGAAAAGACTGGCTAAGATCCTGCACTTCTTGGAGCAATGTATTAAGAGAGGACACTGAGGTGCAGGTGGGCAGACCAGGAAGGATGACTACATTGTGCCTCTTGGGGAAGAGCAGCAGAGTGCAGAAGCCATGGAAAGAGCGGTCTTTTTAAGTCTCACTCCAGCAATCTCAGTTAAATCTCTATGACTTTTAAACACCTTTTCTCCAAACCCAGTCACTTACTGAAATACTGGGGATTAGAACTTGAATGTGTGAATTTTGGATGGACACAATTCATCCCATAATCCTTTCCTTTCTTGAGCCTCAATTTCCCTATTTTCAACAGGACTCTTTGCTCATTCACAAGAAAGCATGTTCATTCATTCATTCATTCATTCAACCAATTATCAAATATCTGTTGAATGCTCACTACTACCATTTGGGTACTAATTTTAGGCCAAGACTTGGGCAGGAAAATAAGGAAATTTGTTTTCATGTTACATCAAAGGGGTGGGTAGGCTTTATGTAGAACTGGCCAAGGTAGACAAGGGAGCTACAGATTCCTTATTTCTGGGCTTATCCCGTTGTCTCTACTTCCTCAGGGTCTCTGAGGACATATATTATCAAACAGCAAGAAAAGGCCAGGTCTGGTCACAGACCCCGCCAGAGTGAGCTGGAATAAACAAGGGTAGAGCAGGTGCAAAGATCCAGAGGCAGGAATGAGGAAAGATGCAATTATGGGTCCTAGGGTTGCTCTGATGCTCTTGTTCAAGACGAGGGCCACTATTTACCTGCTTGGGAGTCCATGGGGAGAGAGTGTGGGCCAGGAATAATGCTGCTATGTGAACACAGTACACATACAGCATGGTATTACTTGTGCTTTTTTTTTTCCTTCTTGTAGGGAAAGATTTTGGTATTTCAGCAACAACAACAACAACAAAAATAACCCAAGGTCTTTACTGAGCCTCTGTTGAATGGCTGGGGCTGCTCTAGGTATAGCAGAGTCAGTGGAGTAGAAGAAGGTTTTTTCCCTCCTCGCTATGTTTACATACTGGGGGAAGGTGGCAGGTGAAACACGTGAGCGAGGACGAAGAGCTGGGCTGCTTAAGGGTTAAATGCCTCCTCCGGCAGGAGGAGGGGAGCTGGGCGCAGGAGCTGGTTCAGGGAGGTGGTCTGGGCAGGCCCCCTCGATAAGCTCATCAAGGTGAAGGGCTATAGAGAAAATCAAGGGGAATCATGAACGTCGAGTAATTAGCACAGCATTGGGCACCGAGCAAGTGCTCAGTAAATTGCTGCTGTTGATGTTGTTATTGTTAATTATGTTCTAAAATCCTTATCTGAATATGGGGACATTATGCTTAATTCATAAGGTTACTGAATAGATTAAATTTTGTAAAGCACATAAATAAACTTACATGACAAGTTCAATGATTGTTGAGTGCCGGTGAGGCATTCTGGTTTGGATGGCGGTAACGAAGCCCTGAGGATATGGCTGCTGAGCAGAGGCAGGAGGAAAGCACTGGGAACAGCAAGGCTGGCAAAGCAGGATGATACAGCAGGTGCAAAGGCCCAGGGGCAGGAGAGGGGTTGGCCTATCCAAGAGCATCAGGGCCCAGATCACAGAGGGTCTTGGAGAGAATAGCAAGGACTATGGGTTTTATTATAAGGATAAAGCGAAGGTACTAGAGGGGTTTGAGCAAGTAGTGAAATGCTATGCTTTACATTTTAAAGGATAATTCTGAATACCATGTATAGGTAACACAGAATATGTCCACTCATATGTCTTTGACATAGATGAGATCAGCAGTAACACATACAGCTATCAGAGCCACATTCTAGAATAACTGTATTCATTAAGAGCCTACTATGCACAGGCATGTCAGGTGCAGCACAGAAGATAGAAGCAGTTACAACATATGGCCCTTGAAGGCCCAGGGGTTTTAGTGGCACAGGGCAGATGGTCAATAAACTCTTTTCATTTGATATGGAATCATCTATTATGTTATTCATATTTGCTTCACTGTTGCTTGATGTAACACTATTAAAATCAGGGCTGGTTCTTGAGCAAGAGGAGGCAGCAAAAAGAAAACCAAAAGGAGGAGGAGATAACGTGCCATTCCCCCTTCTCTCTCTTTCTCTCCTCCTCCCACTCCCTCTCCCTCTCTCTGTATAGGATCTTCCTATGATCTTCCTCTCCTATACCTACTGGGGGGGGATTCTTATTCACATTTCAGGGCCCTGCTCTTCTATCACCTCCTCTCTAAAGCCACAGCCCTCCCTTCACCCACCCGGGCTTGAACTGTCATGGGTCTGTCCCCCTGCCTGGTCCCTAAATCCATCAGCACCAAGACACATCCCATGATGCAGGACCACCCTGTTTGTTCACAAGGTTCATTTTGCATTTATCTGTGCATCCTCAGGGATCAGGGCAGGGTCTGATATGTGGCTGATGTAATAGATGGGGAAGAAAGAAAGGAGGGGGAGAAGGAAGGGAGGATGGAAGGGCTGAAGGAAAGGCATCTAATTCTTTCCTCCTCCTTTTCCAGATAATGCTAAAGCTCATTTCAGCCAGCAAGTGCTGAGTTTATTGATCAACATTTCTGAGATATTGAACAGAGTTTCTATTGACAAAAATAATTGGCAAGCAGGCAAGAGGAGCAAGAAATATGCTGACAGCCAGAGAATCATACCCCCAGTATTGGAGTGCCTGTCTATGCCAAGGGGCACAATCATTAATTTCCTGTTCCTTCACAGTTACATTTCTTGGGCTGACTGACAAGTTCATCTGGCCCTTTATAAATAAACTCCCTTCTTATTCCCTGTTTCTAACTGCACCTGCCACCCAGATGATTGGCCACCCAGGACTCACATAAACATCTTAAATTGCTAGCAATAGCTCAACATGGTAGTTAAAGGAAATCTTCTGCTTACTGTATGATATAATCAAGAGAATCAACTTTCCCCAGCATTGTAAGCATCTGGACTCCACGCACAGGACCCAGAAAGGTAGAATTTCTTGTCCCTATACACGTTTAAATAAATGACACTAGAACACATAGTTGTACAATGGTCTTTTGTCACGTGGAACTTAAAATTTAGTCCTCCAGGGATTTAGCTTAGTGGTTCCACTGCCTGCCTCACAAGTGCAAAGTTCCGAGTTCGATATCCGGTACCAAAAAAAAAAAATTTAGCCTTCTAACAACGCTGTGTAATGCTGAATAAGTCACTTAACCTCTCTGAGCTTCAGTTTTCTTGTCTGAAAAATAAAAATACATTAAACTCTGCTGACAGGGAAGAAGAAGTTAACATGATAATGCTCTCTGTACAGGGGAAGGAATTTCTAATATCCCATTTGATCTCATAATGAGTCTTATGAAACAGTGATCCCAAGATGAGACATGACCTAGTCTAGTTTGAGAAAAGGCAAAGGTGTGATACGAACCCAGCTGTGCCAAAGGCAGCTGCTCACATAAAGAAAATGCATCATTAATCTTATTAGTCATTTTACTGCTTTTCTCAGCTTCAAATTCCATTCCATGCCAGCAGCCTAGGGGTTAGCCCAGGAAGAATTTAGCTCTCAGCTAGGCTTCACATAAACAAAGCAATTCCAGTCCACCCAGAAACAATTCTGTGGCCTCTGAGACATCAAAGCAAAATTCTTGGAACCCAAATGCCTGGCATTGATGTATCTAATGTATTCATTGTTGAGTTTACTTTGCTAACAGTAGGCAGCACTACCTTGACATTTGCATTAGTATACAATTTCTCTTAAAGACTGTTTATAGTTTAAAAAGCTTTTGAGTAGTGCTAACTATTAAGTCAGGCTGGAAAAATATCTCTGTTGAGAGGTAATCAGCCATGTGGTGGAGCTTTGCGGCTGTGGCTCACGATATTTCGCTTTTGTTTCCTTCACAGACATTTACCAAATGTCTAGTTTGGTGGTTTCCAGCCACTGGAGTCCTTTTGCAGCTTCTATTAGTGGGAAGAAGACATGCTCCGGCTAATAATGTGCATCAAGGGCTTACTATGTGTCAAACAATGAGCAAAACTTACCATTCTGATCTGACCACAACCGGGCTTTATAGATGAGGCACAAAGAGGCAAGACATGCACACCATCTCACAGCCTGAAAGTGGAGAATCCAGGGTTTGGATGCAGCAGATTCTAAAGACAATGGGGTTCCCTGAGTCAAACAGTATCACTTGATTAACAGATGCACTTCTGGCTTTGAGCTGAGATGACTTTAGGTGGGTGATGGGCACATGGAAACCAGTCCTGCAAAGTCCTTGGTTTACAATGATTCCACTTAAATTTGTTTTTGCTTTATGATGGTGCAAAAAGCGATGCACCTTCAACAGAAGCTGTACTTCGAATTTAAATCTTGTTGAGCTAGCAATATGTGGTATGATATATTTTTTGCTTAATGCTGGGCCATAGACATGAGCCACAGTTCCAGATTGGGAGGAGAAATAACCGATATCTTGTGGGCAACTGTTGCTAAGCTAGGGTGTTTGGTAGGTAAGGGGTACTGAGTAAATGTTCCATGTATGAAATTTTCCACTTACAATGGGTTTATCAGAACATAATACCACAATAAGTTTAAGGACATTTGTGTAGGGTCTTTCTACATTTGCATAGAGTTGAAATAAAAATCATATATATATTCTAGAGCCAGACTGCTCAAGCTTTTCTCTGTAAGGCCAAGGTAACAACGCGAGCATGCTCATAGGGTTGTAGTGAAGGTAAAATGTATTAATACTGACACAGCGTTTAGATCCAGGTCATGTTAGCTATCATTTATTGTCACAGCTATGAGGAACAATTCTGCGGTATTTATAGGATATAGCAAGCCGTCCCCATGAAGTTCTTAGTACAAGGCAACCTATCCCTCAGTTCCCTGAGATTCTTAAGAGTTATTAAAGCTGCTCAAATGTATACATTTTGTTTTCCATATAAAAGAACCAGTCACATATGTACTTATAATATTTTACTTAATACTTTAGTAATAACTATATCTATTTTAATATAAAAATAAATTTTGAAATGCTGCTGGTCATACTTTTTTAAATCAAACTACTTCACTCTAACACTTCACATATCATTCTTGGATCCATTCTTTTTTTTTTTTTTTTGGTACCAGGGATCGAACTTGGCACCTTATACTTGCAAGGTAGGCACTGGAACCAGTAAGCTAAATCCCCGGCTCCTGGATCCATTCTAATGTATCCTCTCCAAGCAATTTTTGTTTAAAATAGATTAGTTGAGAAAGTAACCTTCCTGTGTTGACAAAGACATGCCCAAGGGGTCAGCATCTTTTCCCAGAGACGGTTGTGCAGTGTAAATGCTGTTGACTTTATATATGAACATTTATAGTGACATGGACAGAGGGCTGGCGATCTGTAGGTGGGGCAGGGATTGCTGAAGTGGGTGAAACAGCTGGCAGCCTGAGAATCTTCCAGAAGCTATAAGAATGAGTAAAGTCAAAAGAGAGAAGACAGGTGACCTTACGTCACTCCCTGTCAGATCATGGTGTGCAGGATCCAGCTCACAGAATTTTCATCTATTTTTTAGTATAAAGGTAATACATTGGTGGGGTGAGATATTTAGACAACACGAGAGTAAAAAGAAAAACAAATCCATTAATCCCACTGCCCAGGGAGCTCTCTCTCTATAGTTTTTGCTATCTTTGATCCAAGCATCAATTCTCTTTCCCCAGATAGCCTTATCATTCAGATGTCACTTCTCAATATCAGGACCACTGGCCACCTAATATCAGGGTTGATGGATTGAACAAACAAAAAATATAGGGTACTGAATTAAATTTGGATTTTAGATAAACAATGAATACTCCCCCATATTTGGGGCTTAAATAGGTCCTAAGTATTGCAATTATCCTTTGCCTGAAATTTCAATTTAACTGGGCACCGGGTATTTTATCTTGTACTGCTAGCCCATGGCCAGGGCACCTTTGTGTCTTCTCTACCTTCTAGCATGCTTAGAATCCTTACTACAGCATACATCACTGTGTAGTAGCTAAAAAATCTTATTGCAGCTGTTATTTTAATTTTTGCTTCTTCTGGTTAGAATACAAATTGTGCATGGGTATGGATTTTTCTTTGTTCTACTCATTGAAGTACTGTGATATGTATTAAGGATGTGTGTCCCTCACCCCACACACACTTTAGAATCATACTCTGTGTGCATTTTTGTATTTCCTTTCTTTTTTTTCTTAAAAAAAAAATTCCAAGGACATGTCAGCACACTTCCTTCTACAGAGGTTTTTAATGGCTATTTTATAGTCTGTTTCAAAGTTACTCAATTATATGATCCAGTTCCCTATTATAATTAACACCATTATTATGGTTTAGATCTAAAATGGCCCCCAAAGCTGCATATGTTTGGAAGGTGATTGGATTATGGGGAGATACGGCTGACTTCTGTTAGGATGGTGTCTGCTCTGAAGAGGCAGGACACTCGTGGTCTGACTGGTAGGGGACATCTCTGTCTCAGTTAATTCTTTGATGTTGGGACAAAATACCCAACATCAACAAGTTAAAGGAAGAAAGTTTATTTCAGCTTAAAGAAGGTAGAGGTTTCTGTCCATAGTCAGCTGGCTCCATAGCAGGGCAACATACAGAGGACCATCACAGAGGAGAAACAGTCCCTGGCAGAGCAGGCAGGAAGCAACAAGCCTCCCTTTCCCTTTTATACCATCCAGGGTACAAGCCTTTTGGGTGGTGCCACCCATACCCAGGGTGGGCCTTCCCATTATCCAGAGCGAGAACTATGCTAAACTAATCAGTAGATGAATTTAGTACCACACATAGTTAATCCTAGCATCACACACCCTAGATCCAACCAGCTTCAAAAAGCCCCATATATGAGTGCATTAGGCTTTGAGGGACATCTAGATATAAGCCATAACAATCTCCATCCCCAGGTCTTCCCTAGGCTCTTTCCTTTCTCTCCAACATGAGGTGACAGCTTTCCTTTGCTCAGGACCTTCTACTACCCCTTCATGCAAAGGCTAAAATTTATAAAACTCTTGAGCTGAACTAAATCTTTTCTTCTTTTAGTTGTAAGTGTCAAGTATTTTGTTCCAGTAACAAGAAAGTGACTAAGACAGCCTTCACTGGCAGTTTGGCATAATTGTAGTCTGTAGGATTCTGCCCACTTGGAGGCAGGTAAGAAGGATCTAGGTGTAGTTCTGGCTCCTCCCTCTTATTGGCTCAATAGCCTTGACAATTCACTACCTCTTCCAGCCACAGTCCCCTGTTTGTGAAATGCGGTGCTAATAGAACCCGCCACCTTGGTTGTTGGGATTCAGTGAGTGAAGTTTCTCAGGTGAGAGGAAACATCTCCTACTGAGGTAGGAGAATAGGGTGTGGCAGACTGGCTGAGGAGGTAATGCATGACCCATTAGTTATAAAATCTTAGGGCACAAGTGCAGAACAGTTTCCAAAGCCATGGACTATTTGAGAGAACTTGAGCAGGTTTTTGATAGGATGCCCTAGACCTGAAGAGAGCCTGAAAAGTGGGAGATAGCAAACAAAAACAAAAATAAAAACAAAAAAACCCACCAAAAAACAGAAAAAAACAGTAGAGATAAAATTTTTGCCACTGTGTTCTCTCTTGTACGTACTGTACAGTGTGCTTGTTTTCCTACTTTTACTTGCCCCAAACTAGCTTTGTAGAGCCTGTTTCTTCTCCTACCTTTAATAAATGTAAAACCTTGCCACCTTTTGCACTTGTCTTGACTAATTCTTTGTTCAGCACAGAAAGAATTTAGAAACCACCTCTAGAAGGAGATGCCAGTACCTCAACAACCGCTGACAACACTAAGAGGTACATGGCAAGGAGTGAACACTCGGTAAGACATGCCGTTCACGCTCTTAGTATTGTAGATGGGTAAGTTAAGCAGATATCTTGTAGGCAGTTAGACAGGGCTGCCTTCAAGGTGCCAGCCTTCAAGGCCCCAGTCCTCAAGGTGCCAGCCCTCCAGGAGCCAACACAGTGAGAACAATTTGAGGCATATTCACTGGTTAGCATTATAAAAAGAAAAGAGGCACTACTTTCCCTAGAGATAGCAGTGATTGATATTCTGAATGGGAAATTCCTTGTATGTGACTTGTTTTCTCTTTTGATCCTCATTTAATCAATATTACCTGGGTGACTGTAATCTTATCAGTTGGTCATGGTTTTGCCCCACCTCATGGCCACCTTGTAATTTTCCATTGGGTCTTATAGTTTTGTGCCACTTTGTACCTACCTCATCTCATGGCTTTGCTATATAAAACACCTTTGAAAAGTGGAGTGGGTAGGCAATCCACTTTCCAGAAGGCAATCCCCTTCTGTCTCTCTTCAATAGAAGATTTCTTTCTCTATATAAATTTTTCCTGCTCTTAACCTCCATTGTTCCTAGAATTCATTCTTTGATTTTAGAGAACCCGAATTGGCATTTCAGATATTTAGCAGGTTTGGGAGTTACATCTATTCCCCTTATATCATTAGGAGCCTCTACCCCAGTCTCTCTCCTGCCTGCTCTTTTTTTCTTCTTTTTTTACCTTAGTAATTACTTCTATTTACCCAACAGGCCAAACCCATCTAATTCAAAACTGCCACAGTTTCATTCTTCTTAAGTCTTTCATTCCCTCCTTTCTCCAATGCCCAAACTCAGATTAATTCCTGTTGATTTTCAGCACTGTGAGAGAGCAGTTCTTGAAGTGTTTCTGCATACTCTGGCCAGCACACTTCTGCCCCATCACCTCTGAGCACCCACATAGCTCCATAAGCTGCTTTGCCTGACATGGCCTAACTGCTTGCTCCACACCTCCTTTGAATGTGTACCTGCAGGAAAGCTACCTGCAGCCGTCCTTGCTGCCCTGGCAGGACTGGCTGAGGGCCTTCTTTGTGACCTGCCCTGCTCAGACACAAGTTAGGGGTGGGAGAACTCAATACCAAATGAACTGGAATTTGCCTTCCTGTTTCTGGACAGAAAACACAGGGATCTCCTCTCTGCCCCAACTCAGTATTTCCTTACCTTTAATAAAAGGTAGGAAAAGTAAATGGAGCTGGCCATGGCACATATCTGTAATCCCAGCACTTTGAGAAACTGAGGGAGGAAGATTACAAATTCAAGCCTCTACTTGGGCAATTTAATGTTTGAGCAAGGTTCCTTCTCCAAATAAAAAATAAGGGCTAGGTATGTAGTTTAAAGGCCCTAGGTTCAATTCTCAATAAGTATTAAAAGAAAAGGGCCAGGGATTTAGCTCAGTGGTTGTGCCAACTGCCTCGCAAGCTCAAAGACCTGAGTTTGATCCCCGGTACCAAAAAAAAAGAAAAGTAAATGAAAAGTTCAATCCCTAGTCCCAAGAAAGTAAAGGAAAAAAGCAAAAAAAAACCCCAAAATGTAAGTGGTAGGGACAAGTGAATGCTAATTGATACTTGATAGTGACAGAGAATTGTAAATAGCTCTTTTAAAGAGACAATGACTATCATTAAAATTAAAAAAACAAAACAAAAAAGCCAAATGGCAATCACATAACAATGGGAACTAGAGAACCCTGCTGGGAGTTTCCCCAGCACTCTGTAATTCTGACAAGTCCTGAGGACAGAGAAAGTACCATCATTTACATTTTATAGGTGAGTAAACAAAAGTTTAGAGAGGGTAGATAATTTGCCTGGGGTCTCAGTTAATCAAGGGAGAAGCTGGGATTAGCATGCAAATTCTGTCTGATATCAAAACCTCTGCATCAAGTTCAGACTTTAGGTTCCACAGTTTCCAAGATGTTAAAGCAACTGGGTTTTCAGGAGTGATCTTGGTCTTCTTATGTATTTGTTCCAAAGAAAGGCATTTTACTGGCTTTTGCAAGTATAAGTAGCCCTAGGGGAGGAAGTGTCTTAGCAGAGTTCTCAGACAACCAACACCTTCTGAAAGCAATTTTAGGTGAGTTGCATTCATTTGTACTTAGCACCTGGGATCAGGCCTTGGCTCAGAGACCATGGAAACACTCAGTCTCCAGTATTAGAGGGGAGAGAGGCAGGAGATTAGGGTGTGACAAACTGGCTGGGGAGGTGGGCATGACTTGTTAATTAGTGTAGGGACTGGAGGCACCATCACTAGGGAAAAGATAGGAATGAAGGCCTCACTGAGCTTTATTAAAAATTAATAAGACAGCTTTGACCTCTGCAGCAAGATCCAGCAATTAGAAGGGCAAAGGTAGCTAGACTCTGAGGAATTAGACAAAGGAGCTAGACTCAAGCCATTAGGAAGATAAAGACAAAGAACTCAGGACCAGGAAGTTCCCTGGTAGTGTGATTAACATAAGAATCACAAATTTTCCCTTTATTTAATCCTTAAACCTAAAGTACCTATCCTTAATCCTTAAAGCCCCCACCCCTAATTTTACGTGTTCCATCAAGGCCCGGCAAAGGTCACATGGCGGGGGGGGGGGGGGAGGATCTAAGGTTAGGATGAAAAACAAGCCAGAGAGCCAATCAGATTCCAGGAGCCTACATGGGACAAGGATCTCAACAGAAGGAGCCACAGACCAGATATCACTGGCTGCCATGTCTGCTTTCTCTCTTTCTCCCTCTCTCTCTCTCTCTGTACTTTTTTCCCCCACTTTTATTTGGCCCAAACCTGCTCTGCAGAGCCTGTTTCTTTTCCTTTCTTTAATAAACTTAAAACCTCACCACCTTTTGCACTTGTCTTGACCAGTTCTTTGTTCAGGATAGAAAAAAACCTAGAAATCACCTCTAGAAGGAGACTGTAGCACCCTAAAATCCAATAACAAGGGGAGTGGAAGCCAGCACAAAGTGGCTTTCAGAAGATTAGGCCTGGGCTCTGGAGTTTTTCTGGAGTCTGGAGTATCCTATCAATTAAATTAGGTATAATTTGCATGGGTTCAGAGTTTCCTGTATTAAACAGGACAGCAAATGAGGATTACATTGATTTTTCTGCTCAGATCAATAAATAAGATAAATTGACCAGAAGAGCTAAATAGTGATCAGGATGAACTGAACATCAACACTTACTAAGAGCAGAGGGAAGAGGAACATATACATCAGAAAATGGATATGCCAATAGAGCACTGGGTCTACAGCTTTGTTTTAGTTAAAATCTTCAGTCAAGCTTTGATATTTTAGTCAGCCCCCCCATACACCAAAAAAAGAAAGAAAGAAAAAGTAGTGGAATTAAATTGTTGCATACAATAAAACTTCATTTAGTCAGGCTGATTGCTGAGGAGACTGATTGGATTTAATAAAAAGAAAGAATGGCATTGAATTACAATGCACAGACTGATCTCATGCTAAGAGTCCTATGCTAGGAGGCAGGGAGGCTGAATTAATAAGTGAGCTTGTTAAGGGGATAAAATCATGTTACTCCTCTGTATCTACTGCCCCACCCGACCCTGGGCCTGAACATGGAACACTGGCAAGGTCTTAGTCTAATTCTGAGAAGTGCAGATCTCAAGCCCATACTATTTGGGAGGTGACCCTAGTAAACAACTGCAGGGCTGAGAAACGAGGGGAGCAGACAAGGGTGTGTGAATGAGTGGACCACCAAGTAGACAAGAGACTCCACGTTTTAATGTCTCTATGAGGGACTGGGTAGGAGACATCTCAGAATGTTTCCACCAAGAGCAAGAAATCCGGGACATTTTCACACCAACTCCCTGTCTCTAACTTTTTAAATTGTTGTGTGTAAGGGATTTAACCCCTCTGCCACCTCTTCCACACACACAAAAAGAAAAGACCCCAGGAGAAAGATACGGGTGCAGCTCCCTGAAGCTGAAGGTAACCACTGTCAAGAGCCACATGTAGATGGAGGGCCAAAGGCAAGCAATACTGATAGCTAAGGTTGAGCTGTGTGCTGTGAGTGTAGTCCGATCACTGTGTTTTGCTGGGCATCAGCATTTAACTCTAAGAGTTAGTTTTGCATGTTTCTCTCCAAGACTGAGTGTCAGCAACCGAAAACCAGATGGTCACCCTCAGAACTGGGGATTAGAGGTCCTTCAGGAAACAGCTTCCGAGATACAAGGGTGCCTAATGAACACTCCACTTGTTAGCTTTTAGGTGTGAACTTTTCAAGCAATTGAACACACACTTAAATATGTATATGTACAAGGTGAACCCTGAGGCATTGTTTATAGAAGCCAAAAATTGGAAACAACCTAAATACTCTCTGATTGAGCCATAGCTGAATAAAATTGGTGTATTCATATTCAGGAATGTTCTCCTGCAGTTAACAGAAATGAATTGAATTTATATATGTCAACATGGGTAGAGCTCAAAAAGTACTGCCGAGGGGAAAAAGCAGCACGATGCAAAATGTCATATATATATAGTATGACACCATTTAAGAAAACATGCACACATTATAGCTCTCCTACAAGAGGGTTACATATATGGAAAAGTATTTTTAAGGGACTGAAGTAACAACACAAACTCATTTAAAGTTATTTTGGAAAGATCTGGAAAGATAAAAATTTCATTTTAGGAGTGCCTGCTTTTGGGTAGAGGAGAGCAGGGACAAACATAGAACTAGTGATGCCGAATGCATGTAGGGAGGTAACAGTGATTTGGGCTTTAATGATGATGTTCTAATTTATAAACGCAGAACTGATTAATACATTTAAAGTAAATTTTAAAAAACTGTCTAGTACATAGCCTGGCACATTATAATAGGAGTGTACATTACAATGTGTGAAAAGCTTGGAAAATATGGTCAGACAGTCTGAGTGATCCTAGCAAATGACTTCTTTGCTAAGAGCATCTGTCCTCCCACCCCCACCCCCGTCACAAAATGGACCTGACACCAGCTTTCCAAGGCCAAGAGCCCACGTAGTGACATCAAGTGTCTTCTGTCTGGGGCATAAATTTGCATCCAGTGATTATTCTTGCTCTCTTTAAAACAGGACATGTTTATTCTAGCTGTGTTTCTTTTAAATTAAAAAAAAAAAAAAGGAAATCATTCTTTTAATGAGTTAAAAGTTGAGATTCTTCCCCAATTCCCAGGGAATCAGGAATCTGATAGAATAGACTCAGAATTAAGAAGATTTTTGGTGTTTTCTTTTCTTTTTTTTTTTTTTTTTGGTACCGGGGATCGAACTCGGGTCCTTGCACTTGCACAGCAGTCGGCGAAACCACTGAGCTAAATCTCCAGCCCTTTTGGTGTTTTCTCAATGGCCATAGTGTCACTCAGCTTGGAACTGAACAATATTCTCCCTGAATAGGAATATGCCACTTTGATTGGCTGTGTAGGTGTGAATATTGAGGACCCATCCACAATGATAAGACCAAGCCAGGCATGGTGGGACATGTTTGTAATCTCAGCTCTCTGGGGGGTCGAAGCAGAAGGACGCCAAGTTCAAGACAAGCCTGGGCAACTGAGCAACCTAGCAAGACCCTGTTTCAAATTAAAAGTAAGTAAGTAAATAAACGGAAGATGTAGCTCACTGAGAAAGTTCTGGGTTCAAACTGCAGGACCACAAAATAAATGCATAAATACATAAATAAATGAGTGTATAAGTACATAAATAAAAGAAAAGCAACATCAAGAATGGCATCAAAGTCCAAGGAAAATGCCACATCCCATATTTCGAACTCCCAAGAGTAGACAATCAGAAGATGACCTCATCCATCAGGGCAGACAATCTTCTTTTCCAATGTTTACATGTTCACATCATACTTTTCCTTTATGTCATTTTTGTCTAGTTAGATTTGTAGATAAATCTCGTCCCACCTCCCATAGAAAAAAGGATCATGTGACAATAGTAACCACCATTTGTAGAGATAATATCAATAAGCAGGCCCCATGCTGGAGGTGCAGAGTTCTCACCTAATCTAATCCTCACTGAAATGCTGAGAATCATCCTATCTTACGGAAAAAGAAACCAAGGCTCAGAGAGTGTGGAAGAACCTGAACTAGGGAGGGTTCATCATTTCATCATTTTTCAGGGGCTCTAATTTTAATATCCCTCACCCCTTACCATAGTTAAGGCCTCTAGGAGTCTCCAGTTTTTGTGGTATGATTTGTAGAGAGAAAAATCATTTTCAAGGATTTTTTTCTTGTTGAGAGCTCTATTTCTAGGGCTTAACCCTCAGAAGCAGAAAGTTTTAAATTTAAAGTATAAATCACAGAAAAAATACATAAATAACTGAAGTAACGAGTAAGGCCCATCCTTCAAGGCAGCAGTCCCGGCTGTAGATAAAGGATCGGCCATTTGTAACAGCTAATCCTCCCAAGGAATGAGGAGGACCCCAGGGAGGCCCTCCCCTGCTCCCCTGACCTTTCTCAGTTCTCTTCTCTCCCTTCCCCCTCATCTTCCTCCATTTGGTTTGCAGCAGCCACAGCTAAAATAGAAAGAAACAATAAAGTGCTTTGCAAGGCACTCAGTAATCTGGTTCTTTTCTGCAGGATCTTTTAGCCATAAATCTGCTCCAGGTTTGTCAGGAGGGCGAAATGATTATCACAAAAAAGATTTTTTCTCTCTCTCTTTTTCTCCCTCTCCCTCTGTGTCCAAAATCAACCACAGAAGGAATGGCTATAGCTGCATTTTTATCCAATTCTGACTGTAATACCTTCCTCTGGCTAGCATTTCTCTGTGTGTGTGTGTGTGTGTGTGTGTGTGTGTGTGTGTGTGTGTATGTATGTGTGTGTGTGTGTGTGGGTGGGTGGGTGGGTGTGTTTTAAAACTTCACTATTCTTCTGGCAACATATCTACTTTAACTCACCTTATATGACCACATTTATGTACATCAGTCCCTAAAGAGCAGGACTCAACTTGGATTCATCCATCTGTCTTCCAGCATGCTTCCATCACATCTTCCTCAAGCCATCCAGTAAATGACTGTGGAACAAATGGATGAGCCAGGGACTCAGCATGCTAACCCTGAAGACTTCTTTCTCTGGTATCTAATTGCAGACAGTGAGGAGAACAGAGAAGCGTTGATCTTGGCAAAGGGCATTGTCTGCAGGTAGAAAGAGCTTGCAGGCAAAGAGACTGCATTCAAGAGGCCAGAAAGGCCAGAGCAGCCCTGGAACAAGCAGGAACAGGAGGCTCCAAAGCTACATGGTAAACGAGACAAGGCTGCTTTGATTATCTTCTCCTGGGAAGAAGGTTACTGAAATCAGATTGGTGTTACCCAGATAATTCTGATGAAGTACGCTAGAGAAAAAAGTTTCTGGGGTCAAATGTGTTTGAGAAATGCTATTTTGATCAAACTTAAGCAAGCGCCTTTACTTTAGAAATTTTCAGAGCAAGTACATATCATAAATATTCAAAAGAAAAAAAATGAACAAACCATTTCTCTACTTCTATGACCATAGAAACTACCGTCCCAGAGCATCTCACACTGCTGCCATTCCACAGGAAATGGATAAGACACTTTCCCTGGTTGCTTGAAGTCCAAGTTGGAGAAAAGAAATATCCCAGTGAAATTATCTAAAGAATAAGAACAATTTCTTAAGGCACAACACCCAGAGTGTAGACAAGATAAGAAGTCAGCTCTGTTTTCTCCATGAGGATTAGCTAATCTCAGAGGACAGATGGGGGCACTATGGAGTCATACTTGACATCTTTCTTTCTGGCTCTAAATTCTAATGGAATATGAATTTCAAAAAGTTTCCAAATTCTAAATTGTTATTCATACCGCCACCGCCACTACCCTGCTGGAAGCCACTGTCATGCTGGACCACTGCACTAGTCTCCTATCCAGCCTCCATACTTAAGGCACTCTTGGCTCCCCTGCAGTCTTGCAATAGTTAATTGTCCTCTGAACTAGGACACTCAACTTCCTCTGCCCTTGGACATCAGTGCTCCTAGTTCTTGGGCCTTTGGACTTGGACTGGTACTTACACCACTGGCAACTTTACTTCCCAGGCCTTTGGGCTTGAGTTGGTACTACACTACTGCTTCTCTAACTTGCAGAAATCTCAGCTTCATAATCATGTTAGTCAGTGCACAGAATAAATATATTTCTCTCTATATATATCTTATTGGTTATGTTTCTCTGGAGAACCCTGATTAAGACAAGACTGTTCTCAACAAAGTAGCCAGCTTTCCTTTTGAGACTTCAGGCAATGGTCCTCTTCTGTGTAGAGCCTTCCAGTAGCTTCTGTCTCTGAAGAGCCCTACAGGATTTGGCCACCTGTTACCTCTTCGATCACATCTCCTACTACTCTCCTTCCTACCCTAGGAACACCACGCACTCTCTGTCTCAGGTTTTGTACTTGCTGCTCTTCTCCTTAGTGTGACCTTTTCCAGCAATTCATCTTTCTTCCTCTTCTTCCTCCTCCTCTCCTTCCTCAATTTTTTTTTTTTTTTTTGCTCAAAAGCTATATTCTTAGGGAAGCCTCCTTTGATTGTCCCATTTAAAATCACAACTCTCACCATACCCTCACATTCCTGACTCCCTTACTCTGCTCCAATTTTTGTAGCACTTACCATGTCTGAAGTACTATTTATAATTTACCTATTAGCATGCTATGGTCTGCTTTGTCACTCCCAGTCCCCAAGGTTCATTCTTTGCTGGAAAAATCTTTGCTTAATATATCAATATATATTTAGCATCTGTTCTAGTACTTAGTACACTCTGGATATGTATGACCAATTGTATTGGCCAAAATGGACCACATTAGTATCTCCCATTCCATTGCACTTCTTACAGTGTGACCTTGAGGGCTACAGTCTCTGTCCCTTCTAGTTTGATATTTATGATTGCTTCAATCAACAGAGCAGAGTAGACACGATGATTTGTGACTTCCAAGGTTAGCTCATAAAAATGCTATGCACATCTAAGATCTTCGAACTCATTACTTGTATGGTGAGGAAGCCCAAGCATCCAATTGTGAAATCTATTTGCAAAGTTGCTGAGGTCCTAAGCCCAAAACCCAGCTGAGCTCCAACTAGTGTCTAGCACCAATTCACCAGCCATTGCAGTGTGCCATTTTTAAAACTGACCTTTCAGGGTCACATAAACTACTCTAATTGACACACAGTGCAGAGATGAAGCATTCCTGCTCAAACACTGTGGCTGAACTACACCCAAATTGTAGATTTGTGAACAAAACAAGTGGCCATTATTGTTTTAAAAGCCACTAGATTTTAGAGAAGTTTTTATATAGCTTAAGATGGAGTAGACTCAACAGATATTTGTTGGGTAAATAAACTGAGCTAGACACATGAGTCAATGGATACACTGAATGAAGTCTACCTATGTTCTCCCTCAATAACTAGGAAATTTCAGACTCAAAGCACCACTGACTGTAAACTGAGAATAGGCTGGTGTTTGGTGACTGCAGGGCCTACTTTTACTTCTACGTCCTATTGGTCATGTGACTTCAGGAAAACATGCCTACATACATTTATCACCAGTTACATACAAGGGAATAGAGAGCATTAGATGAGATGATATTCAAAGACTTTCCCAGTGTAAACCTTCTGCAGTTTATGGCAGGTAAACTGGATGTCCTCTTAAGGAAATTGGTGAAAATATTAGTCACTGACACATAGAGTCAATAAAATGCTAACTTTATTGTGACTATGACTAAAAGTAATTTCAACATAATAAAAACCACTCCCACGTGCTTACTATGGGCCCAGCAGGAACTGTACAAAACAGGGCCTGTCCCTTTCATTTAAACATCCACACAGGCCATGATAGGTGTATTAGCTTCGTATTGCTGCTGTAACAAACTATCACAGACTCAGAAGCTTAAAACAACATGAAATTATCATCTTGCAGTTCTGGAGGTCAGAAGTTTGAAATCAGTTTCACTGGGATAAAATAAATGTGTCATCAGAGCTGCAGTCCTTCTGGAGAGCCTAAGGGAAAACCTGTTTTCTAGCCTTTTCTATCCTCCAGAGATCACCTGCACTGCTTGGCTTGTGACCCCTTCCTTCAACGTCAAAACCAGTAGTCCAAGGTCTTCTCTCATCTCTGAACTCCCTTTCATCCTAAGCTCTCTCTGAGCCTCCTTTCTCCCTCTTTTAAAGGATTGTTATGATTACACTGGCTCACCTGGATGATCCAGGATAACTGATTTCTCAAGGTTCTTGTAATCAGATAGTACAGTCTTTTTGACTACATGAAGTAATGAGTTCACAGGTTCTAGGCCATGGACATCTTTCCGGGCAGGGTGGGGCACTATCCAGCCTGTTGCTGTGAGTGCTACCTTTACGGATGAGGAGGCCAGGTTTGTGGGACCAAGGGGCCCTACCCACACCCCCACAGCTGGAAAGCAAAGGATGAGGACTGGAGCTCAGGTGTGTCTGGATCCAGCTTCGAGCACATTCCTTGTCCTCAGGGTGCCTTGCCCAATGTGAAGGCCTTATCCCCTCTCTTCAAGAAGCTCCCAGATGAAAGAGGCCACACAGGTACCTGAAGGCCACCCAAACAGAAGACACCAGGAGGATGAAGCTGCCTTGAGAGAGAGCATGTAAGCAAGATCCCAGGCCTTCTGCACCACTCTGCAGTCAGGGTTTGGTGGGTGACATTAAACCATGCCCCGTAGACACATCTGAGATCAGGATGCAGGTGTCTCAGTTCAAGGTGGGCACATTCCCCTCCTGGGTGCTGAGGCCACCTTCTCCTTCTTTTGGATATAGGACATATTCTTTCTCCAGGTCGTGTGTTCCTTATGGGAATAACTGAAACAGCATGTGTAATAAGCCCAGTCCAGGGGGAGGTATGTAAGCAATAGAAGACTGTAGTCTGATGGTCGGGGCCCAAAGGAGGAAGTCTGCAAAGATCTCATCCCCGGCACCACAGGCCAGCACTCCTGGGTATGTGCCACATCTGCTGGTCAAGAAGGGCTGGCTGGTACTTGCCTCCAGGTCTGTGCCAGGACCACTGAGCATGATTCTCTCTTTGCCTTCAACCGCAAGGATGCCTGATCAATGTTCTGGCCCCAGATGATTACTTGCACTTGAATGTGACCCTCAGCCTTCACCACTGGGCATTTCTGCTATGTTCCCAAGGGCACCTGGCTCTCCAACGTTCTGACTAGACTGCCCCTACCAGGTGACAGAAGGATAGCAGGACAGCATTCAATCTGGTCAGGCTGACCCTGCTTTATAGCTGCACTGTGTTCCATGGCTCAGACTACACCCCAGGAGCCAGGTGCTGGCTCTCCAAACTTGGCATATCACTTACTATGGGACTTCAATTTACTTAGGGCTTCTGAGCCTTCATTCCCATCTGTAAAATAGTAGTAACAAAATTACCCATCTCAGAAGGTTGGAATCACAAGGACTAAATGTATTAATGCGTGTAAACCGTGATGAATGGCATCCGATGGAGTTTAAGTGTTGTAGAAGAATCTGCCACTATTAAGCTGAGTGTTTCTGTGTGTGTTTCCTAAAGCAGAAAGGCCTTCACCACTTCTATTTCTTAAAGAATTCACAGGATAACCAGGATTACAAAGATACAGCCAAGAGCAGTGCTGGGTAACGACCATCTTTCATTCCTCCAGTTCATTTGTGAGTTATGTTCCACTTGTTTGGTGGTAAAGACAAAGCTCTGGGTCCAAGCTCTGTATAACCCTGCATCCCAAGCCAAACGTTCCTCCATCCCCACCCCAACTCTCCTCTAAACCCTCTGAAGGCCCCTCTGTGGTCCTGTCTTGCAGAGAAAGAAGAGCAAGGGCAGCCTCTGAAACTTCCCTCCAAGCCCTGCTTTGGAGGCCTCTCACCACCACCTCCTTCCTTGGTCTTGGATATTTCAGGAAGCTGAAAAGACTGCCTAGGGAGCTAATCTTGGGCTTTACTTCTGGGGGTGGGGGCAGGCAGATTTTCCCGTACAGAAGAGCGTGTGTTCCTTTTGAAATGTCCTAGCGGAAATAAATGTACAACCTATTGTAAGCGGCGAGCAGCCACCAGCAGGAGTTGGTGTGATACAAAAGGGGCATTTGTAACAGCACAAAACACTTAGCACTTTACCAAGACATGCACAGGATATAAAAAGAGACGAAGGGTCCAGCGAATCCGCCAGGAAAGCAACGTGCCCTGAATGCAGGGCAGCCAATCACTACACCCAATGCACAAGCTTTATTCTCTCAAAGAGGCCACACGCTTTTCTGTCTAGTGCAGAAGGGAGTGTTTGAACGCAGGTAGAAAAGGCCAGGTCAGTCCTACTTCAGTGCCTCCTACCCAGGCAAACGCTTCTGTCTTCCTTAGCAGATGGCCCGCCCCAACATTCAAGGTGCCCAGGGCAAGAAAACAAATAGAAGCCTGCCTTTAATGAGACTAAGTATTGAAAAGCTGTACATTCAGGTAATGACCCACTGAATAGATGTGTTTTGTCCTTCTAAATTGACAAATATACTTTCATAACAATCTGTAAAGTAAGGCTCAATGTAGCCTCCTTGGATATCCTTGGAAGGGTGGATGGCTTTGTGGTGGGTTCCCAATATGCATGGTGGCCAAGGGATGTAAGTAAATTTGCAAAGCATAGGACTAAGCAATTCCTCTACTATTTTGGGACTGTAAGAGCTTAGGAAACATGCATCCTCATGGAGAGAAATATGGAAAGTGCCTTTGATCCCTGGATCCAAACCTGTGTCTCTATAGATTTCTTTTGCCACATTGACCTTTTCACTCCTGCCCTTCATGGCCACATAGAAGCAACAGGTTCCTGTTTTCAAGGGACCATGTAAGCCTCAAGTTTTGGCCAAAATCCATGGAGAGACTTCCTGTACAACAGACTCTGTGCACAGGGTGGAGGGAATAAGAAGCTGTGAGGATTCAGCTCTGGTAGCTCACAGGCCATTGGGGGAGGCCCAATGTCAGCTATTAAACAAAACACATCATGATGGCTGTAAAAAGTTAACACGTGGAAAACTGGCACATCTAGGGAGCAAATTCTGAGATGTCACAAGCCCATAAAAAGACTAGAGAAAGCTTTTGCTCAATGGCAGGAAAAAAAAACAATATTAAGGCAGTAGAACGTTTAAATGAAATTCTACTTTATATGGAGTCTGGACCCAGAAAACTAGAAAGCAGAGCTGTTCTGGGTTGAAGTAGGTGGGCTGGGACATGGAGATTACAGCCTATCAGGCTCTTAGCTCTACCCCAGGCCACGCTTGTGGAATGTCAGGTGCAGGACCACCTCATTTTTAATATGATTGCTCTAGTCAAGCCGCTTCATTTACAGCAAGAATGGTTTGCTTGTGCCCTTACCCTGTGACCTGTCAGCCTCTAGAAGTCCTGGCCTGGACCTGGTTCCCTTTTGTACCCCCATGTCTGGCATCAGGGAGTGTGAGCTGAAATGTGTTGAAAGAGAGACACAGCCCAGAATAGTGTGGCAGGTATTATGTAAGGTCCTTCAGCTTGTTAATTGGATCCCTAAAATCCTTTCTAAAAAAGAAAGAAAGGGGTAGGGGAAGTGGGAGGCGTAGGGGAAAGGAAAGAAGGGGAAGGAAAAATTATGAGAAAAGGAAAAAATGGAAACAAAGTCTTTGTAAATAGGGAAGGGTGGAGGGGGTGAAGGGAGGACAGGGAATGGGGAAAAAAAATAAGAACCAAAATCCATCATGTAAAGGTACAGGTACCCAATGATAAATGTAGATGTATTGTATACCTAAAATGTACCAATAAAAGAATCTAAGGGAAGATAAAAGCAAAGCAAAATGTGGGTGAGACGATCCAAGAAAGACAAATCAGAGGGAAAGGGGGAAAAAAGAAAAAGATCAGTAAAAATGCATGCCTTGCCATGAGATTTTTTTGTTACTGTTGTTATTATGGGTATATCATTAAATATAAAAAATACCTATAATCTTTAAAAATTTTTGTATTTTTCTATTTTTATTTAGTGCTTGTCCGTTAGTCTCTTACTGACTTAACGATAATGGTTGCTGATATTTATTGGGCAACTACTATGTAGTCTTTACTAAGAGTGCTGCGTGGACTTCCTCATGTAACTCTGAACAACCCTTTCAGTGACGACTATGATTCCCTTCCTACATGTGAAAATAAAGGGTCTAGACAGGTTAAGGGATTTGTCCAGGATGACTGAGAACCTAACCCACATTATCCTTTTGTTGACTGCCTAACAAGAGGACTGAAGGAGTCAGTGATGAGGGGACCAGTTCCCTTTTCCTTTGGCTTGTGGTCACCAAGTAGGTAATGTGTTTGTTAGGGTTTGACTATGGTTGGATCCCTCCCAAAGTCACGTTGAAATTTAATCCTCATTATCAGATATTAGGAGGAGGGGCCACCTGGACCCTTTAAGAGGTGATTAAGGACCTGCCTTCATGATGGGTTAATCCATTCATTCAGTTAAGGAACTAAAGGATTAATGGGTTGTCTTGAAAGTGGGTCAGCTGTAAAAGCCAGTTTGGCTGGAATTTTCTCCAACCCCTTGGCTCTCACTGTGTCATTCCCCATGGCTCCTTGAGACTCAGCCAGTGAGGAGCCCATCAGCAGATGGAGCCCCTTAACCTTGCATCAGAACTAAGAGCCCAAATAAGCCTCTTTTCTTTATAATTTACCCATTCTAAAGTACTATGCTATTAGTAACAGGAAATGGACTAAGACAGCATTTCTCTCACTGTACCTAAAAGCCTAAAGGTTGAGATTTCTGTGCCGGAGGCTCTCCTTGGGGGCGAAGGCACCTCAGTCTTTAGTCTAGGTCCCCAAGGGGTAGCAGAGAGTGGGGTCCAGTCCCCTTGAAAAGTCTCTAAGGCAGCAGCCAAGAATTGACAGCTTCCCAAATCTCAGACTCAGGAAAGTTTTCCCACCTCTGTTTCAGAGCACGCTGTACCTTTGACTGGAAAAGCAGGTTTGATTCCATGGGCTCCCCCGCTGGTGTTAAGCATGGCTAAATGGGGGCCATATTTCACTCTAGAAGTGGCTGCTTTTCAGGAGCAGAATGTGATTAAGAAAGACGGATGGCGGATAATATCCGCTACCAACACCTGTACTGTGCGCGGGGATCTATTTGGAAGAAAGGGGAGCTGCGAGGCAAGATCATTACCATTTGAACTAGAAAACAAAATGTAGTGGGAATGGTGAAGGATGGGAGGGGAGGGGAGGCGAAGGAGGGTGACAGAGAGATACAGAAATAAAGCACTGCAGGGATATCTGCTGCAGGAGCTCCGACAGGGGATCCCAGCTGTGCTGCTGACTGAGAGGACTAGGATAAGTTGTTCCCCTCCCTGAGCTTTGAAGTCTCCCACAGTAAAATGCTGAAACCTCAGAGGGCTTCTTTGGGTCATCATCCAAGCCTGCAGGAGGCATCCTTCAGAGGCAGCCACACCCAAAGACAAGACTAGATCAGCCTGCAGGAATGCCTGGCACTGAGCTACTAGACAAGTGCTGAGGGCATCAGCCCCTACATTTGGTGAGGCAGGACAGTCCTCTGGCTGTGAAGCCTCAAAGTGAATCGTGAACACTTGCAGGGTGGGGCGTGTGGATCATGCATCATGGTTGCAGTGATTTGGCAGATCCTGTAGCTTAATGAACTGGAGTCAACATTTTTAGAAAGGGGAAGAATAAAAGGATCTAGGTTAAGACAGTAACAAAGTCTAGGGATGTACACATCTGGGTTAGGGTGCCACCTCTGCCACTTGGTTGCTCTGGAAAACTCAGGTAAGTTAAGTTCTTCTAAGAGACAGCCTTATTCTCATCTGTAAAGTGGGTGAGACCTACTATGAGAATTAAATGAAGTCATTATACAGTCTTAGCTCTGAGTCATGGAAGCAATTGATTCAACAAATAAAGTCTACTCCCTCCATCTGGCTCCTCACCACCAAAACCATCATCAACATCATCATCTTTAGCCTGGATAGAGAAACTTTCTCTTATTTTGGTTGTTTGCTTTCCCTAAAGCCTCTCAAAGAGCCAAAGGGAAGACCCATTCTCTGTGGGTCCAAAGGGAATCTAGAATCAACAGGTATGAACTACAGAAAGGAGGCAGTCAAAGACCAGGAAGAGGATAAGCATACATCTGGCACCCTCTCTTTATTGTTCAGAGCCACTATTTATTCTTTGAGAGGCTGGGTATACTGACTGAATACAACATAAATATATGTGTAATAGTATAATTGCATATACACATATAATATGTACATTATACTTTACACTATGACACAGTCATCTAGGAAGAGGACTCAAGAATCTAGATTTAGTCATGGGGCCAGCTACTTAAAAATCTAGGCGATGTGCATTCCCAAAGAGGATTTATGAAGGGTTAAAATTCTGTAGTGAACAGACCTTGGAATGGTAGAAGGACAATGAACAGGCCAGGGACTGGAAGGAATGGATGAAGAGATGACAGAAAGCAGTAGAGGTAGGTAGGGGTCAGCTTGGGAAGGGTCTGATTGGTAGTAGGGAGGACATTAGATTCATTCAAAGTGTGCTGAAAAAGCCAAGGGAGGGGACCATGTGGGCAGGAGGTGATGTGACTTGACTTTTTTTTTTTCTTTTGTACTAGGGATCGAACTCAGGTCCTTGCCCTTGAAAGGTAGGTGGTGGAACCACTGAGCTAAATACCCGGCCCTTGACTTTTATTTTTAAATAGTGTCTTAATCATTTTCCTAGTCACTAGGACAAAATACATGGTGCTCACAACTAAAAGGAGGAGCGCTTTATTTTGGCAAATGTTTTTAGTTCATAGTTGGCTGGTTCCAAGACAAGACAGCATGGCAGAAGGGCTTGGGCAGAGGAAAGCTGCTCACCTCAGGGGGAACAGGAAGCAAAGAGAGAAGGGTGGAGCTGTAGAGGGAGATAAACCCTTTTAAGTCACACCCCCAGTGAACCATCTCCTCCAACCAGACTCTGCCTCCCAACAGGAAGCTAGCTATACCATCTCCATAATCCAATGACCTTCCAAACACATAAGGCTTCGGGGCCATTTTGGATCTAAACCACAACAAACAGTAATCCCAGCCACTGTGTGGAGGTGGAAAAGGAACTGGGGTGGAGATGGGTAAGTGAAATTGAGGCCAGTTAGAGTCAGCTCCATCCCCCAGGTCAGGGATGATGATGGTTTGGACAAGGAAGTCAATGGAAGCTTTTGAGACATTTTTAAAATAATGGCTACATTTCCACAGTGAAAAAGGTAGGATTTGCCAATGGTGTGGATGTGAATGTGAGTGAGAACTGGTCAAAGACACTGTGATCTGAGTAATAGAAAATGTGCCAGTGCCAAATCAGCAAGGGGTGGACTGTGGGAGGAAGAGGTTGAGGGAATACTGAGTTCAGTTTCAGACATGGTACATTTGAGATGCCCATTATCCACCTAAACGGAGGCAATTTTGCAGTTGGGGCCAGGGCTATGGGTGTTTCAAACCACAGTGCTGAAGGAAATCACCATAGGAATGAGAGAGCTTAGGAGTGAGCCCAGTGCTCTCTAACACTTAGAGGTCAGAAGTAGGGAGGACCCAGCAGGATAGAGAGAGCAAGGGAGAAAAACAGGAGGGAATGTTGACACAGACGCTAAATAAATAAAATGTTTCTAGCAGAAAGGAGCGACCAGCTATGTTCCAAAAGGTAAAGGGTCCCACAAAATTGAGATCAGAGTGCTAAGCATACTTAAACTGGGTGAGGGCCTTTCCCTGCTTCACCTAATTTAATGCTCACACAAAACAGGAACATTTAAGAGAATGTTACTAATTTATCCAAGGTCTCAAAGCTGGGGAAAATTGTATGACTCAAACTGAGGAACATTTTTCAAAAGTCTTCACCAGGCTTCTCCCTAGCTCTCAAGATCATAACAATGAACTGAAATCTGAGAAACTGACTCAGACCGAAAGGGACTCAGGAGACATGAGAACGAAATGTAAATCTGATATCATGGGCTAGATTCTGGAGCAGAAAGAAGACAGTGGGGAAATGCTGGTGAAATTTAAAAAAAAAAAAAAAGAACAAACAACAGTCTGCAGTTTGGTTAACAGTAGAGATCCAGTGCTGAAGTGTTAGTTTTGAGGAGTGTTTCATGGTAAGGTCAGATTTTAACATTAGAGGAAAATTGGTCAGGTATATATGGAGGTTCTGTGATCTCCACAATTTTTCTGTAAATCTAAAATTAGTTGAAAAGTAAAACCTGCCTAGAAACAACAGTAGCAACAATACCAGCAGTGGCAGCAGCAACAAGTCAATAAAGTAACTCACTCCTCTGTAGTGGTAGTCTAACTCCAGGACAAGTTGCCTCTGGGTGTGAAGGGCACTGTGACCTGTATGCCATTGTCCTGTTCTCAAGGTGATCTTGTTGAAGGCCTCTCCTTTTTGCTTTTACACCTACACATGTCCTCTAGTTGAGAGGCAGCCTGGCACAGTGGAAAGAATTGGCTTTGAATCCAAGCAAACACTGGCTGGGCCTCAGTCTTCCTATTATCTAGCCATGAGCATAGAGAAATCTCTTTCTTTCTCGAACCTTTGGTTTCTTGCATTTGTAAACTGTAACCAATCATCTCTCCTTCCCCTGGCCTTGGAGTGGAGTTGAGATGGCAGCCTAGAAAAGCCCAGCCCCGGGCATACTGTAGGCGCTCATTAAATACATCGCTTGCCTTTTTTCCTCTTAAGAGCCAAAAGGTGGGAGCTTACTCAGCTTCTTTCTCTCCAACAAGAACCTTTCATGTTTAATTTATAGGCTGTTTTAGGTAGTTGCATTTTAAATAATTCATAGCCTTGCTGTTAATATTTGTAGTTGTTGAATTCTTTTAATAAAACATTTAGGGATTTCTTTCCCCCCAAAAGTGCATTTCACCCAGAGAATGATTTGTTTTCCAAAATCTAGGACTTTAGCTGCCCTTTATTTTCTTTGCTGTGTCAAATCATGTCTACTACTGTGGCAGAGGTGCCAAATCATGTCCACTACTGTGGCAGAGGTGCCGGACGCAAGCTTGGGCGTTGCTGGGCTCAGTACTGCAGGTAGTAAGCCAGTCCACCTGTGGCTGAGACTGGGTAGGTGGGTCCACATTACAGGGGCCCGGTGGCAGATGAGAACAGTGCCTTTCACCTGGGAGCTCAGCTTGAACTCACATTTACCATTTCCCTGTGTCTTGTACAGTGACACTTCTGAGCCTTTGGTTTCTTGTATGGAAGTGGGACTAACACTTGATTTGGTTTGCCTGACGTACAGCTGGATCTTCAAATTCTGCTGATGCATCCAGAGCCAACCTCCCAGGCTCAACACCTACTTTGTGTATTTGCTGTCGCAAATAGACCCCCATTTGCTGGGGGGAGGGGTCACCTTGGTTTGGGTCATTTTCACAAGAACCCCAGGCTCCTTCTTGGATCCCACAGAGCTCCTTGGGCATTGCTCGGCACCTTGGGTCTGGGGGAAAGGAAAGGCTGGTTCGCACATGCTGTGGCATTTTCTTACAGAAGGTTCTGCCTCCCTCTGGAAGATTCAGGAGACTCTGAAAACCCAAGGCAAGTTTCACAGGTGCCAACTGTATTGTTCAAAGAATCTACTCCCTTTTATAGCACTTATATTTCATTCTCTACTGCCAGAATGGAGACACATGCTGGGTTTCTGCATTCATAATTGGAGAAGAACAGATGGGAGAGACACAGTTGGAAATAATGCTGTCATTAAAATAATCTATACTGCTCGTAACTCTCAGTTGCCTTCGAGAAGGTGAGTGGTACCACGTGGCCTAAGTTCCCTTGCATCCATTCCTCACGGAAATTACGGGGGGCATGTGCCTTAGGAGGAGCTGAAAATTCGCATTCTTCCATGGATTACCTCTGTGAGTGCACCTTAGATTCAGGGCTCCAAGGATGAGAAAAGGAAAAGATTGGTGGCCATGTTTCCTTAAGTAAAGGGTAGGGTAGATTTCACTTTGGGGCCACCAGGTGGAAGAGGGGGCACCTTTAAGCATAACAAGGACCCCACAGCACCCCCTCCTGAAAATAGAATATATCTAATTTTAGAACTTACATGGCAGTAGGAGAGGAGGAGGAAGGGGCACAATATGTACAGAGGCTTAAGCAGATCTTAAAGAGGGAAGGCATTCTGGGCAGGAAGACCAGCACAGGCAAAACGGCGTAGAGGCCGGGAAACAGCAGTCATGTTTAAGTAACTGTCAGCAGAGCAGCTGAGCTGGGGAAGAGCTCTTGTTAAGGAAGTAGTTGGGGAGATGCTGGAAGAACTTGAGCCACAGTGAGGAAGTTCTTGAATGCTAAGAAGCAAATGGAGCTTGGTGTGGTGGTGCACACTTTTAATCCCTGAACTTGAGAGGCTGAGGGAGGAGAATCACAAGTTGAAATCCAGCCTGGGCAGTTTAGCAAGACCCTGTCTCTTAAAACACACGAAAAAAGTTTTTAAAAAGGGTTGGGGTGTAGTTCTGGGTGAAGACCCTGGTTTCAATTCCTAGAGCCAGAAAAGAAATGGAAAGGCAAAAGAAGCAAATTGAATGAGAATTATAGTGGCAGGATAGAAAGAGCACTAGGCTCTTGCAGGCCCGATTCAGGCTGCTGCTCACTAGCTATCTAAACGTAGGAAAGACATTGCTCTTTCCTGGGCTTCAGTTCTTTACCCCAAACTGGGAATGCAATAGATGATCCAAGTGCTTGAAGGAAACAGCTCTGAACTTCAACAGAAGACATCTACTTCCTGAAGCCCACTCCCCCACCCCCCGCCTTCTCTCTTTTCTGACCACACAGGTCAACTCTAACCAAACTTACGGCTCTGATGTTTGATTGATAATAATAAAATTTTGTTAGCTGTAAAATAATGTAGTTGCTATTTACTGAGGGCCTGCTTTGTGTCAGCACAGTGACAAATACCTCACTTTCGGTCATTAAACCGAGTAGTCGCTACACACTTGCTGTCACCCCTTTCCACATCTGAGGCTGACAGGCAAGATGTGCTTGTGTCACCCAGAACAGGGGTTCAGGGCCAAGAATCATGACTGCCATCCCAGACAGCTGCCCCCCTTCTAGCTAGTGTTGCTGCTATGGTAATAATGACACATGCTAAGGTGGGCACTGTAAACATGTAACTTCATACTTCCCACTGCCCTTCCAGGTAGACTCTGGGATCCCCATTTTACAGATGAGTAAATTAAGACTCTGCAAAGAGGAGGCACAGCCCAAAGTCATAAAATCAGCCCATGTTCCAGTTAGGCTTTGGGTTTAGATCTGCCTGCTAGCAAACCTGGTATCCATATGCTGCCTTGGGATATTTCAGCCCTCAAATTCACAGATGGAGCCCAGGATTAGGGGAGCTCCACAAATTCTTCCCCCAAAGTGTGTATGCGGGATATTCTTTGCAAACTCTTTTCTCAGAGATGCTAAATTTTGCAGAATTTATAGGCTGTCCTCTCCTGCCCTGGGGAGAATTACTCCAGAGAAATGACATTGCCACTGATACAAGGTAAACATCGGGGCTGATATCTTTGTAACTCTGTAGCAGCAGCCTTCCATTTGCTAAAAGGCCAAGGAATTCTCACGGCTGTGCCATGAAAATACTATTGCTGAGCAGAGTAGCTTATCAACACAAAATCTAGATACTGCGTACCCACCATTTACTGGAAGAGAGTGATATAGCGCATACACACACACACACACACACACACACACACACACATATGATTCTGATGCAGATTTCCTAAATCCCTTGTAATTTCCTGATAGAAGCATCTTTTGTTCTAATGAGATTCTTGGAGGGCTCATGGGTATCTTCAGAATGGGAACATGGGGGCTGGCCACTAGAAAGACCAAGCCATTATAAAAAGCTTGGAGCTTTCATTCCACTCACTATTATCCAAGAAGGCTAGAGGAGTTGGAAAGATAACAATCAATCATGCCTACACGAAGGTGTCCATAAAAATCCCTAAACTACAGTGTTTAGATTGTTTCTGGGTGGTTAAACACATTTATGTGCCAGCAGGGTGGTACATCCCAGCTCCGTGGGACCTTCTGGACCTCACTTTTTGTACCTCATCTGCAAGCTCATCTTTATCCTTTACCATATACTTTAAAATAAACCAGTGGATGTAAGTCAATGTTTCTCTGAGTTTTGTGACCTGGTCTAGCAAGTTATTGAACATGAGTCGGAATCCCTGAATTTGTAGCTGTACAAGGCAGACGTGTAAGGACTCATTGTATGTAACTGGTATCCAAACTGAAGACCATTTTCTGGAGCTGAACTCCTCAAACCTTTACCATCTTAAGTAGACAGTGACAGAACTGAATTACACAATGGGTCACCAGTTTCATGTCTGGAGCGTTGAAGAAATGGTTGATATGGAGGAGAACCAATTACATATTTGGTGTCAGAAGCACTGTGAGAAACAGGTTTCCCTTAGAAGGTAACCTAATTTCTACAGGTCAGGTTTCATGCTAGAGGGTGGAAGATGGGGTCAGGAGTTTGTCTTAATAATCCAGGACAGAAATCTCAGTGGATCCTAAGTTCCTTCTCTCCCTGTGTCTCCCCATTCATGATGGTCCACCATCAAAGTGCTGAGTCATCTGGGCAAGGTCTCAACTCCTCTGGATGAACACTGTGTCTCTGAGATAGCAAGGCTGAGAAGGAGGACAGGAAATGTGACTGTTTTGTACAAATTTGCTTGTAAATATCTAATCACTGTACTGTATCATTTCTTCCACTTACAGGTGACGAAACTAAGTTCAGAAAGACTTAAATGACTTGCCCAAGTGAGAGAAAATGCTGAATCCAGGACTTCGGTCTGTCTGACATCCAAGCCTGGATCTTGTTTTCTGTACTATTTTTCTTCCTGTACTGGAGAAGAATAGACTTGGTCCTCCCTGTCTCCCCTGGGACCCACCCTCACAGTGATACAAGACTTCAGTAGTGTAGGAAATGTCATTGTTCCAGCATTTGGGTGACAAAGTTGCTAACTTTATAGAGACCTTTTTCCCAAGGACTACACATACCGTAGTCACACTGACCATGTTCTGCTAGCCACTGTCTCTGCACATGCTGTTCCTTCTGCCTTGCCTCCTTCTTCCATTAGCCCTGTACATCCCTTAGATGTCAGATCAACTGTAACTTTCTCACAGAAGCTCTCTGGCCCCCAGGTTAGGTTCCCTCAAAACAATGAACTCTCATACCATTGCTTTTTCCCAAATACAAGGATCAGTTTGCAGATATTAATTGATATACGTATGGCTGGATTCATGTGGGCTTCATCCGCAAGACAATGAACTTAGAGGGCAGGGGCCATGTCTACTTGGATCACAATGTACTCCGGTTCTGAGTACAAGGCTTGATGCACAGTAGAGCTTAATCCGTGTTTACTGAATGAATGCATACATGAGTCTGGGTCCCCTGTGTCTAGATAGGTCTATTTTGTGCTTTAAAGAAACACAGCTTTCTCTTCAGAGCTTGTTAGACATGCAGAATCCCAGGCCCCATCCCAAACACCCTGAATAAGTATGCATTTTAATATGGCCCTGAGATAATTCCTATATACACCAGTGACTAAACAGAACAGTGAGTCGAGAAGAGGGCAAGAAGGAAGATTCTGGAAGCCCATGTTAATTTATTAATTCATCAGTTAATTGGTTAAATAATTTTTGCAAAATTATCTGAGCACCTACTATGTACTTGGTACTTGTTGAGCCCTGGGACTCTGGCGTGAATATGGTAAACACAATACTTGGCCTAAGATCACTGCCTGGAGGGGCAAGGCATCTGGAATAGAGGGAAGAGATGCCCATGGCTCAGAGGACAGGGAGGGCTTCCTTAGGCAGTGCCTGGCAGTGGAGGGTACACAGAGAGCTTCATAGGTGGTGGAATGGAATTTATGGCCACATGGCACCACTAGGCTTGATTCTGGGGTCAGGAGTTGTCTCAGTAATCCAGCTTAGAAATGCAAGCAGGTATTTAACCCCCTTCCTATCCCAGCTCTCCTGTATGCTATGCTACCCTGGAATACCTGCTCCAAATACCAGATAATGTCCAACCCCAGAGGCTTCTCTCAGCTGTCCATACAATTCCTCAATGCATTCTGTCTCCAAATGTCAGTCTTCCACCTTGTCTCCTTCTGTGTTTTCTTTCCTGTTCTCTGCTTCCCTTCTTAGCCTCCCTTTTGCACATCCACTATGTGGATTATTATGCAGCCATTAGAAATGTTTGCAAAGACCATGCAATAACACACTTAGGCTTAACAGGAAGCCGGGTGCACAGTTGTATGGGCATGATTGCAGTCTTATAGGAATAATTCTGTATAGTTAAAGAAAATTTAAAAAGCAAACTCCAGAATGTATCAAACAATATTTATGGTTGCATGAGGCCTTAAACTTGCATTCCTTTGAAAGTGTTCTACCTTTCATTTTTTTATTAGTAGAGAATTTCTTTTATAGATGGGAAAGTAGATAAATCCCACAAATTAAAAGCAGTTGCTATTTATTTACTATGAATGTCACTTTTAGTGGGCCTGCTAACTTTCTTGAAGAACTTGGTTTTTCTATCTTTAAAGCAAGGGTGACAGTGGTGCTTGCTTGCCAGGTGTTTCGAGAGTCAAAGCTGAGCCCGTAGCCACTATTACAGTGTGGTGTGGCGATGAGATCCCAGCTCACCTGTGCAGTGCAGCCTGGAAGCAAGAACAGGGCAGGTTCGATGTGGTAGGTAGGGATGGAGACTGAGGGCACTGCTCAGGAAGTCCTGCCTTTGGAACTAAGTTCATTCCTACCTGGCTGTGTGACCTTGGCAATTCCTTCCCATCTCAGGGCTTTCGTTTCTCCAGATGCAGAAGAGAAATGTAATCTCCACAACCGGTAAAGCTTCCTGGTACACATCTAAAAGACCATACCTTACCTCCTGTGGAATTCTCACTGTGAACGCTTTCGTAATCCTAAGTATTCTACTCCACAAATACTGTAGCCTCTTTCAAATGTCTCTTATCCCTCTGAGGTTTGCTGACCTATGGATAAAAGCTCATCCTTTTTAAGGTCAGAAAGTCTCATCCTTGCTTCCTAAGCACTAGGAGCATCCCCAGCACCACACAACAAACAAAAAGTACTGTGGATTCTCCAGTAATGATGCAACCCACAGCCTTCCTATTCTTTAGGGCTGGCCACAGCGAAGTTTTGGGGGTCTCTTGGGTTATGTCCATTGTTTTTTAAAGATGCCTTTTTCCTGGAGAGGGTAGTACATACTTAGTAGTCCTACCTATTTGGGAGACTGAGGCAGAAAGACCCCATGAGCCCAGTAATCCAAGGCCAACTTGAGCAACATAGCAAGACTGACTCAAAAACCAAACATTGTTTTAAGGCGTTTTTATACATGAGGAATTTGAGTGGGGCAGTTCCCACTTTGTGGCTGGCAAGCACAACTCTCTCTGCTCTTTCCAATTAGTTTCTCAAAATAGAGAAGAACAGAGAAGTCTTGTTTCCAATCTCGCCTTCTTTGCCTTCCTCTACTACTGCATAATGGGGTAGGGATTGGATCAGATGCTTTTTAAAGATGCTCTGATTTCTAACTCTCTCTGCCTCCCTGGGACAGCTGCAGCTTCTATGGATGAAGGAGGACCTTATTCCTCAGCACGTGGCTCCAGCTCAGAGGCAGCACCCCAACCCACCCCAGTAGCTCTGCCAGGCTCAGATGAGCTTGGTCAGCTGGCTTTGTGGTACGTGCAAACTCTAAATAATTGTAATATCTTAAAAGCTGAGGAGCTGCTCTCCAGCTCCTGTAAGAGGCAATAATCACAGGATAATTTAAAGGGAAGGGTATGAGAGATTCCTCATGAAAAGAGAAAGAATGGGAACAACCAATTTTCAAGATCCCTCTAAAAATCCTGGGTCAAGATCGCAGCTATTTCAGGCCCACTTCATGTTCAAGATGCCTTCTCTTCTTAACAGTGTGCAGGAAAGTGCTTTACTATGCCAAGCTCTTGTCTGCACATTGCCACATTTCACCCTCTGCTAGAATGTTGGCTCTGTGAGGGCAAGGGGCTTGTCTTGTCTGTTCAGGGTTGCAGGCCCATTTTCTAGAACAATGCCAAACACTTTGTATGTGTTCATCCAGTACTGGGTGGCATGATGAACTAGGACTCTCTGAGCTCACTAAGATCCTTGCCACGTTTTACAGATAAACATAGTAGAGTTTGGAGGGGTTAAGTCACTTGCTTAAGGTCATGGCATAGACTCAGGATTCAGGTCCATCTGACCTGAAAGCTACCTTATTTCAGACTGCATGTCTGTGGACTCATGCTTCTCTATTTCCCCTCCAGTGTCTCCTTCCTTTCCCACAGAAGTCCCTCTGCTCTAGGGCCACTTCCTTTGGCAATCCCTTTCCTGACAATTAAAAAAGAAATTAGAAACAATACATATTTGAGGTTGTTTATTGCTGCACTGTTCATAATAATAAAAAATTAATAACTTAAAGTCTATCATTGACTGGTGGTTAAACAAACCATCTGTGCTTTGAAATGTTAATCATTTGTGAAAAAGAATGAAGGGCTGGGGATGGAGCTCAGTGATAAAGCACTTGCCTATCATGCTCAAGGCCCTAGGTTCCAACCCCAGCACCACAAAACGAACAAAAGAATATTGTGGGTCCTCTAGGCATGATGCAACCCACCTTTCCCAGGGAGGCTATTTATTATCAACCCCGAGCTGTGCCTTGATGCTTGAGTTATTATTGCTTATAATGTGTGCACCTATAACAAATTATAGGCTTCTTAAGAATGGTTCTATGTCCAATTAATTTTATATATTGCCATAATGCTCGACTCACAATTTGTTTTTAATAAATGTTTATTCGATAATGACTACTTTATCACTGGCAATAGCAGAGTCAGGGAGCAATTTGGGAGTGGCTTTCAAACATTTAAAATAATTTTCACTTTATCATATAATTTTTAAAATAAGTGTGGTCACATATATGAGGCTGTTTATTAGTGCATTGTTTATGATAGTAAAATATATATAATTAAGGTCTATCATTTGCCTCACCACTATGGAATATTAATCACTTGTGAAAAAGAATATTGCAGATCTGTATAAACTGATTTGGAACCAGCTTTAGAAGGCTTTATATAGATAGGAAACAAAAGTATCACAAGAACATATTCAGGGTCATCATATCCAGGTTAAAATTTACCTATGTAAATTTATGTCAATACTTGGAAAGGAAGCATATCAAATGGTTAAGCAAAGGGTACTTTCAAGGTGAACTGTAAATTTGGCAAGTCAAGGAGATTTTGGCTTTTTTACTCTGCAAACACTTCTTTAAAAAAGAGATGGGACTGGAGGGTAACCCTGTGGTAGAATGTGTGTGTAGCATGCACAAGGTTCTGGGTGGGAATCACAGTCACCAAAAATCTCAGGAAAAATAAAAGGGAAAGACGATAAAGAAGAAGAGGAGGAGGAAGATAAGTGTAACAACAAGATTCTAATCAAAGTCCATGTCCTGGTTGAAGTTTTGGAGACCTGGGTGGACTCAGCAGCCTGGAAGCTCTCTCCTGTGCTGCGTCTTAGAACTGCTTCTGCCATCCGGAGGGTATCAGCTTGCCCAACTTGCTCTGTGGAGAGCAAGGCCTTTGTATTTTGTTTGTCTCAGTCCTAGGCTGATAACTGTTCTAGATGCTTTCTCACTCCACAATGAGAAAGGCACTCCTTGAGCTCCATGTCAGCACTTGAAGCTCATCTTATCCTGTTTGACTTCAAAAATCCACATACCTTGTCAAAATCTGATTCCCACTTTGGGAAGCCTGGTGTCTTTCCAGTTCTTGAGGAAAGAGGGGAGAATCTGTTTTGTGATATGACCCAATGGTCATGGATCAGGCTGGGCAGAGATGTGCCTCCACTTTACTCCTAACAGCGGGGATTCCTGCAGGGGTTCCAGTGGGTGGCTCGTCTGCAGTGAGGTGGTGGGGAAATCTCAAAAGGAGCCAGAGGATGGAAAGTAAAAATTCAACTCAGGATCCTTAAATCTCAGATTTGGGAAGAAGCTCACCCCATTTTCTGGCCTGGGTAAGGGCTCTCTCTGCAGAAACCAATTAGTCACCACTTCTTATTGTTGGATGAATCTCACTGAGAGAAGGCATTAGCTGTCTGTGCTCAGTCTGGCCTCTCCTGAAGCCCCCTCCTATGTGCTAAGGCACAGGACCCTGCGGTGAATGTACTGCAAGTGCCTCCTCTGATGAGTGCAAGGCTCTAAAACAGTCAGCCAGTGATTTAGGAGGCCTAAACTGGGAGAATCCTTAGAATCATCTCCCACTCTACAGATGGGAAAGTAAGGTTTAGAGAGCAGACTTTTTATTAAAATCCAAGACTGTAAGACTTCAGATCGATACTAAAATCCAATCCATGTTGGCTTCCTCAATATAAAAAAATGAGTATTTTTCCCAACTACTGAAACATTAGACATTTATGTGCACTGTGCTGAGAGCTACAGCCCCTGCTCAATCATCATCACCACCTTTACCATCAAAGTAATAGTGATTATTTACTGAATGTCTACAATGTACTAAGACTTCTGCTAGGTGTTTACATTTAAGGACCACCTCTTGAGAACCTCTGAGGCGTGAGAAGTCACACCCGGAAAAATGACAGTCACTTTTCAAATGGGTTCTTAACAGGGCAGAAGATGTATTTCTTCTCACTAGATCTCATCATCTGGGGCTTGGTGTGCACTGGCAGCAGAAGAACTGGGCAGCTCTTCTGATGTTGAAAGGAAATGTAGATTTATGTATGTGTGTACATGCATCTGTTCACATACTCATCTAGGTTCCCTGCAACATAGATACATTAAAAGAAGGAAGGCTGGCTTTGAGAACTGCCTTCTCTTTAGGAATTATCTGCAGTCACTGAGTACTTCCTTTGGTTTCTGAAACAGTTTCAAACCTGGTCCTCTTTCTTTCCCTCCCTCTCTCCTTTCCTCCCCAAATGGATGAATGCCTAAGGAAGCCCAAGCTTCTTGGTGTCTGGCTTCTCTTCCCTCCTCCCAAACATAAGGATAAACACACACACACACACACACACACACACACACACACACACACGCAAATAGGCACACACATATATTCAAAGTCACCAGTGTTTGTCACTGGAGTGAAACTGAAATACCCTAGTCAGGAAATACAGCCTTATGTTATTTAAATTCCCTCCTTTCCCCCAAAACTTACTTCTTCCATTCTTTATCAGGCTCCCTCTATACTGGTATAGTGTGCACACCATCCTGGCCCCCTGTAAGCTTTTTCTCAGGCAGTACCTCTGCCCAGAACGCATCCCTGTCCAAGCTTCCATTTTACTTCAAATACCACAATGTCCAAGAAGTCATCAATGGGCTCCCCAGGATTCCTGCCGTCAGTGCTCTTTTATTATCAGAGCAACCAGGACCATATTCAAAAATTACCTAAAAATACATAGTGACCCCAAAATGTATATAGATTCCTTAACAGTCACTAACCCTTTCTGGCTTCTAATTCAGAGTTTTCTGTTTGATATGTAGTACTTTTTGGTCCCTTCCACAGCTGTGCCACCTTCCTCTGGTCTTGTAGGAAACTTTGATCTCTTTTCCTTCTTTTTGACCCCTGAGTTCATGTTATCAGGTCCCATTTCAATCCTTTGGCCTTCATAAACTAAGTGTAGGTAATTTGGGCATTGCTATTATTATTTGGACCAATTCTTATGATAATAAGCCTGAACATGCTGATAATAATTTTAGTAAAACATTCAATGACTGAGCTATAGGCACTACCCTAAGTGCTTTATTGCTATGCATTCCTTTATTTAAACATTTCATAGAATCATTTGTAAATTCCCATTTTACACATGAGAAAATGGAGACCTGGAGAAGTTGATTCAAGGTCATTCAAAGCTGGGAATTGAGCTCCAGGTGTAACTGACTCAAAAATGTATGCTCTTAATTACTTTATTAGATAATAACCCAGAGGTATTTAATTAGTTACATGCAGTTTACTATATATGAGAGATAGGAGCATCAGGCTATTATTTAGAAATAAAAGCAATAAGTACAGCAAAATAAGAATAATTGAACAGATAGTTGGAGTACAATGAATCACGGTTTACAAGTTTTAGGTAAACTAATAAGCTAGAATGTAGCAAACAGGTCACCCCGGAAATCTATTCTTGAAGAGGCTGAACAGGAGCACCAAAGAAACTTATTTGCATAATGCTTATATTGAGCATTTAGTTGAGGCACACAGGTGGTAGAGCACTTCTGTCTTCTTCCAACACCATCTCTACATTCAGTGGGTTGATCCCCACCACTTCTCTCATCAGAACCTCTCTCTAGGGGACACAGCTTCTTATCTCCCAGAAGACTGCTGTCTACCTTTGAAAGAAATAATACATGCAGAACTCTTCATGTGGAAACTAGTCACATAGTCATCCAGCAACAAATGTAAAGCTATAATAAACCTTAGCATTATTCATGGGAAGCAGGTGGGTTTTGCTTTCTTGGTTTTCATGGGTGTTCAGGTTCCTTCTTGAGCCAGCTCCTGGTTAACTCACTTGTACAAGGATACACTTATGAGTACTGACAGAGTTCACTGCTTTAGATTGATTGGCTCTGTCTGTGAGGATTTACTGATTTACTTGGCCTCACTGAATGGACAGCAGTTATGAGGGAAATCTGTACCACATCATCTTCCTTCTGACACCTACTGGCTCCCGGGCTCGCTCAGGCTCTATCCCATCATGTGCACAAAACCTAGCTCCTTTCTAAATATACATCCCAAGATGGGCAAGGGATGTGTTCTAATGCTTCTTGTTTCCCATGTAGCACCTCCCCCAGGACCATGCCTGTGGCAGATGCTTGTAAAGTGTTCTTAGAATAAGTGAGAGATGATTGCAAACCTCATTGCACTGCCATGTTGCTGCATACAATTGCCTGTCAGTGCCAATAAACTCCTGTGGAGTTTTCCTTTCCTGGGAAACTAAATCTATTTAGCTTTGGCTACAGTTCTCCTTGCAACATCTCACCAGGTCTCTTCCCTGCTTTCAACTTGCTAGGATTCAGCATTTCTCATTTCCCCACAGCCTGACTCATGTGTTCTCTCTGTGACTATCCCTGGTCTCCCAATTGCCTCTCGCTTCCAAATAAATGCTAAAACAGCCACCATTTACAGAGTACCTACTATGAAGCAGGTGCTTTATGTGCAGAACCTCACTAGATCCCCACAACCCCCCCTTTGGTAGGTCAATCCATTTCACAGATGAAGACATAGGCTCAGAGAGGGGACTTCACAAGCATAAGTGAAACAGCCGAAATGTAGACCCAGCTGTGGTCCCCGTTAGAGAGTTTAGCCATTACACTATCATGTACGTTCAAGTAGAAACACTGTTAATCAACTTCTTCAAATATTCAGACAACACTGCCCATGTAAATTTGAGTATAAATGTCTGTCGCACACCCCAAAACTCATTTACTCATAAGTCTTCCTGGTAACACATCTTCCTCTTCTAATCTCACCCATACTTTCAGTTTCTGCAGCAGATACTCAGGCCTACCATGCGCAAAGGAGACCGGGTGCAAACTGTGTATGATCTAAACTAACTTAGTACTCTGGTCATGTTCACTTCTGTTTAAGACAACTGAATTATAGAAGAATAGAGAGATCCAGGACTGAAAGGGATCTTTCCAGAAGAAAAATAAAATATTTAAAATGTTGGCTCTTCATATTCTCTTAGAGAGACCAGAAATAAGTGCAGATACAATGGAGTATGTCAGGAAGGATAAAGAAACATTACTGAGCAGACGCTAAGCCTGACATTGTTTTTATTAAGTGAATTTTCAACAACAGTGTCCATTTTTAAGGATCTATTATACACTGTGGGATTCCCATACACTGCCCATCACCCACAAGAGAAGTCTCCAAAGTGTGAATTTTTATCACTATTTTCAAAAAGAAGAAATTAAGGCACAAAGACATATAAAATATTACTAAATGGTACATAGTGGCAGGACCAAAATTATAATCCAGGCCTTTCTGGGTCCATTTGTTGTGTTCTTTCTGATAGGCCCATTGCCTGAATTTTGGACATTCATCACCTAAGGCTCATTACCTTTCAGTTGGATTTGCCACATTATTCTCAGTTGGAGGTAAAGATAAAGTGGCAGAGCCTCCGGGTTGAAAAGGACCTTAGAACTAGAATGCTTGTATGGAGAAAACAAGGGAGGCTTTATGCAGGTGTGCTGGATTTGGGCAGGCCCATGAGACTTGGTGCACAGAAACTTAAAGCATTCTTGAGAGAAAGGTGCTGGTGAACAGAGGCATAAGTATGGCCCATGAAGGAAAAAGGGGGAAAGCTGGTATAGTTGTGATCTGAGGCTGATACGGACCTGTTCAGAGGCCTAAATTACTTCTAGCCCGCGTTCTTGGCTTTGGTAAACTGCTTTGAACGAAGGCCGTTGACATGGTGAACTCAGTCCTGCAGGGAGTCAACCCAGGAGACAAGCACCGAGACCATTTTTCTACAAAAGCAAGTTCACTGGTTTCTACTACCAGGCACACTTGCTCTCAGGTATTCCTTCTGTGCAGAGTCTTGCAGTGTTTTATACTCATCTATCCTAAACCCAGGGAAATGAAGTCCACAGTGCCTTTGGGAGATAAAATGGCACTCGTTCCCCACTGTCTAATCTGAACAGCCCTTTGCTGACTAATTGAATTACTCTGGCCCACAAACTGATAGACAGCTGCTAAAAATGGTTATTGCATTATTAATTCGCTCCAGCAATTTCACATTAAACCTATACTGTTAATAATTTTCCCCTTCTATTTCTTCCCTCTTAATTAGACTATTTAAAACTTTGAAGGAATAGTCTTCCTATGCTAAATGGAGGCACTGGGCAAATTACATTTTTGATTGAATACTTCTCTGATAGGCCAGCAAATGAGACTGTTGAGTTGTTAATTATTGTCAGAGTTCCACACGATGCCTGCTAATGAGGCAGTCAATCTCAGCTGTCAGTCCAAGAGAATTAATGGAGGTTGATGGGAGGTACTGGGAATGGTGTTTGCTGGTGGTCCAGAGGGTCTAGTTCCCTGGCTGCACATGGAGGGTCAGTGACTTCCCATTGTCACAGCTAATGGGAACCTGGGATGGGTGTGGAGCAGAATGTGCAATGGAATAGAGGTGAGGACAGCCAGAATGGCTTCATGGAACCAGGTAGTCATGACTGGGATAGCCACCTAGTGAATGTTCAGTGTTTATCACTGTTTGTGAGGCTGTGCATTTGCAGATTCTTGGTAGAAGGTGAGTACAAGGAGGTGCTGGTGAACAGTCAGGAGAAGGTATACTCCTTAATACAGCTGGCCTGGGCTCAAAATGATCCTGCTCTGGGCTCCAGTATCAGCTGGTGCTTTGAGACTTATTTCTGATTTTAGCACTGGTGATAGTGGTATGGATTGAGAGAAATTTCCGCTTCATTCTGCAAGACTGGAGGTGACAAAGAGTGGATGCTATGTGAGACCAGCCATCAGAGAACCCTATATTTAGTCTGGAACAAAGCAAAAGTTCAGGAGAAGAACAGGGAAGGGATAGAAATTGGATTTGGCTGAATAAATATTTACTGAGCACTTCGTATGCAAGATAAAGACTTAAATTCCCTGTGCAAACTCCCAAGGCAGACACTATTTGGGAATCAGCCTTGACCTTTTTACTTCTGCCACACATGTGCCCACGCCCCCGCCCCTCCATTAGACTGCTTTCCGAGGTTCACAGATTATCCATCCCTAATGCCTCAGAAACTCATTCTCTGCTGTAGCCCCATTTCTCTTCCCACAGTCCCAGGCCTTTCCATCATTCTCTGGGTCACTGTCCCCAATCTAATTATTACCAGATCTACACTTTTCCACCCTCCCTTGCAGTGAGCTCTTCAGGCTTCATCTCCTATAGCTAACTTCAGATCACTCTGTTCTTCATACATGTCAGGCATTCTCACTCCTGCCCCTCTGAGCTCTTGCTTTACCATCTCTGGAACAGGGCAGCCACCTGTTGCCATATCCTGGCAGGGCTCTGTTCCACACAGGCTGGCTGGCTTTCTTCTGCTTGAGCCTGGATCCCTAAGCCTTGTCATTTCATCTGATCTTTCACCTTTCTTGCTGTCTGCCTATCCTCTTGATCTTGTGCATTTTATCAAAATGTAGACATTGGCTGTGGGTGAGGATGGGGATGTTGGCATGGCAAAGCTACAACATCCTGCCAACAGCTCTCCAAATAGACACTTTGCTCTCAGGCATGGGAGAAGGCACGATGGCAGATTCCTAACCGAGGGGGGGGGGTGGGGGACTCAGTAACATGTTTGTGAATTCATAAAGGTCTTATTTTTCAATTTAGTATGTGGATATAATTAATAGAAAAATGAAATGTAACTTCTGAAGATATCACTTTGCCACATTGGTAACTGACAGATTTTTAGGTACTAAACTCAGATTTGGGTACGAAAAGATGGGTCATAAAAACAGAATCACTGCCCACCAAGACCTTATATTCTAATTTGGGAGGCAAAAAAATCTACAAATAAGTAAATTAATAAATAATGGGATAATAAGGCCTAAGAGTGACGATGGGACAGGCAGGTGTGGGGCTGGGGAATGCCAAGGAGATAATTAGATTAGAGGTGACATCTGGAACAATGGAAACTATCTATATGGGCATGGAGGTAGTAGCAAGGAAAAGAGAGCATTCAGGCAGAGGTAAGAGAAAATGCAAAGGGACTGAGAAGAATACTAGCTTAGCAAATCTCAGGAACAGCAGTAACTTCACTTTGGTTGAATCGTGAATGGGAGGGGTGGGTATATGATGATATAATAAGGTGAGATTGGAGAGACAGGCCTTAGAAGTCAAGGTAATAAGACTGGAGTTTATAAATTGGTGCTATGGATGGAACCCAGGGCCCTGCCACCCCAAGCATGTACTCTACCCCAGCCATAAGCTTAGATTTGAGGTCAAAAGCAATGGGAAGCTCTTGTGGTTTCATGTGGTGTAATGACAAGGCTGGATGCAGGCGTTTTTTAAAAAGATTATCATTGAGCATCTCCAATAGGTGAGACCCATGTCAGGTGGTGGATATGCAATACTGATGTGGATACAGTCACCACCTTAGAGGTCCATCTAATGGTGCAGACAGACACAGTCTGATACAACAGACTGATCGTGGATTCTAATGGCTGCCACTTCCTTTTTGTATAGTCATAGACATTTTGTTCTGCTTTTGTTGTTGAGGATAGACATCATATTTCCCAGCCTTGTAGCTGTGAGAGTCCACTGTGGCTAACAGAATATATGTGGAAACAAATTACAGCAGCTCCAAGTTGTTTTTCCTTGAAAAACAGTGGTTCACATCCTGTGGTTCTTCCTGCTGCATCTATTGTACTGATTGGACCACAGATGGCACAGCTGCAGCACCACTGTGGAGCACACCAAGGAGAGCTAGACTTCAGGGATGGAGGAACCCAGAACTCACCTGAGCCTGGATCTCCAGCACTTCATGGACACAGCAAAAAGCTATGATCACAGCCCTGCATTGCTCCCTCTGAAATTTTACACCTCCATCTCAGGTAGAAGCAGGTTCTACTTTGGGCCATTGTTATTATAAACTACTTGGACCCTAAGAGCTAATTGTGCTGATAATGTGTTGGGGAAGTTTTTTTTAATGGGCCTTCAGAGTGAAAGGAACTAACAGTCAGCTTCTCTAAAACAAACCAAGCTCTCCTCCCCATTTCTTCTCAGGACCAACCTGCACTCACACTGTCTAGCTGACTGTGGCACCAACCTATAAGACTGGCTGCCTCTGAAACCTCAGGATGGCTTGTGTGCACTTCCTCGCCTCCCTTCTGGACTTCCAGTTTTAACAGAAGAGGGGCCAGAGTGAAGGTTAGCATGCGGCAGTCCCTTCCTGCAGAGAAGCCTGGGGATTGTGTCTCGTGTTTATGAGACTAGCAAGCCCAAACAAGTTTGAACTGGAAACCAGAGCACATAAGCAATTAAACCAGAGTATTCATTTCACCAGAAGAGAAGGAGACAGAGAGGAAATCAGAACCTAACAAAACAGAGATGGCAACCCTTTTGCAGCTATTACGTATTGGCAAGGGTTGTTCTTGAATTTTAGTAGGAAAAAAAGAAGACTGAGGAAGGTCAGCACTTTAACTAAAGTACCGCCATTTAAATAGAAAAAGTGGAACATACCAATTATGATAGAATCCATGTGCATTTGTGCAAGATGCTAGACAAGATAAAAAGACACAGAGGATAATGTGGATGGTCTAACTATCCTGGATGGAATGTCTCCTGGCTAAATAATGTCTTCAGGCAGAGGAGACAATCAACATATTTAACAACAGGTACATGGAGGGCACCATGCACCAGCACCACGCACCAGCCAGCCTGAGTATGGGGTGGTCCTGGAGCCCTCTGGTGTGTCTAATGTTCTCTTTTGTGGGAGATTCATGGGAGGTGTTATGCTTGATGTCTAGATGTCCCCCCCAAAGCTTCATGCAGTCATAGGGCTTTTTCAGAGGTGGCTGGATGTAGAGTGTATGATGCTGGGATTAAGGGTGTATGACTACTGAATCAATCCACTGACTGGCTCAGCACTGCCCTAATCCCGGTAGTCTGGGTAAGATAAAAAGGGCAGAAAGACGCTTTTAAGGTCCTTTGTTGTCTTACTACTGTCTGTCTCCCATGAACTGTTGCCCCTCTGCCATGTGCCATCCTGCATTGGAGCTAGCCAATTATGGACTGAAAGCTCAACAAACTGTGAGCTAAATAAATCTTTCCCCTTTTAACTTTGGGTGTTGGGTATTTTGTCAGAGCAGCAAGAGAGAGAAAAGTAACTAACACAGGAGGTCTGAGGAGTAACCAGCAAAGGGTTTAGGGTGGTCAGGGGTACTCAGCAAGGGTTAGGTATCAGCTAGTCAAGAACTAGTTCAGAGTCACTTCAGTATTTTCAAACTACACAGTATGCTATTGTATACTTCCTGTATATTGGCCTCAATTCCACAAATAAGAAACTATTGCTCCACGGAAGTGCCCTGATAGCTTGGATCAAAGAAGATCTGTTTCTTATCTCCACAGATACAGAGGTGCCAATGTTCTGCAAGTTCTCTTCCAAGTCCCCTAAAGAGACCTGGAGTACCCATCTCCAATGCCAGCTGCAGGGAACGCACACAAAATACTCCAATTAACAGGTCTGAGTGTCATTAAGAGAACCTTCCGAGGAAGATGTTACCCCCAAGTAAGCCTCAGAGTATAATGAAACCAGCCAGGCTGGTAAACACCTAAGTGATGGCCTTGTAAAAAACATGGCTTTTGAATTCATTTAGCTCTGCAGGCAGAGACATGGCACAGACAAATGATGGTTGTTCCATTATTTTCTGTTGACACTTATATGCACTGCTGTCCACAGATGGCTGGAGAAAGGGGCTTAGTTTTCTAGAGCCAAGTTGTTAGTAGGCACATCCCAGCTCTTTTACTCTTTAGCTGTGCAAACTTGAGGAGTTACCTAAATTCTGTAAGCCATTATTTTTCTCATCTTAAAGAGGTTAGGGGAGCACTGTTCGCCCTGCTAGGTTGTTGTTAAGAGTAATTATAAAGTGTTAATCAATGGTAACTCCCCTAGCAACCTTCATGTCTTTGCCGGTTGAACATGCAATTCTAGCCTCACATTTTAAGTGAAACAGATACTGAACTGAATTCCAAGAAGAGCATCTACTGGTCAGTACTTTGGGATTTAAGGCTGATAGAGTCCAGTGCTCAAAAGTGTGGATTTTAGCCAGTCATGGTGGGGCATGCTTATAATTCCAGCACTCTGAGTGGCTGAGGCAGAAGGATCACAAGTTCAAGGGAGTCTAACAGTACCCCCTCTCTCTCACACACATACACACACATACACACACACACACACACACACACACACACACACAAGAAAAGAAAAAGAAAAGAAAGGTGGGTTTTACAGTTCTTTGTAGCAGCCTTTTTGTGCCTGCATTTTACAATAGCTAAGTGATCGTGGGCACGCAACATCTCTGAACATCATGGTCTTCATCTTTAAGGCAGAAGTAATATTGCCTTCCCCACAGGATGACTGTGAGAATTAAATAAAATAATGTGTAGGCCTAATAAATAAAAGATATTCGGTCAACGCAAGCTTTTAAAGAGATTATCATTATTAAAGATGCATGTTCCTCTGCAGGTCACAACTGGAATTGGGGTGAGCCAGAAAATTAGAAGGCTTCCATACAGACAATTTAAAATACCAATCTCACCACGTGGTAGAAAGGATTAATATTCTATTTCTTTTGTCATTGCACTGTGTTAGTCATTGTTGTGGCAAAATACTGGAGACAAACAACTTAAGAGGAGGTAACGTTTATTTCGGCTCTTAGTTTCAGAGATTTCACCTATGGATGCTTGGCCCCATTGCTCTCATGGAAAGACAGAAGATGACAGCAAAGAGTGTGTGGTGGAGCCACACTGCTCATCGCATGGTGGCCAGGAAGCAAATATAAGAGAAGAAGGGGCCAGAGTCCCCATATCCTTCAAGGGCAGCCTCCAATGACCTACTTCCTCCAACTGGGCCCCACATCCCAGAGTTCCACCACCCTCAATAGTGTCTTCAGTTGGAGACCAAGCTTTCAACACATGAATTTGGGGGGGACATTTAAGATTCAAACCATAACATGCACTGTGTCAATTTTCTCTTTAGCAAGGTAAGGGAATGATACTGCCTCTACTTCAGCATGTATGTGCTCCACCTTGTTGGTCTGAACATTAGCAGTACCCGCATTTCCTTATAGCATGAGTATGTTTGCTATGTCCAGGCACTGTGCTTACACTTTACAATTTAAACCATCAAATCAAATTTTCATATCAACCCTTTGAGGTAAGTAGAATGAACTATCCCTCTTTTACAGATGAGGCATTGAGAAAGGATGTTGAGTAATTAGCCCAAAGTCACAAGGTTAGTGAATGGTAGACCTGGGATTTGATACCGATATATTATGGCTTTGGTGTTAGTACCCTCAATCTCCAAGCTGTGTGGCCACTGTTACCACAATCGCTGCCACCACCACCTCTACCAGTTATAACCACTACTATAACCAAACTCTCAACTACCATCCCAGTCACAACCATAGCCACCGCCATAGTTGACCACTACTACAAATTGCACATACTGTGTGCTAATTAAGTGGCAAACACTAACTGCATGCTTTCATTTTCTTCCCACAAGAACTTTAGGAGGTGGGTTAAATGCTTGCCCAAAGCCATTCAATGGAAACCTTACACCTGATTTGAGTGATTGGCCCCAAAGCCCATGTTTTAAGCACATTATCAGACCTTTGAGACTGTAATGCAACCAGCACATCATTAGGCGCATAACCAATAATTTCCAAAAGCCATTGCTCTCCTCCAAGAATTTGTAAGCTGTGAAGATTGGGTTTTCTGACAGCTTTTGAGCACATTGGTATCAATCTTTTCCCTCTGTTTTGAAAAGTGAATCCAAATGGCTTCAGATAACAAATGGACCCACACATATCTCCACCTTGTTCTCATTTAGCACAGCTCTGCCCAAGGCCTGGCACCCTGTTTATGTCTTGGGAGAAGAAGAATGATCAGCTATGGTCCTACCTCCTTATGGTCTGAAAAAAAGTGTTGGATGCCAGAATCCAGGTCTCAAATATAAGAGGTCTTACCCATTGTTGTTTGGATTATATTTTTCAGACCTCTAATTTAGTTTAATATTATAAACTAAGCCTGATGTCTCACAAGACAATCTCAGGCTCAGCCAATTCTAAGACAGCAGGCTTGACTTCACCTTTTATCTCATCTCCGATATTAAGCCAGAATGATAGTTCTGGAAAGGAAATTCGATAATTTTTTCCTAACAAAGTCCATTCATGGTTTCAAATTGCCCTTCGGAGAGACAGGGATCCTGAACAGGATTCCTATGAGGCACTTCATGGTTGGCTCCTGGACCAGCCACTCTGCAGTTCTCATCCTTCTTCCCCATCTTTCTTTGCCTTCAACCTGCACCTCCAGTCTCCTAAGAGAGTCTGCATGTCTGGAACATGCTAGGCATTGCTCCTCCTTTCCACAGAAAGCCAGCTGTACAGCTCAGGTCTTTCCACTGCCCAAAGCCTCATTGACTCATCGTCTCTCCACCTGGGCCAGAGACTTGGTATAAAACTCCATCACCTAACCTAGAAATGGAGTGGACCATCCATATGTATTTATTGGTTAAAGAAATAAACATGTGAACATTTCCAAGGATCAGGAACTACCTTACCTTTCAGGATATTTGTAGAAAGAAATGCACTTAAAGTATAGGGCAAGATAAAAACACAAGCAGAATTTAAATTTTTAAAAAATTAATGTTATTTTTCTCTGATTTATGGTTGATCCTGGTAGCATCTTTTACAAATTTGGTAAAGATTTGTTAGCTTTCTCAATTCCTAAGGCAGTGTGTGCTAGAGTTAGTTGCAAAGATCAACATGACATTTTTCTGCCTCCAGAAGACTCACAGTTGAATGGCAGAGGCAGGACACAAAAACTAGGATCACAAAATATATCTCAGCAGTCTGAGGACACACTGTATACACAACCCTTTTTAATCATAATTTCTATTTTTCTCAGCAACCTGTGAGGTAGACATTGATGAGGAAACTGAAACACAGGCAGGTTTAAGTATGCAACCTTTGTTCCATCAAGCAGCGGAGTGACAGAAATATGAAGTGACATTCCTTAACATCTGTGGTCTTCATCCTACATTGATTTGTGCTCAACTGTGCAGTGAACACACTCACATAATATTTTGTTCATTTGCAACCATTTTTATGCAGATCACCTCATTTGAGTTTTACAAAGCAATGTTCAAGAGGTAGACATGGATGTTATTACAATCTTCAGCTCACAGACAGGAACAGAGACCCTGAGAAGCTGGGTCACATATTTATGCAAACAAGAATAGAATCCTGATTTCCAGCAAGGCCTTCTCCTTATCACTTTACAAATCTACCCTCCCAAATCAAACACCTCCATCTGCAAACACATCCGTTCCACCTTTAGCCCACAATAAAACACTGACATGTCCTCCCCAGAGCCAAGGAGTGGCCCTGCCCTCAATCTGGATGGAGCAGTACTACCACAGGGCCCAGGGGTTCTCAAGAAGCTCCCTTTCCCAAAGCAGTGCTCACAGTAAGCTTGATTTGGGGCTTTTGTCCATTACTCCCCTGTCTGCCGATATCTGAAAGGGCCCTGGAGAACATGGTCAGCTCTTGGCTCTGTTTAAGGACAGCATATGGCCCAACACCACAGCACATTATCTGAGCTTCAATATATTATCACAATATTGTTTTCTTCAGGCTGATAACAATTCATTACTTTCAGTACACAGGGGGAAATTTCCAGAGGAGAATTCATCATTTTTCTGATATATTCCTTGCTATTAAAAAAAGAGTACTCCCAGGAAGGGGTATCCTCTGCCTGCCTCACTTCACTAGCTTTTATTTCCTTCATTCAACTCCACAAGCATTTACTTTTCTTACCATGTGCCAAGTATTGTGCTAAGATTTGAAGGAACAAAGATAAATATGAACGGTAGCTTTCCTCTTAGTGCGCTTACTCTATTCAGAAAAAAAGATGTGTGAAACAATGCCAGTAACTCAGAAAGTTGTACAGCATCGTCACCAACAGCTCAGGCTTCACTGGTGGTCCTGTTGTCAGTTCAAATCCCAGCTCTGTCACCTGTGAATACCCCATCCTTCGGTCACTGACTTCATGACAGAATTTCCTTTTTCTTGTTCAGCATAACAAAGATAGTGACTGCACCAACATGGAGGCTTTATTTAAGGATGGAATAGCAGCCAGCTATTAATGATCATAGCTATCTTAAGTATAGAGGGTAGCCAGCACATAATACTCAGTAAATATTTTAATAATGAAAATAATCAGTTTCAGTATTTATGTAGTTAAAAATGATTATTCTCACTCTACTAGAAAATCTACTGCACACAGGTCCTGTTGTTTGGGGTTTTTGTTTCCTCAGGCTGATTCACAGCTCCTGGACGCGAGCCATGCTCCTCCCCCAGCCCCCTCTTGCAAGTGCTACAAGGGCCTGCCTTTAGGTCTTGTTCTAAAGAAAGCAAAAGGTGAATAAAACGTCTGCCCTGGTCTCATAAATCTCCCAGGTATCCCCGGTGAGAGGAAGAAATAACAAAAACAGCAGTCAATTTTCACAATGATTCAGACAGAAGAATGGTAACAAATAGCAGAAAATGGAGGCTAGTAGTCTAGAACCCAGGAACCTGGTCATTGCACACTGTTGCACACTGTATTTAGTCCTATTAGCTTTTGTTACACTTTGCAGGTCTTTACTGGGGAATTATCCCAATCGGAGACACTTGTGATTCCGGACTGACCTTTCTGCACTCTTTTTTCTGTCATTATTTTACACACACATGCACATGCACAAGTTTATTATCAAGGACTGCCTCACAGAATTATGGAGCCTGGCATATCCATTATTAGCTGCCAAGCCAATGTCCCCGTTTGAGTCCAAAAGCCAGCAGGCTGCTGTAGAAGGACTGAGAATGATGCCTTCGTCTGAATGCAGGGAGGCAGCAGAATTTCTCCTTCCTTAATGGAGGGTCGACCTGTTGTTCTATTCAGGCCTTCAGCTGATTGAAGGAGGCTGACCCGCATAAGGGAGTGCAATCTGTTCTACTCAGCCTACAAATGTAAATGTTAATCTTGCCTACAAGCAGCCTCACAGAAACAGTCAAAATAACGTTTGGCTAAACACCTGGGCACTCATGGCCCAGTCAAAATGACACATAAAATTACCCACTATATTATCATACACTTATCAAAACTAAGTAACACTGAACCAACCCGGTTAGTACACTTAGATTTTTGATTATACTTTCATTAGAGTAACCGTTATGTGGACCAAATCACATCAGGATTAGCCACCTGTGTTGGGACTATGGGATCTACACTACGAAAACAGAGCTAGATATTCAGCTATAAACGTGAACAGAGAAGCAGAAAGAACACCGATTCAGTAGACTCAAATTCTAGTCCTTTCTGCTGCTTCACTTAAAATCAAACAAAATCTAACAGATAAGCTAAAAGAATTCCCTCATGCTCTAGAATTCTAGAAATGTAAGGAGGAGGCACATCACACACCACACTCCGAGGTCTTTTCCCTGTCCTGGGGAGTATGGTAAACTGGATGAAGGTAATTACTACCCAGTTTTCAACCCTCTGGGCCAGTATGTTCAGTCTCAGCCTTCGCCCTCTTCCAGCCACAGCTGACTGCTATCTCAGCTCATTTTGAACTTCTATTGAACTTGTTCTCTTGTTTCTCATGCTGGGCTTCCTTCTCCATCTGCCTGTCTTCTCTGACTCCTGAACTTCTAATCTTATTGACATTGGTGGCTTTTCATCCTCTCTGCTAGTGTTCATGACTTGATCCTTTGCCTTTAGACGTCTTGGCTATTAGACCTAGATAGCCATCTTTGGTCCCAAATAGGGCCTGCCTCACCTCCAGCTTAAAACTTCCTATCCTCTCATCACATTTACTTTGGAAATGTGTGCCTGGAGTCAGAATGTCACTTTTCCTGCCAGGTGTGTCACACACACAGCCTAGGAGGCACAGCTTTTGAGGCCTTTCCTGAGTAGGTATCCTTTCTGTGCCCACAGAAGTTAGCCAGAGATAAGAGGTGTGAAATTCACGTAACACTTTTTTAGATGCCTTGCAGAGTGAGGAAGATTAAACCAATTAGAGACCAAGTTCAGCTAAACACAAAGCAAGGGCTTCAGGAACAGCCAGACTGGCTTAGTTCAGAAACAACAATGGCAGGAGAGTGTGTCACTGAAGCACTTGACCTATACCTGCCAAATTGACAGTATATGACAACTCAAGCCATTATGTTCATAACATTTGTCTTCACTCTTCTATTTCACACTCCTTTCTAGGTGGTAAACCCCACAGGAATGCGGAATGCTATTTTGACAGCAAAGTCAAAGCCGCACTTAGGACTAATGATGTGCTTACATTTCTTAGTCATCTTAAATCGATACCTACTGTGTGCCAGGTCCTGTTGCCAATAGTTATGAAATGGGGATGAAAAGAATGAGTCATGATTTTATTTTTTATTATATTTTAGCTATAAATGCTTTTTGAAAAACTTTTCTTAGTACATGTTTGCAGCGCATAATGATTACTTTCCTTGTTGGGAGCTGGTATGTATATAACTCATTTTAATTCTGCTTCCCCCCTCCTCCCTCTATCTCTTGGTCCCTTTACTTCTGGAGAAAAATCTATCTCCTCACTTCCTATTATCAATCTTACATTTTGCCCATTATTTATATTTTGGGTTACTCATAAGAGAAACCATGCAATATTTAAGCTTGCGTGTCGATGTATTTCACTTAACATTATGGTTCAGGCTGCATCCATTTTCTTACAAATGATGTACACTTATTCTTCTTTGTGGCTGAGTTTAAACATCCAGGAGCTCACAAACTAGTGGGAAGGGGCAATGGAAAAATATGTGACAAATTGTGTGCAAATTCTGGGTCTGAGAGTGAAGGGGAAAGACTGAGGGAGCAGTGCTCATGTGATTTCAGGGATGCAGAGCTCATGTCTACACTCCTAGGTGTTCAGGCTCAGGGTGAAGACAGATACTCACTGCTATTGCCAGCATCTTTATTTCTGGACCATCCATGATAGGACTGGGCTCCAAGTCACATGCTTACACAAGAATGGCTACAGTTCAACTCATCTAAAGAAGCCATGCTTGAATGTTCTGAAATTGGATCTTCATGATGGTCATATGACTTTCAAAATTTACCAAAACTCACTGAAATGCATGCTTAAAGTGAATGTATATTATATTTCAAAAGGCTCTTTTAAAAAGCCAGTTGCCCCTTCTAGGGACTGTGCAGTTCTGAAGAACAAAACCATCAATACTTTCCTAAATTCTTCAATATGAAATCCACACGTTTGGCTCGACATTCAAAACATTACAAGCAGTAAGGCTTAACCCTGTACAGTGTCTTTTCATTTCAATATATTATACTAGCCTCCTATGTGGCTTACATGTTTTCTTCCATTTTAATGCATTTAATTTTTTTCTTTCCTTTATATTTATTCTATTCCATGCCATCCCAATCCAAAAGATTTTGTTTCCTTTCTGTTTTGTTTTTAAGAATCTACTTTAGCAATTTATAGCTCCATCTTAGCTGTTAAAGAAACAGAGGTGAAGATAAAAATTTTCTGCTTTCCAAGATTTCAGACTCATCTATTCATTGTAAAGACAGATTTGAAAACAGACAATCATAACGGTAGCAAACACTAAGGTAGTGTTTAACTATGTACCAGGAACTAGTCTCACGCTTTTATACATATGAGCTCATCTTATTTTCATAACTACTTTATGTTGGTGTTACTAATATTATCTTACAAAGGAGGGAGCTGAGGCAGAAAAGAGTTAAAGTCACAAGGTCAGAGCTGGAATACAAATCCAAGCATCTTTCTTGGCTTTTGAGTTCATGCTCTTAACCTCCATGTAACAGGCATAAAAATTAAAGGAAATCATCGCAGTTAAATTTGGGAGAGAAGATGAAACAATGTTACCTTTCACATAGGTTTGTAGGATATGAGATCACATGAATAGAAGATGCAAAGATATGAATGCATATACTGAAGTGTCTTTGAGGAATCATGGACATTCTGATGTGGCTGGAATATAGAGCAGGAACAGCCATGTTTGGAGATGAGGCTTGAGATGTGGTGAGGGGTCGGATTACATCAGGTGGAGGGGTTGTATCAGTTCAGGATGGCTCAGCCTAAATGTAGTAAACCATGACTGACATTGGCTGATACAATAAGGATGTGAATTGCTGCTTATATCACAATCCAGAGACAGGGACGTGCTATAGTTAGGATCTGGACTATCCCCCAGAGGCTCGTGTGTTGAAGACTTGATCTCCAATTTGGCTCCATTGGGAAGCAGTGGACTTTTTAAGAGATGGGGGATAGTGGATTTTCTTGAGGTCACTAGGGACAGGACCTTGAAAGGGATACTGCAGCTCTAGCTTCTCTCTTGTTTTTGGTCTTGAGGAGAGAGATTTTACTCTGCAGTGAGCTTCCACTGTAATGGGATGCCACAGCCCCAAAGCATCTGAGCCAGCTGATGGTGGACTGAAAGCTCCAACACTGTGAACCAAAGTAAAACATTTCACTTCATAAGTTGATTTATCCCAGGTGTTTATTATAGTGAGGGAAAGCTGACTAACACAGGAGGATTTCAGAGTTAATTGGTCAATTCATCAACTCAACATGTCATCGAAGATGACTACCTCCTGGTCTCCGGAAGGCATAAAACTTTCAGGAGACTAATAGTGACTGATGCTTATGAACAAGGGGAGATTTTCCCAACAACCCATATTGTGTCTCCTTGTCAAGGACTGAGGATCACATAAGCAATCAAGAGGAAGGCGAATCTACCACACTGGTATAGATTAATCATAATTTATCTCTGAGAAGGGGCTAGATAGGGCTCACCATGCCCTGAGTTATACATGCAAGTGGTGGATATTTGCATGGAATCCACATTGTGTGAGCAATGAAATGAGAAACAAATGTCAAATAGGCAGCCAGTGCTTCTGAGCGAAAAGCTAAGCTTTTTTTTTTCCTAAAAGTAATGGTGGCAGGTGAGGAAGGGCGAGGCAACAAAGTTAGGACACAAACCAAAGCATTTCTGAGGAGCCATCATTTATTCATCCTCCTATTGCCTTTGCCACTCTCGCCTGCTCACCCCATTCCACTTCCTAGAGAAATGCTTTTATAAACAGCACAGCCACCATTGATCTCTCCCTTCTATGGAGACTTTTTACCTTTCCCGAGGCTGCTTGTTAATTCATGTGGAACACAGTGTGAGAAAATGGGAAGCTGTCCTATGGTTGGTTCTGTAGACATGAAAAGCATCCCAGAACTAGAGAATGCCTATTTTCCTCACCTCCAAATTGAACCCATCTCTCTTTTTTTCAGTCTCTTTTAAAATGCTGATGATGATTATTGGGTTTTTTTGTAGCTAAAGGGCAAAATTAATAAATTCCTCAGCTGCACAAGTTTCTTGAAATGTAATAATGATCTTTGACTGTTAGTGCTAGGAGAAAAGATGAAGATAATAAAACAGAAAGGGAAGGAGAATGAGGCAGGATGTGTGTGTGTGTGTGTGTGTGTGTGTGCGTGTGTGTGTGTATGTGTGTATAAAAGAACAGAACCTGTCTACTCCAGGAGTGATACTCAGTAAAATCAGATTTATGCCTGTGAGGAAGGAAGAAAAAACTTCTCATCTCCAGGTCTTTAGGTGAGTAGGATGCAGGTCACAACATTAATGTACCACCCTTATCTGAAAAGGCTTTTCTGAAACCTATCTCAAACCTCCATACTTGGAACTTGGACCACAGAGTTCAACTAGCCTCAGTGATTTTTGTCAAAATTAAGACTGCCTTTAAATTTCAAGGTGGGGAAAAGTGGGGGAGAATTATCCAATATGTATTAAACTAATGCAGGGTATGGAGAGAGAAGAGAAATGTCAGTAATAGATTATGGGTATGTCTTTGTGGAAGACTCTACCTGATGTATATCCCAGAAGGCAATGGGTGGGTACTGTGGTGCTCAGGAATCAGATAGTTTTGCACTTTATTGCCTGAACTGTCACCAGGCCTATGTGTGGTTCTGGGAAGGTATTTGACTTGTGGGGGATTTAATTTCTGACGGTGTAAAATGAGATTCATATTCTCTGTTCATTTTCACTCTGTGTCCTTAATATGTTTTAAGGAACACATGGCATAATGAATATGGAAGTCTCATGGTGACATCTGAGTCAGGTGGGTGAGCCTGGTGTTTTTTTTGGAAGATATTTCTGATTTCTCAAAGGGACACCATTGCCAATCTCATTGAATAATTGACATGTAAACAACTTTGATATTCTCTCTATGTCTGTCTGCCTGCCTCTTTCTGTATCTGTCTGTCTGTCTGTCTCTCTCTTTCTCTCTAATGTGTATCCTAGATTTTTACTCTCTCTCCTGAAAAGCAGAGTGGAGAAGGAGACACATACACTTTCTTGGCACTCATGAGGATATCCAGAAAGAGATTTCTTTGGTAGAAATTTGGACACCAGAGAAAGAATCATTCTCAAAGAATAAAATTTCAATGCCTTACATTCCTGTTTGAACAAATAATCTTTTCCTAGAAACGAATGGAAAGTGAGTTACCAACGAGATATCTCACTACCCTGAATACTTTAATAGTATTTTCAACAAACAAAAATAGGCTCCTGTAAAATGAAAATGCAACCATAAATATTGGGAACTTAATACTGGCACATTACTGCCATGAAATCCTCATATCTCATTCAAATTTTGCCAAATGTCCCAATAATGTTCTTTAGCGGAAAGTATGTAAGTCAGAACAACGTGTTTCCTTTATTTGTAGTATCTCTTAATTTTCAGTATATAATATGGCCTCCGCTATTCCTTCTCTTTCATAATCTGAAGCTTTTGAATACCATCCTCTTTCAACTTCTGTTTAATTTGTTTCTTCATGATTAGATTCAGGTCATGCATCTTTGAAGGAATATCACAGAAATCATGTTTCTTTGTTAGGGCATTACAATTTTAATTTGTTATGATTTTAATTTGTCCTAATTAGAGCAATGTTCCCTTTATTCATTGCATTAAGATGTTTCCTGCCAGTCTTCTCTACTACAAAGTGATTTTCCCCCATTTTGTAATTATTGTGTTTTTTTTGTAGGAACGTACTTTGAAATTATGTAAATCTCTCATTCTATATCAAACATTCAATATATCAAAGTGTTCCTGCAAACTAGTATTGCCTGGGTTTCAAGTCGCTATAATTATTTATTTTGATGCTTGACTTGTACTAAGTTTGACCACTTTCTCCAACCTGATTGCTGTGTCCTTTGATACAATTCCACACTTCTGATTTGCTTTCTTACACAATGAGATATGACAGGTTCAGCCTTTACTCTTCTTGTCCTACCTCTGGAGTCACCATTTCTTTATTTCTTCACTTTGAGTAGAAGTGCTATTTGGTGAAAGGGGGGTTGGGGAAGGAAGGTTGCTGCTTCTGGACCCTACCAATAGACAGAATTTTGCTTATATTTCTGAGTACATTTTACTTATACTTCCCTTTTTTTCTTTTCTTTTTTTTTTTTTTTTTTTTGAGACAGAGTCTAGCTATGTAGTTCAGGCTGGCCTTGGACTCACTATATAGTCCAGGCTGGCCTCTAACTCATGGTAATTCTATAGGCCTCAGCCTTCTGAGTGCTGGGATTACAGGTGTGTGCCACCATGCCCAACTTTATTTATACTTGCGTGTGTGTGTGTGTGTGTGTGTGTGTGTGTACGAGGTAGGCCAGAAGGGAGAAAGGGAATATTTTGGGAGGTTTTTTGTATTATATCAGAATAGAATTTCTCAAAATATATCCCAACAAACTATCCTTATATAGTCTATGAAAAAAAGAGATCCAAGTCTGGTGAACACTAGAGGCTTGAAACTATTGCTATGCTAGTGGCCATGCAGAGGGCTCTGTAGAATGTGGTGCCTATTTATGATATGGCTGTCCCAGTGCTAGAATGATTTGCTGCCTCTAAGGGATGCAAACTGATTTATCTTTTTAAAAATGTACACAAATTCTCTATCACATATTTATTATTACTGTTTGAAAATGCACTGGAAAACACTAACTCATTCCTTCCTTTCTTTCTCTCTCCCACTACAATCCTGCTTCATGAAATGCTCAGATCTCCCTCTCTTCTGGGGCAGGGAGAAAAGAGGAAGTGCTGAGATTGCCCCTAAACCAGTGTGAGAGTCAGCACGGGGAAGGGGGTGGCCCTGCTTGGATGGGTCTTTGTGGACGTAAGTAGCTTGGGACTATGACCATGAATTCTAGGAGTACCGGGTTAAGTCTTGCCCACTTCTACAGCACGTCCCCGTGTTCCTGGTTGAGGAGGAGGAAGGATGAGGCCTCCCCTCAGAGCCTCTTGTAGATACAGTGAGAATTCCAGAGGTTATAGGACCTTTATTACTTAGTTATTGAGGGCTTAATCTTTGAAACCTGATAGGTCTGAGTTTGAATCTTGGCCTGCCTGAGAGAAGGCTGTGTGATTTTGGTACAATAAGAGAACAATCTTAAAACATGTCCTGAGGATTAGACGTGACAGCTACATGAAACATACTTAGCTCATTGTCTGGCATATGGCAAATGCTCAATCTATGGCAGGATTGTTTTTCTCATTTCTTTTTTTTTGGTGGAGATTTTTACTTTAGCATCATTTGAGAGTTTGGATGGTCTCTAAGGGAAGGTGATAAAAGAGTGTGCAAAGCCAAGTACGGTGACATCTGCAATCCCTGCACTCGGAAAGGCTGAGGCAGGAGGATCATAAATTTAAGCCCAGTGTGGGCAACTTAATGTTGTAACAACACCTTGCCTCAAAGTGAAAAATAAAAAGAGCTGGGTATATAGCTCAGTGTGAAGGCCTGTGTTCAATCTCTTGTCTCTCACACACACACACAAGCGCGCGCACACACACACACACACACACAGAATATGTAAGGCAATCCAGAATGATGCCAATAGCTATAGAAAAGCAACCCATGTCTCTCAGTATTGCTACTGGTTTGCATTTTGGGCATCAGAATTCCATGTTTTTTGTGTGTGTTGTTTATCCTGTGTATTATAGGTTGTTCAGCAGCACACGTGGCCTCTGCTCTCCTCCCGGGGGTAACAGCTGACACTGTGTCCAGATGTTATTCAAATGACCCAGGGCTGAGGGCAAAAGTGTTCTTGATTAAGAACCTTTATGATAAAAAATAATTTTCCAGTGAGTTGAGAACTTGTAGGAAGGGAAATAATAGAAATAACAAAAGTAAAGCATCTATTCAATAAATTTTCTGCTGAGAGACAAAAAGGGAGAGAGATTAATATACAGAATGATGGGATGATTAAGACAGGAGTATTACTGCTATTCTAAATCATTATTATTATTTTAATAGGATATGGTTGAACATGTTCAAATACTGAAATAAAATAGCCAATAATGGAGGAGATGTTAAAGACTATTGTGGAAAATTGTTTTCATTTGGCAAACCTCTCTTCCCACTTGATCCTGGTAGCATCACCAGATTTGTTTCCTTCTACTTTTCTCCCTTGTCCAGAATTTCCCCTTTCTCACTTCCACACAGCTTTGGGGGTGGGAGGGCACAAAAATGTACCCTCCCCTGTGGTGCAGGACACTGGAAGACTGGCCGGTCTTGTGCTTGTCCAGTCAGTGGCCCCGAAGGGCTTTGGCACTTGACTGCAACAATTCATACCGGGCCCGGGGGTTTCATGCAACACAGAGCTAAGACAGGAGCTGTTTCCTTCACGATCAACATAGGTCTCCACAGTTTTTGGTGCCCAAATCCCAATATCCTATGAAGGACAGGGAAACAGTATGGTCAACAGAGACAGGAACTGAGATAAAAAGAAAGAGAATGAACAGCTCAGTTCCTCTGGATACTGCCATGGGTGAGCTTATCTCCGTCACCATCACCTCCAGTCTTGTGAACAGACAGCTTCTCGTTCACAGATAAACTGGTTAGAGTTTTTTTTTTTTTTCCACTGACTGCAAACACAGTCTGGTTTCTATTACAGTGATAAAGGAGAGGGAAGTATAATCAATAGAACAAGGACCTTCCATAAGCTGGCATGCATGAGATCAGGGTTCAGGCAAGGAAATTGGTCACTGGCAGGAAGAGGGCCATATCTTGGAGATCAGTGGGAGACAAGCAGTATAGATGAAGCCTAGTTGTTTATTTGGTAACAGAAGTTTTGGGAGGCACAAGAGCTGAGGTCGGTAGGGATTCTGAGGGTGCAATCACTAGTATGGTTATGATCTCACTGTTCTCCTTTCCATGCAAGAAAATGGTACAGGATACCAGTGACGGCTACTAAATTACAGCAGGTGTTGAATCCACTGTATTAAAAAACCCTCTGAAAGAAAACATCTATTTAACCTAGTAATTTTACTTTTGCTAGTATTATATTACTTATAGCAATCTAAACTTTGGGTTAAGAATCTGTAGTTTCCAATGAGAGTAACTTGAGTAATTTGATTTTTTTGGTGCTGAATTTATTCGTTTGTGACAGGGTCTCATAGTGTGGTCCAGGCTAGCCTTGAACTCCATATGCATATGCAGTAGGCAGGCCTCTCTTTCATTATCCTCACACCTCAGCCTCCTGTGTGCTGAAAGTGCCAGAGTACAGACATGTCACCATTTCCTTCATCTATGCTAGATTTCTTGCAAATTACTCCAAAATGCACGTGCACAAACATATGCATTGTGCCACTGTAGTTGAGAGCTACATTTAAAATATATACTACATTATACTACATTTAAAATTTCCTTTTAGTTTTTTTTGTTTGTTTGTTTGGTACAGGGGATCGAACCGGGGACCTTGTGGTTGGGAGGCAGCCAGCAGAACCACTGAGCTCAATCCTCGGCAGCCTCCTTTTAGTTTATTCTTAATGTAGCCTGTTGGTAGATACAGTGAGAGTTCCAGGGATTTGGGTACTTGATAAACTAACTTCAGTTGTATGAAACACTTCAACCATCACCATTGATAATGGATGATAACCCATGGTGTATGTCTATTTTTACTGGAACCACTGTGGACATCACTCAACAGTCCTGGCTTTAAGTCTCATTTAGCTTACACACAACTTCAAAATCTTCAACATTATGCTCCAGAGAGTGTATATTAGCCTGGAAGATGCAACTTATTTGCTGTTGCTGATTGGCTTAAAAGCCCTTGGGGTTTGTCCCTGCTGATTTCTTGGTGAAGAAGAAATGGCCTTCAGGATCTGGCAAGACAGAGGAGCGCAGAGAAGCCTTGAGCATCTGGGACTCTATTTCAGCATCCTTGTTCTCTCATTAAGAGGTGAGATGTGATGAGAGGCATGGGCTTGAGGCCTCAGGGCTTTTATCTCTGGCAATGACATGGGCAGTGCGACATGCAGGGTAATGAATTGCCCTCCTTGCATAAATGAATAAGTTGTGGTCGGTGATCCAATGATCAATTTGCTCCATCACGTTAAGCTGCCCATTCATCATCCATACCTGCTGTCAGGAGCCCAGGCCTGCTGATATTGGCCTCAAGCCTCCGCCTCAGCTGACTGAGCAATAGCCTTTGGAGCTGCCTCCCAAGGCTCAAGGCTGCCTTTGATTAAAACCTCTGGTGAGGGGCCCAGTTCTTACTCAGCCACTAGTGATTTTGGACACCAAGGAGATCTGTGATGACCTGTGGCATTGAGATGCAGCTTAATAAAATACAGAGGACCCCTTGACAGGAACTCAGGTGGCCTGCTGCACTGTCCCACAATGTGGCCTTGGACTGGGGGCTATCTCTCAGACCTCCCTCTCTGACCCCAGAGATCCCCCACAAATACCTGTGACAAGAAGGACAGTGTGATTTTGACTTCCCCATTCACAGAGGCAAATGACAGCATTTATTAACTGCAATTGTTTGGCACCAATAAATGTGTTCATTTGAGTCTCACAACTGAATAAAAGGTGTAATTATCACAGTTTACTGATGAACAAACTGAGGCATAGCAAGGTTATGTGAGGTGCCCAGAACCACACAGCAAGGTTGCATTCCAGTCAGAACTGAATCTGTATCTCTTTCACTCCTAAGCCCTCATTCTTTCCACTGGGAACGATTTTGGATTATGAGCAGGCCATTAAGACAGTGTAACTGAGCCAATTCCCTGGGAGTTTTGCAAGATCCAGGTGCTGCTAAAGCTCCCTGTCTGCACAGAGGGAGGAAGAGAGACCCAAAGGAGCCTAGGATGAGACAGTGCTTTATTGAATTCTCAGTCCCGAATTTGAATTTTCAAGATGCTGATTAGGACTGAAGTTATGGAGACAAAGTAGGTTTCGAACAAGAATGCGGACAGGCTTCTCAGTGTCCTCTGGGGTAGCTGCTGCCTATGCCTGCCTGCCTTCCTTTCTTGCTTCCATCCTGCCTTCCCTTCTCTCTGTCTCTTCTCCTCCCTCCCTTCAATTTCTTCCCCAAACCTTTCTTTCTTTCTTTCTCAAAAGCTTTTTGGTGCCCTGAATTAAGTTCCCAGCACTGTGACTGATCCTTGATCATTTTAGTTACAAAAGAAACTTACGAGGTTACTTGTTCACACTCTTTGGTGGGAAACTGAGGCTCAGAGGAGATAAGATACTTGCTCAAGATCATGTAGCTTATTAACAGCAGAGTTTCAGATCAACTTAAATCAATCTGTCATCTGCCCATAAATTCCAGGGAGTGGAATAGTTAATTATGTGGGCTCAGAGCCAGAGAACCTTATACTAATCCACACCCTAGACTTGCTCATTGTGTGAGCTCATGTGTCCCACACTTCCTCCCAGATCATGGTTCCCATTTGTAAAATAACAAAGGTCCTCATAGCATCAGCTGCCTTTATTCAATTCTTATATTATGAGCCACAACTTTGCATTTTTCATTTCATTTCAATTCTTAAGACAATCCCCTGATATAAATATCAGTACTCTCAGTACGTGAATTAGATATCTGAGGCTAGAAAGGTATATAACTGACTGTAGGTCACAAAGTTAGTGAATAGCAGAATTAAAATTCTCTGACTTTAAAGTCTAATCCTTTTTCTACTTATTCAGGAGCAAGGTTTCTTAATATATACTATACAGAAAAATCATCTGTTGTTAAAATGCAGATGCTAATTTAGCTTTTCTGGATTGGGACCAATACTGAATACTTCAAGTAAGCAGGAGATGCAGATACTGCTGGCCCCAGGATACTCAAATTAGCCACTGTAGCAAGAAATCACCCATTGACAATATGTAAAAAAATGGAAGAGACCATGTTCCAATAAAACTTTATTGCATTTATAAAAAACAAGTGCTGGTTTAAATTGGCTCATGGGCTATAATTTGCCAGCATTTGAGATCAAGTGGAGGACCACAAGTCCCATTCAATGTCCTTTTATCACCACTATGGTTGCTACAATTTGGATATTGAATATTCCACAGAGACCCATCTGATTTGACCCCTAGACTGTGGTGCTACTTGGCTTATTAAGTACATTTGTCATGATTTATATCAAGATGTTCCCCAAGAATCTCCCGTAATAATAGGCAGGGGCTTTGGAAGGCAGTTGAATTATGGGGGCTTTTAACTGAGTTGCTGTTAGGAGACGGGGTCTGGTTGGAAGAGGTGAATCACTGAGGACATGGCCTGGAAGGCTATATCTCCCTTCTCAGTATTTCGCTTGATTTTCCCTGTTTCCTGTCCACCACACCGTAAGTGGCTGTACGGTACCACACCTCTCAGCTATGCTGTCCTGCCTTGGACCCAGCTGACTCCGGACTGAAATGTGAGCCAGAATAAACCCTCTTCCTTTAAGTTTCAGACGTTAAGTATTTGGTCCCAGGAACAAGGAAAGTAACTAAGACAGACTTTTTTTTTTTTTGGTACCGGGGATTGAACTCGGGTCCTTGAGCTTGCACAGTAGGCGGTGAAACCACTGAGCTAAATCCCCAGCTCTCTAAGACAGATTTTGTTACCAGAGAAGTGGGGTCATTGTTGTCACTATACTTGACCACGTGGTTTAGAAGCCTTTGGAATTCGTTCATGAGAAGAGTTTGGAAAGATTTCAAGAAGCAGCCCAAGAATTCTGTTAAGATGATCTTCATGGGACAGTTTGGTTAAAGCACAAGACTAGAATGCTGATAGTAATGCAGTCAATAAAGACCAGGCTCAGGAGGTTTCAGCTGGGAACAAGAACTCCATTGTCAGCTGGACTCCAGGCCATGCATACTATGCTCTGGCAGAAAAGTTGTCTACATTTCTGTTCATGTCCAGAGACTTTGTAGAAGACTGAGATTAAGGAGGGTGGATTAATCAATCTGACAGAGGAAATTTCAAGGCAGCTCAACTTTCAGGTTGTAGCATAGATATTGTGGACCCTGAGTTAGGTTTATACTGAAAATCAGGAGCAAAAAAAAAAAAAAAACAACTCCATTTAAAACATTTTAAGTTTTGCTAGAAAGAAAGCACCCACAAAGGTGGAGCACGGGAGAGCTCAGTCACTGAAAAGGTTAACATTAAAAGGAAGCCAAGTGCTTTGGATCAGGACAATAGGATAAATGGCTTGATAACATGTGAGGAAACAGTAAGATCTTTCCTTTCACAGGCTGAAGGGTGCAAGACTTTGCTTTGAGAAGAAAGCCCCAGGGGACCCTATTTGAGAAGGGCTGCCTAGAGAATTGGTTTCCCTAAGGTTTGGTTCATATGAATCTGCCACCCAGACACGCACAGGCCTCTGTAGCTACAATTTAAGGGGGCCTGACTACTGCCCGAGCTGGTAGCAGACCTTGGTGTCATCCATGTGGTCCTGGATTTGCAGGGATGTAGAATGAAAGAGTTGTGGGGTCAGGGAGGTTTCCACCAGATTTCAGAAGAAGGCTGGGGAGTCTAGGAAGCATGCCTTTTAGAGCTCAGCATGTGAAGCTGAAAGGGCTGTGGAGACACCAAAAAGTTGGAGATACCAGGAATGTAGAATGTCTGAGGAAAGCCATAAGGAGTGAGGACAGCCAATCCAAGAGAGGAGCTGTGAGATCAATGTCATAGGGGCAGAGTCTGAAGCCATTTGGAGTTTGCCCTAAGAGCTAGACATGGAGCTCCAGGATTTTAATGTTTGCCATGCTAGGTTTGGGTCTTCCTTTGGTCCCTTTGGTATCCTCATACTCTTCCCTTTTGGAATGGGAATGTTTACTCTGTGCCATTGTATACTGGAAATATTATTACTATTTTTCTTTACATAGGCTCACAGGTAAGAGTTTGTTTTCAGTCCCAGAGGAGACTTTGGACTTGAGCTTTTCAGCGGACACTGATTTTGATGATTCTTGGATGTTGACTAAATGCATTTTCCATAAAGAGATGTGTGTGAGTCTTTCAGGGCACAGAGAAAGAATGTTATGGTTTATATCCAGATGTCCCCCAAGAGCCTCCTGGGCTCATAGGTGGGGCTTTGGGAAGGTGATTGGATTATGTCTTACAGCTGACCTCCTGTTACAAGGTGCACGTGAGTCATTTGTGGTGTAGCCTGAAAGGGTATATCTCCCTTCTTGACTCCTCCAGTCACTCCCCCTGGTTCCTCTTTGCTACGCCTTGAGCAGTTCTCCTCCATCATTCTCTCCACCATGCTGCCTCACCTATGGACTGAAGTGTGAGCCAAAATACTTCTCCCCCTTGAGCTTTAGGTGGCTGGTATTTTGTCCCAGTAATGAAGAAAGTAACTAAGACAACTCCAGATGACTGTTACATGTACTACAACTGAGAAGAGAACTCACATTTCTGAAATGTAGGCAAGACCTGGTGTCTCCCACTTTTGGGAAAATGAAAAAGCAAAATTTGAAAACATTGAGAGTTAAGTTTAGGCAGGACTATGTTGAAATACTGATTCTCTGACAGCTTTGAGTCCTTGGACAAGCAGCTTAGGCTTTCTGAATGAAATATAGTTTCTTCATTTGCAACAACAACATCATAAAAATATAAATATGTCAATGAAGGCTCAGTAGTGGATGAGGTCAAGTGATTTCCATGAAGCATCTGGCTCAGTCCTTGGTCAGAGTGCTCATGAAGTGGAATCTATTGTCTTCAGGATGATGAGGACCTGGTCTCTACAGGTGCACAGATGAACAGGCATGAGCCATCACCTGGAGGGAGCTGGAAGTTTGTGAGTTTGAAGTAAGAAGTACAGTAAAAGATGAGCACAAATATATTTTGCCTGTAAGTATTGCCCTACCATTGGCTAAGCTGTTTCAGAAGACCAGTACTTAAAAAGTCAGCACATCCCACTCTACCATTATAGATGCTCTAACACATGTTTGCCAGTTACAATAAGAAATCCTGATTTGAGTCTTCTGAGCAGGGTGCTACTGAGAAGATACACCATGTGGTTGAAGACCATTAGAGATAGAAAAAGCTCCAGGCTTGGATCTGCATAGGAAAAGCTTTTAACCTCCTGTCATTTTATGCTTATTGTGGTCTTAGCAAGTTACTTCACCTTTCTGAGTCTCAGGTTTTTCTCTATACAAAGGGGCCAGTGTTATAAACCTCATCATGTTGTGAGAGTTTACAAAGTTTGACATTAAGTCTTCTTAATCCATTCCCTACCAGGTACCAACGCTGTATGTTAAATGGTGAGCAAGTTGGTTAAATGGTGAGCAAGAGAAAGCATCCATCCCAGCACATGAAGGAATTTTAGTTTACTGGAAACTAAATAAGAAATCATACAACTGTGACATGTGCTATGATGGAGGATGAGGGACTCTTTCCAGAGAGGTGTATCCAGAATTTGTCAATGATGCTTGTACATTAGAACCAATTGAAAGCTTTTTAAAAAAATGCCTCTACCTTTAGCACAATCCCAGACCAATTTAATCAAAATTCCAAAGGCATGGTCTTTGCCATGCTTAAAAATTTTTTATTTTAAAGTAACATTAGACTTAGAGAATATAAGACTATATGTAAATGGTTACCACTTTTATTCAGCATTTTCTGGAGGTTTTAGTGAGGAAATTAGGCAAAAAAAGAAAACCATTCAAACTGGAGAAAAAAATTAAATATGTCTATTCATAAATGACTTTGCATAAAGAAAATCCTAATACACACAGACACACATAAAATTAGAACTAATAATCAACTACAACAGGTTGCATGGTATGAGGTCAATTTTGAAATATCAATTGTCTTCCTGCAAACTAACAATGAACAACCTGAAATACCTCCAAATAAATTTAACAAAATAAGTGAGAGACTTGCATACTGAAAACTATAAAGCAATGTTGAAAAAAATTACAGGTCTAAACAAATAAACCTCCTATGCTCATGGCTTATAAGATTTAATATTGTTAAAATGTAAATACTCCCCAAACTTATCTATAGATTTAATACATTCTTTATTTGAAATCCAGTTGATCTTTTTTTTTAATTTTGCAGAGATTAACAAGCTCAATCTTAAAGTCATATGGAAACATAAGGAACCTAGAATAGCCAAAATGATACTGAAAAAGAGTAAAGTTGGTGAACTTACACATCTCAATTTCTCTCGATATATATATTTATATATATTTTTATATTTATATATATGTATTTCTGAACTACTTGAAAGTAAATTAAAGCCATGAGAAATCTTTATACTCTTAAATAATTCAGTGTGCATATTCCAAAAACAAGAATATTCTTTTATAACTTTAATATAATTATTCAACTAGGCAATTATCAATGGCATAGTAATATTACATAATCTCCAAAATGTTTCAAGCATTCTACTGATATTCTTTAGAGTAAAAGAAGGTCAAATCTCATGCATGGCATTCAGTTGTCACGGTCTTTTAGGGTCCTTTAATTTGGACAGTTTCTCTGTCTGATTTTTCAGGACTTGATGTTCCTAAAGATGAAGGTCAGTTATTTAGGAGAGTATGTTTTATGGTCTACATCTGTCCCATGTTTACTCATGAATCCAGATTATGTAATTTTGACAGGAACACCTCAGAAGTGATGGGGTATCTTTATCAGTGTATCATCAGGAGGTACATGGTACTTATTTGTGATACTAACTCACTAGGCTAAGGTGGTATTATTTGGCTTTTTCATTGTAAAGTTATTTTTCTCGACTTAATTAATAGGTTACTTGTTGGGGAAATACTTTGAGGGGGTGTGAATATCCTGCCATTCCTCAAAATTTCCACTAGCTCTAGTATGCATCTGGGATGTTTAAGAGCTCACCAAGTTATATGAATGTAGTCAGGTTGAAAACCTCTCACCTAAACAAATCTAAAGTGGTAAAATCTGCCCTTCTAGAGAAAGGGTCATTTAAACTGTGACCTAAAGGATGGGCAGAAATAGCCCCAACTCCCTGGAAATTGATGGAGGTGGGAGAACAGCTATTCTGGGATCACAATGGCCTGGAGATAAACAAGCTACCTAGAAATAAATTACATCCAGCTGGCTAGCACAGAATGTAATGTAGGATGCAGGCAGGAGGTGCTATCAGGGGCAAGCAAATAGTCTGGACTTATTACAAAGGCCAGGCAAGACCATAAAGCAGGTTCAAGGAAATGACATAATTAGATTTGTGGCTAGGAAAAAAGAATATCCATTGATTAGCAGGTGCAGCATCAAGTTGAGGGTGGCAAGAAGGACAGTGAGGAGGTAAGGAGGTGACAGTGGTGGCTGAGAGGGGAAGGAGTGCCTGGGAAGTGGAGGTGGGGATCAATGGTCACAGAAGCACTGGGACACAGTGGCCCTGAATGGGGAGGGTGAGGGAAGCGATGGGGTGGTGCTGTCATATGTTGAGTGCAAATGTAGAGAGGGGATCTATCTGGGCTTGGGCAGTCAGATGCGGCTTCCTGGAGGAGGTGGAGATGCTAAGCTCCGATGAATGGGGATACAGAGACCAGATGAAGAGGCAGTTGTGTTTTAGGCAGAAGGCCCAAGAGGTCCAAAGAAAGAAAAGCACTAGAGAAGCCTGACACATCTAGGAGGGAGCCTGGGGATGTGACTGCAGAGCTAGGCAATCAAGGCCCATGTCACACTGAGAAGTAAGGGCTTTATTTTCATAGCAGAAGACCAGGGGTGAAACAGATGGACCTATAGGTGGTTTGCAATTCTGAGAAACCTGCACAGGGAGCTGCATATGGAGGATGAAATGGAGGGAGGAAGAAAATCTAAGAGGCTGATTTGCCAACACTATGGAGGAAATCTCTTCCAGGGGTCCACATGCATTGATGCTCAACACAGGGAAGCCATCACCATAAGTCACAACTCAGAAAGGATAGCCAGGAAGAAACACTGGGGCCTTGTAAGCATTAATTTGGGTCCTTTTTAGTAAACCTTTGGAACAGCAGCTTAAAAGAAGAGGAATTCGGAGAAAAGGGAGGAAAAGAACCTGTTGGGTGGAGATCTGGAGAGGAGCTAAAAAGCAAGAGGCTTGCTCTGGTGCCGAATGAAGACAAATGGGCAGCGAATCTTGGAGAATACATCCTTTCTCCGGAACACTTGCCTCTCCATCAGGGCCCAGCCAAGGCCTGTCTGGCGAGAGTGGCGCTTTTGTGTGTCTGCCGGCTGTGCTCCAGTTGCCATAGTGATGAGGCCATAAGTCATGTCTGCCACTGCTGCACAGAGGCACTGTGATTTATGCTTGCCCGGATGGGATTGTAAACTTTTTTTTAATGTTCAAAATCCATCACAGTATGGGAAGGCAGGGTGTCTCTGGCTCACTTTGGAGAAGGGGGCTCTTGTCAGACCTTAGCTGACACCTTTCGAGCGATGCTGCCACGCAACTCACGGCTGTGGGGCCACTGGACCAATACAGTCAGAGCTCCTCTCTGACCTCCGCCATGAGGTGTCAGAAGCATGAGGCTGATGCTCACCCTTGGGGCCAGGCTTCTGCATCCTTCCGTTCCCTAGACCTGGTCTTTGTCCTGTCTTCCCAAGCTCCACCTACTCATGCCAGCTTTTCTATTTATGCTTGCATTCCTACACCACGTCCCAGGCCCTTTAAATTGGGTCTCTAGCAGATTGGGTAATGGAAAGAACGTGAGTATGAAATCATTCACTTTAAGCTTCAATTTTTTTCATCTCTCCAATGGGGATAACGTACCTTCACTGAAAGTAGGTCTTGCTTCTCAACTTTGGCCCTTTTGTCATTAGGGGTTGGGTGATTGTTTATTGGAGAAGGGCTGTCCTGTGCATTACAGGATGTTTAACAACATCCTTGGCTTCTATTTAAGAGTGTCAATGTCACCTTCCAGGTCGTGGCCACTAACAATGTGCCTACAGGCTATCAAACATCCCTTGAAAGGCAGCATCATCACCTTTAAAATGCATTTTAGAGAGTAAGGAAGTGAAGCTCTTCCCTTTGACCTATGGTATTCTTAGGGTTCATGGGTACCTGCACAGTCTCCCCAAAACAGGCCCTTCTGGGATATGGGGAGCCACAGACAACCCTGGTGCCTTCCCCACATGCTGTCTTCACTCTGCAGGACTGGATGCTGACGGGGTGAATCATCCCACAGGGCGTGGGAAGACTGTGCTGTGAATCCAGATCCAGGGCACAAGTCTTCTCAGCCTGCTCTATTTCAAAACAGATAAGTCAGTGTCGGTGTACACAAGAGGATGGCGGCAGGTCTCAAAGATGTCCTGAGATGCAAAGGAAGCAAGAAGCATACTATGGAGCCATGTTCTCTGCTCCAGGACCACCGCAGCTAGAATGCCTTGAAGGTGTGTGCAATAATTTCCTAGAACTGGCACAAACGGCCACACACATTTTCCACAAGCCATTCTTTTGCATTACTCTTATCTGTTTTATTTCATTTCTTCTTATTATAAAATACATGCAGCCTAAAATCGACTATCTTAATAATTATAACTGTACAGCTCATGATATCAAGTTCACATTGTGCAACCATTACCAGCATCCATATCTAGAACTTTTCATCTTGCAAAATGAAACTCTACTCATGAAACAATAACTCTCCATTTCTTCTTCCCTTTAGCCTTTAGCAACCACCACTATCCTTTTTGTTTCCATGACTTTGTAACTCTAAGCACCTTACATAAATGGAATCGAGCATAATGTTCCTGGGTTTATCCAGGATATAGTATATATTACAATGGCCCCCCCTTTTAAAGAATGGCCTTCTTTTAAAAAACTGAATAATATTCCATTGTATTTTTCCAGTACACCTTGCTTATTTATTCATTTGCTGATGGACAAATTCATTGGCAGGGTTTCTTCTATGTTTTAACTAATGTACAACACAGCTAGCTATGAATCTTGAATTCCTTTGTGAAGCATCTTTGAGTTGCACTTCACCAACTCAATCAACATGCCATTACTGCTTGCCAAGCTTCAGGAAAAAAACATCTGAAATGCCCGAGTCACCGTGCCTTCTAAAAAAGCAAGAGTTCAGAAAAAGCCCAACCAAAGAGGGTCCTCCAGACTGGGTTAATATTTGTATTAAATAATTCTAATATAACAACAGCAATGTCAATTATTTTGGGTCTAACACATCATGCATCAACTCAGTTCTCAATAATAATCCCACTAGGGAGCGGTAGTTATCGCTATTTTGCAAATGTGGAAACTGAGGCAGGGGGCGATAGAGTAACATGTTTACTATTGCCCTGATAGTGAGTGTCAGAGCTGGAATTTGAGTCGGATCACCCAGCACCAGCACCTGTGCTGCAAATGTCTGGGCTCTCTACAACTAGGTGGTTTGAAAGACTGGGTTGTTATAAAGTTTTTCTTCTCTCTCGTGCACTTTCTTATTCTTCTCTGTGAGTCCTAGGTGATGGTGTAGTTGTGCTCACCCAGGGCTTGTGCCTGCTGGAATATGCAAGCATGGCCATTCTATCCAAGGTCTGCTCCCCCTCAAGAGCCCTGTGAGTCTGCAGAGTTAAGAAAGATAAAACGTGGAGCTCAGCAGGTAGTCCAATGGCTTGGCTAATGAATCAGCAGGAAAGAAGTCAGCTCCTCACTTCCACTTCTCAAAAATGGGAAAGAGGCCCCCTGGGAGCCAAATCCCTCTTTCTCTGATGTTTGGTAGCCCCTGGGTCCTGGTGAAGAAATGTGGTAATTGAAGTATGTCTCAAGGAAGGTCAATACTGAACTATCTCTTGGTGGAATAATATTGAAGAGATTATAGTATCCAGAATTCACTTCCTAACACCCCTGAGAGAGGTGCCATTAAGGAAATCAGTGTAGCCACCTCATTTATGACAAAAACTCTGCAACAGTGAAATTGAGAAATCCTTCTTTTTAAAAAGTTTCCTCCATTTACTTACCCCAAGCACTACTGTTATTTGGAGCCACTTTGAGATAATTCGGTCTGTTGTCATACAATACAATAGATGCTGTGAGGCTGGAAATTTTGACAGGCCTATTTTGATGCTGGGGACATTTATCTGTAAAGGGATCAGGTGATACTAGGAAATAGGGCAAAAGTATTTGGTGAGCAATATTTGTTCATAATATCAAAACATCTTCATGATCATACCAAACAATGACATCAAATTAGTGTCATCAAAATGTTCTGGATTCTTTCTCTGAGCTACTTACTGTGCTTAGAACTAGAAATAAAATGGTGGTTAAGATTCAACTCATGACCTCCCGGAATACTCATCTATGCTTAACTGCAATGCAATGCACTGTACCCTAACTCAGAAAGAAACATTCCAGCGATATGAACAAAGCAATGATGGGATTGCAATTTTGAGGGACAGGAGGAGGGCACTTTCATGAAAGGTTGCTCAAAGGAAATAGTATTTCTGAAAAGCTGTGATGGGTGGGGCATAGTGAGCCTGGTGTAGGGGGACCAGGTGAGCGTTAGGGTGCTTCAGGCAGAGGGAAAGTATTGGCAGAGGCAAGGAGATTAAAAAAATGTATGGCATTTGGAGGAAATCACAAATGAGGACATGGTGGGAGAGGAATTGACATTGGGAAGGTGGCCAGACTGTAGAGTGCTAGTATGTTCCAGCTGATACAGAATGGACTTTCATTCTGAGGCATTTACAGGTGGGAGAAGGCTCCAAATGGTTCCAATGGGGGGTTACGGATGGCCTGATTCACGCAGAGGTTGAATTGGGCATGTGAAAGGGGTGGAGTGGGACTGAAGGCAGCAAGACTAAGAAGGTTTGGGCCAGGCAGCATCAGGATAGCAAGGTGTGGACATGCTGAGGACATCTGGCAGCTAGGATGGAAGGACTTGTGCTTGAGCTCTCCCATGTGCTCCTGCAGGTCCACGCTCAGCTCATCCTTCCCTGCTTTGGGTCTCAGGACGCTGACCTTGATGGGAGATGGCCAGGGGCTCCCTTACCTGTTTTCCACTGGGTTCCATTTTCCCACCAGGTGAAGTGGGAACATTTATTCCCTGGTTTCTCTTCTGCAGGGTCAGTACACACTGCCGCCATGCACTGTTTCTGTCCCATGACTAAGATGACAAATCATTTTGTTACTTAAGACTCACTTGTTGTATCTGACTAGAAGCAAATATTTCTGCAGTGTTCCGTGCAAACTACATAGCTCTATGGAATTCACTCTCCGTGTTCTGGTAGCTGCACCCTGACTTTGACCCACTAACACCAGTCGCAGGATACTGCATATCTTTTGTTGCCTTCTAGAACAGTCTCCTTTGTGATTAGTCTGCTTTATAAACTCTCTCAGATTGAATATGCCACCTGTTTGCTCCTGAGATCTTTTTTGCTATTGATTTCCTTGGTTGATGAGATGGAAAAGAGTCAAGCTTATCCAGAACATCTTTATGACTGACTGAACCCCCATCCCTCTGTGTGCGTGTGTGTGTGTGTGTGTGTGTGTGTGTTGGGGCAGGGGGACTGATGTTTACCTGGTAGAGTAGAGCACACTACAGAAAATGTATGGCTGCAATCAGCCACAATGAGTGGATCTTAGGTAACAAAATTGTGTGTCATCTTAGTTGACCTTGGTGATCATGTCCCTGAGTTTCTGTTTGCATTACTGAAAGCACAGCCCATTTAGGTAAGATAAGAGAGGTTTTCTAGAGAACACTGCAAGACCATAGCAGGCAACAAAGCAGGAAGCTATGAGATACCTGCAGGTCGAGGGCAGAGTCTATCAACTTGGGACTATTGTGTCATGGCAGGGAAAAGGGATAAATGCCTCAGAAAGTCCCTTCTGAGTTTATAAGTTTTTACATATACCTTTGGAACACTAGGGTGCAGTTCAAGGCCCTTGTAAAGCGGGTAGTTTGTTTATAGTTTAAATTAGAGTGTTCCATTTTTAATACAAATGATGATGAGAGTGCCAGACAGTATCTAGGAAGCACTTCTATGGGAGGTCTCAACTCTGCTACAAGCCAGAAATTTATTTTAGGAAACATATTGGCATCAAGATGAGATTTTCCACATATGCCCCTTGAGATAGCATGGATGAAAATTTGTGGATAAAACAGTTCCATTTCTAATTCATCTGTAACATCTCTAACCATATGATTGTCCTTTCTTTTATGTCTCAGCAACCAAAAACTTCTCTACAGTTTTCAGGGAACATAATCACCAAGTTATGAGATAAAAAAATGGGGACGATCTCTAAATACCATCAAGTTCAGAGATGGCAAGTATTTGAGCCTTTGATCACAATTCCCAGCTGAAGTAGTTGATCATGACAGTTTTCCCACTGAATCTTTAGCCTCAGAAATCTTCCCAACATAATATTTTAAGCAGCCTCTACCTATTTATCTGAGTTGGCACCTGGGATGTCTAACATCTGCCATCTCTAATTCAGTCTGAGCTGTAAGACAGATGGCTACAGAGAAGCTCAAGGAGAGTTTTGAAGACATGGGTTGGAGTAGATGTTTCCACAATTCCTCCCTTGGCTGTGTCTGTCCATTGTGGCCCTGTCCCCTATTAATGGATGATTAAGCTAGAGACAGGCTCCTAAGACCTGCCAGGCCAATGATATTCTTTTTCTAGGACTTTTCCAAATTCGTGTCAAGGAAAGGAAGCATCCATCCTTGACATCAGAGGTGCAAAATACCTGGGAGATTCATGATTATCACAAACATTCTCTTGTCAGGGCAGAGGGGAATAGGAAGGACATAGTTACAGAATAGAAGCAAATCGTGCTGGGGATTTAGCTCAGTGGTTCTGCTGCCTGCCTTGCAAGAGCAAGGACCCAAGTTCAATCCCAGGTACAAAAGAAAAAAAAAAATGAAGCAAATCGTGCCATTATAGAATGATACAGGAAGAAAGAAAATCCTAATATCATACAATTTCCTCATCTTCCCTCATCTCTGTGGTGGAGCTGGTCTCCTGTCTTTCCCATGACAACATCCCAATATAGCTTTCATTAAGATCATCTGAGTCAGGTCTTTGCTGAATCATCCTAATACAGAGCGTCTAGGTAGCAAGTAAGGGAGGAACAGTGGCATGATGAATGGAGTAAAGATCTTGAAATTGGGTGCCTGTGTTCAAATTCCAATTCTTTCCTTTACCTTCTGCGCTAATGTCTTTGAATATTGCTCCCTCATCTGTGAAATGGGTGATAAAAATAGCATCGCCGTAAGAAGATGACCGGAAGGACCAATTACAGGAAACTGAGAAGAAAGCTTCCAGCCCAAATGTCACTCAATGCCTCCAGTGCACGGGAGACTCAAACCTTGGGATCCTGACCCTCAGCCCAGCAAGCTTGCCAAGCTCATCCTCCTTTTGTGCCTCTTTCTTTTTAATCTGAAGATCTGCAGACTCTCCTCAGCATCAGAAGTCCCATTTGAAATACATTTAACATCTAATGCAGATATAACAAGTCGCTTCTCAGTTTCACTGTATCTGCAAAGCCTTCTATAATTCAACATTAAATATTTATTATTACATTTATTAAAGTTTTAATAATTCAGCACCTCCTGCATGTAAAATAGAAGCTTAGCTAACTGGTTCCCCTTTATCCAACCTGGGTCACTTCAATATTTATATTCCAAAGTCTCCATTTGAGTTTCATTTAGCAGAGGCTGTGTCTTGAGCCCTCCACCCGAGCTGACAGTTGGTGTGCAGTACAACTTCCCCAGTGGCAAAGACTAACAGAAATCTGGTGCCGAGCAGTATTTGAAGAGATTTACCGAGCCTGAGAAGAAACTCATCCTAATAGACTTCACTTTTATTATGATCACTAAACTAAAATGGGGAAAATATATATGTCTCCGGGCTCACTGGCTGAATGACAGGTAGCAAGAATGTACAAGAAGGCAGAGAGCGAATGTGTGTGGCAGAGCATGTGAAGGCCTGAATAGGAGTGCTTGTCACAGGAGCTTAGTTCTTTGAAGAAAGGGAGGATGTGGTGATACAGGGCAAATTCTAATGTCCAGATTCTATGAACTGAGCTCCAGGTGCCAGCTGCAGTTGCCAGTTGAGCTATGGGTGCCATTTACTCACAATCTCCTCTTTTCCCCATTTATATTTCATATTTCACGTGCACAAAATAATTGTCTTAATGGACTGTCTTAGTTACTTTTCTCATTGCTGGGACAAAATACCAGATACTCAAAGTTAAAGGAGGAAAGGTTTATTTTTATCTCACAGTTTGTAGAGGTTTGAGTTCACAGACAGCTGACTCCAAGGCAGGGTGGCATGGCAGAGGGGCATCACAAAGTGGCATCACAGAGGAGAGATAGTTCATGGCAAAGCAGACAGTAAACAGCCAACCTGCAAGCAACAGTAGCCAGCTTGCCTTTCCCTTTTATTCCATCCAGGCTACCAGCCCTGTGGGTGGTGGCACACAGAACGATGCTAATTCTAATCGGTGGACTAATTTAGTACCACGCACCCTTAACCTCAATATCACATGCCCTAGGTCCAGCCAGCTCTGAAACACCTCATCTATGAGTACATGAAGTTTTGAGGGGACGTCTAGATACAAGCCATAACATGGAATAAATGGTTGACAAAGACAAAGATAGAAAGCCCAATGGCCCTATGCCTCCATCTTATGGAAAATTCCTGTATCTATAATAGCCAACATTCACTGAGCATTCACTCAATTGGTGAACTAGGTTCAAATCCTGGTTCTGCCACTTACTACTTGTGCTACATTTTTCAAATAACTCAGTATGTTGGTACCTCAGTTTCCTTTGGAAATATCAGTAACTACATCAATGAATTGTTGTAAGGAGTCCGAATTCATACCTATAAAGTGCTTATACAGGACCAGACACACACTAAGTACTCAGGAAATGCTAGTGAATATTATTTATGGCCATAGAAACTTAATCATGTTGGAGCTGGGATTTCAACCCAGGCAGTTTGGCTCCAGACCGCGCACTATTTACTGTGCCAAATAGTCCAGTGTTCTGTGTTTCACGCAGGCAAGTCGGGTGCCTGATTAAGTTCTCTTACCCTTTGGGAAAGATATGAGTAATTTTCCAGGCAGAGAAACATAGGGAGAAGCCTGGTGAGCTTCTGATTCCACCTAATAAAGCCTGAAGAAGTCCACCCTGTATCAGAATCCCCACTGGAAAGATAAGTATACTTTTAGGTAGGTAGGATGCCTACCATGTATACATTTGCACACATACACGTATGCACCCACACACACACACACACAAAATCTGAGGTTGCAGGAAATGTGAGCAGAAGGAGTCTCAGCTCTATTTGCCTCCAAAGGAGCAGCATCTTGATCATCCAACAATATAAGACTTTCATCAGAGCCCCCTCCCAACCTCAAGCTGCTGCCCAGATCTATTCAAAGCCAGAGACCACAGTAGTGGGCAATGCTGAGCCCCACTCCCAACTACCCCCATGCCCTACTATCCACATTTCTGCCCTCAATGACTCAGAGAAAGCAGGCAGACACCCTGTCTCTCTTCCACTTCTGTACTGTGAACTACATTTTCTTTTTTTCCTTTTTTTGGTACCAGAGATTGAACTCAGGTCCTTGCACTTGCAAGGCAGGTGGCGGAACCACTGAGCTAAATCCCTAGCCCTGAACTACATCTTTTTATCACCTGGTCATACTACATCACAGTTACTTCCTAAGCTATACTATAATTCCATTACTTCTAAAACTTCCCATTACTCAGTGAACCAGTTACACGTAAGTTACTGTCTGTTACTTTACTTCATGTGATTCTAACCACCGTATGAGGGCAAAACTGACCTCCACCTTCCAGGCTCAGAGAAAGGCACTGATGTGACCCAAGTAGCTCAAGTAGCAACTTGTGGAGTCGGGATTCTCATCCATGATTCAGAAGCTCACACTTTTTCCTATTCCTATTTCTATTCTTCTTGCCAGGGATTTAGCTCAGTGGTTCCACTGCCTGTGTTCCAAGCACACGGTCCCAAGTTCGATCCCCAGTACCAGAAATAAAAGTATCCTATTTCTAGTCTTCTTTACCTTTATTTCCTTAATTGAGGGAAATCCTTAAAAGTGAAAAGATGTAAGCTACTTTGGAGATATCCCCCCCTGCAATTTAACATGTGATATTGTAAGGATTTTTATTACTGTTCTACAGTACTTGGGATTAAACCATGGGCCTTTGCACTGAACTACCTCCCTAGCCCCTTCTTATTTTTTATTTTGAGATACTCTTGCTAAGTTGCTCATGCTGGGGTCAAATATACAACCTTTCTGCCTCAGCCTGCCTAAGTGCTGGAATTATAAGCCTGCACTACCATGCCTGGTGTGATCTTTATATTTCTAGAGCCTACCACAATGCCCATTCCACAGGCAAGAACCTAGTGTGCATCTGTCGAGGATTTCACCTAACAATGCATGGCCCATTTCGAGAACACACTATCTAATTAAGGGCATCACCTAGGCTCAGCCAGATGTTTGTGTCCAGAGACTTCATCCAGGAGCCTCTGCAGGGTGCCTAGAATAGTGAAAACACTGACCACAGTACCCTGAGAGTCTGCTGACTCCACTAGTCCAGGTGGTCCACTGCTGAGAAAAGGGGAAGGGAGAGAATATCCCACAGGTTCTTTCTGTGGAATATTCTACCCTTCCCTCACTGCATTCTCTACCATGTACTCCTGCCCATTGCACTGCAGCCAGATTAAGCTGGATGCCCCCTCATCAGGCACGCCACTGCAAGACCTTGCCCATGAAGAGGAAGAGGATGCATGGAGGAGAGGGTCTTTCTTGTCTGACATCCATTTCCTATCTGTCTTGATTTTTCTGTGGGGATTCACGATGCCTGTAATCTCAACCAATGTAGTTAAGGTCTCCCTCACCCTTGCTGGTTTCAAGTGTTAGTTAGTGACCCAGGTCTGTCTGGACTAAAGCATTCTGTCCCATTAGTACAGATATGGGCTACTAGCCAGTGTCTCAAAATATGCCAGACTGAAGCATCGTAGCCGAGAGATGAGGAACATGGATCAAGAGTCAGGATCTCAGGATTGAAATCCTGGTTCTGCCATTCACTAGTTGAGTTACCTGGGGAAAGGTGCATGACCTCTTTGTGCCTCAGTTGTTCATGTCTTAAATGGAGCTAATAATGAGTGAAAATTAAATGATTTCATTTCAGTGAGGCACTTGAAATTACTACATAAGCATGAGTTATTATTTTTACTATGCAGCACTGGAGTTTTGCTTACTCCATTGGAAAAACTGTCATCTCTTTATCCTGTCAATGCCAAATTCAGGATGTAGGAGGAGAAACTGTGCCTGAAAAGGAAACTCAACCCAGAGTAAAACAGAGGTGAAGGATGCAATGAGACAGGAATACCAAGTCCCAGCAACACTTGGGAGCATATAAATCCTGCTATGCCAAAACCCATTGCCACCCTGGAGTTTTCAAGCCCACATATCTCTTGTTTTCTATTTAAACCAGGTGATTTATTTCTTGTTTTGCTACCTAGTGCATTTGTACTCAAACATTAGTTGGCATTAGAATCACCCATAGACTTGTTCAATCGGGTTGCCTGGATGACCATCAGGATAGCCGATTCAGTAGGTGTATTAGATTCCTGTGGTTGCTGTAAGAAATCACCACAAACTGGATTGACCCCAAAACAACCAGAAGTTGAAATCAGGATCACTGATTTCAGCCAGAATCAGGGCTGTACTCCCTGTGGAGGCTCCAGAGACTTGTCTGATTTTTGTCTCTTCCAACTTTTGGTGGCTGCTGGCATTCTTTACCTTGTAGCTGTATCACAGCTCTCTCACTTTGCCACATTGCCTCCTCTCTGTGTGCCAAGGCTCTCTCTACTGCTCCCTTATTGAGGCCCACTGTGACGCTATCCTGGGGTCCACCCACATAAGCAAGGATAATCAACTTATCTTTAAGATTCTAAACGACATCTGCAAAGGCCCCCATCCCCCATAAGGTAGCAGTGACAATTTCTAGACATATCAGATGGATGCCTCTGGGGACATTATCAGTCCCCCTGGAGTGATATCTGGGGATTTGCATTTCTAACAGGTTTCAAGGTGAGGTTGATGCTGTGAGTCCTGGGACCTCACTAAACGAACCAATGACCCAGTGACCTCCTGAATACATGAAATTTGGCTCCAACGTGCTCTTCTCCATGAAAACTTCCTTTTAGCTTCCAGGTGACTTTGATCATCTTCTCCTTTGTATCACTTCTCTGCCTTGAAATTTCCTTCTAACTTCTTCATCCATCACAAAATATATCTTTTTGTTTAAGTTTCTCTAATTTAATACACTGAAATTCTTCCCTTTTTTTAAGTTTCCAAAACCTAATCTGTTACATAATAGGTGTTCAATAAATTGTCAGTGCTAAGAATTGAAAGGCCAAAAGAACAAGGAGATGTTCTTAATTCTATTCAGAACTAATTCAATGTGAAAACTATCACCAAGTGAGCAATGCTAGCTTGCCTTCTGATATCCCATTATTCTTTCAACATTGTTCGGAATTAACAGCATTTCACCATTTCATTTTCATTGATTTCAGATCATAGAAAAACCACTGAGGAGCTCCAAAAGCTGGGCTTTGTGGATCATTATTATTCCAGCTATAATAGCTATTCTCTCATTTCTCTTCCAAGAAGAACTAGCTCCAGGTGAAATTGTGAAGAAGGCCCAGTATGTAGCAATAAGTGCAGTTGGCTGCGCTGCTTTCTCCACAAGGAACTTTTATTTCATGCCTGAAGTTGGTCTCCTGCTCCATGATCCTTGCTAAGCTATGAAACTCTGAAGGCAGAGGAGGCTGTATTCCTCTCTGTGTTCCTAAGGTAGCTGGCACAGTGCCCGGCACATGGGGGGCCCACAGACTTTTTTCAAAATTGAAAGGAATCTGTATGAAATTAACATGGAACTTTTCCTCCACCTTTGTGGCTGGCATCATTAGTGTCTCCAATGGTAAAAATCTAATTTCAGGCAGCTTCCTGCTGGGGCAGGCTGGAAAAAAGGAGCCATCCAGAGTTCTCTTCTTTTGCCCTTCAACCCTCAGACTAGAAAGCTCTTTTCTGCAACTTTATATTCTACACAGACAAATGATAGTCACAATTCATGGTTAATTGCAAATGTTCTTGTTCCTGAAAATAATTGCTTAATTTCCTTCATTGGGAATTTGTTCTTTCTTTTCCAATCCCTCAAAACTTTCTGTTTAAAAATCAATAAATTTCTCTGTGTTGACCACACATGTAACTATTTCTTCATTCATTCTGTAAATATGTCCATGTACATAAATCCACAGACCTGGCCTACTGTACTAGATTATATGCCTATTTAAGTCTTCCCCGGACCCAATGACAAAGGAATTAGTGCAAACGCTTCATACTAAAATAGTGTTGATTTTAAAATGCATCTCTTTCAGAAAAGAAAAGAGAAAAGAATGAAAAAGGAACCAATAATTCCCTATCCAACCATAAATGGAAGAATAACTAATGCCTCTAAGGAGCTAACCGTGTGCTGAATTCAGTGCTTTATGTATTTTATGTCATTTGACTCTCATCTCCCCACTGTGGATATAAAAACAATCTTTATTCCCTTAAGGGGAAATGGCTATGGAAAAGATCAAATGGTAAATAAGTGGTGGAGTGAGCACTTGAACTCAAGTGCTTCAGCTGGGCTCCCGAGTTTGCAACTTTAAACAATGAATTTATGTTTAATCAACATATGATAACATGTGGAGAGAAAAACGTGTAGCCTGATCAATTTTCAACAAAAATGTTCACATAACCCCCACTGAGATCAAGAAGTCAGACATCATCAGGATCATACCATCCCTTTTGCTTCACCTTGATTTTTGCCCCCTCTTCTACCCAAAGACCATAACAACCTTCCTTTTTAAAAATCAATATTCATTTGCAATAATTGGTAAAACTAGTTTTTAAAATCTTTCACAAACATAGATACTCTTTTCCATTTCCATTACATAATTCATTCAATATGACATTTGTGACATGAATATTGTGAATGGTGACATATTGTGAATATTGTGGTGGTTGTGTTCATTAATTTCCTCATTAATGGTATTCTATTGTATGATTATTCCACTATTTATCTAGTTTTTGTTAATGGACATTTGTGTTTTCTCCAGGTTTTCAGTAGTAGAAATAAGTGCCCCATTAGTATTTTTGTAGGCATTTTGTGGTACATATATACATGTTTTGCGTAGACCTTCTTAAGGATGGTGCTGATGGGTTATAGGATATGCATATATTTAATATTAGTACATATTGCTCAGTTTACACAGGGCTTATTCTAATTTATATTCTCCTGCTAAAGATCCTAAAGTTCCAGTTGCTCCGTAGTGTTGCCAACATTTGTTATTATTAGTTGTTTTAAATTTAGCCATAGGTGTGGGTCATGGTCTGTAAATTTGACAATGTTATGCTTTTGGTAGTGGGAGGACCTCTACCTTCCTGGGAATTTATCACAGACTTAAAATCAAAGAATCAACCCGCAACACACCTTTGCATTTTCCCGTCCACTCCTGCTGTCATGCTTGCCTCTGTTTCCCTGTGCCTTTGCTTTTCCACACAGACTTTACACTAATCTCTCTGTTGTGACTGCACGGTCTGCTTTTGGCTCTCTATAATTATGATCTATTATTTATTAATTTCTAACATATCACCTGAATGGATCTTATTAATTCTTTAAACACCCATGACATGCTTGCCTGGGCAACGTCATGTCAAACAAGGATTATTAGTGCAGCTTGGAAAACTCAATCAATTTAGCACAGATCCTTTCAAATGGAGATGACAGCAATATTTTATCCACCCTTGCAAAGCAAGCTTTGAAGCATGGCTCCCTTCCTCACTTCCTCATCAGTTCTGATATATATATATGAGACAGAGTTTCACTATGTAGTTTTAGCTTGACTTGAACTCACTGTGTACCCCAGGCTGGCCTCGAACTTGCAGCAATTCTCCTGCTGCTCTCACTTACTAATGAAAGCATCACCTTTGTCTCAAATTTGTTTGTTTAATATTTTTTATTTATTTACTTTTTGATCTGTAAAATGAAAAAGCATCTCCTCATGGGGCTGCCGTAAGGATGTAATAAGACAGTCCTAGGAATGTATTTGTCACATAGGGTATGCTCACTAGATAAGAGCTCTTATTAGTGTACTCTGTGAAGAGACACTATTACCCTCATTTTACAAAATGTGGAAACTCAGAGAGTTGGACTTGGCTGAGATTGTATTGGGCACACATGATAGAGATGGCATATTCACCTAGTTTATTGCAACTCTAGAATATGTGACCATTAGCTGGTCTGACAGCTGTATCTTCTGTATCCTCACTGAAATCATGAGTGCAATGTCAACAATAAAGAACTCTGCAGAAAGCTGGCTGGCATAGACCTTCTTTCTGTTCTTTTCAGACAAGGTCATTAGGTTTCTTTGAGAACTGTCCTTCAACCAGACAGACATTCCTTGCTCCAACTTCAAAATATGAAATGCAGAGAGACTTTAACACATGCTTTAGTGGGTTTCATTTACTTCAATTCTATAAAATGGAAACAATAATCTTTGAATCAATTTTTTTGTGTGTAAACTATTATTCTTAGTCATTACGGCTTGATTTTCTAAAAAATGCTATCACCTATTAACCTATTCTTTTATACACAACCGCTTTGGGGAAATATCAACAACCTGAAAAAAACATGTTAGTTTCATCCTTCTAAGTTAAAAGTGAGAATAAATTCGTGGCAAAGTAGCACAAGTAGATGGAGGAGATTTCTACATGATGCCACTGACATACTGACAACGTCTTGATTCAGAGTGGTTCATGGGCAGGTATGCAGTGGTTCGGTAATAGTCACTGGTAGCTAGGGGGGCATCCATATTTTTATTTTAGTTCTAAAGCCAATAAGCAGTATGCATGACAGTTTTAGAAATAAAATTATAGTCTGTTTTCTGTTATGTCATAAATTCTAGAAGGTTTCTTTTAATCAAATTGAGAGTGGAAAAAACCCTCTGCTAGAAAGCTCTAACCTAGTAACAGGATCAGATCTAAGACTCCTGACTTAATTAAATCAATAAACATTTAGTAGATGTCCAATATGTATTAGGAAATGGGGATTAAAAAGCTAAATAAGTTATTTTCCTTGACCTTGAGAAGTGTGCCACATAATGGGACGGAGTGATGTGTAAGCAACTAATGAGAACACGGTAGAGTAAGTCTATAATGAAATAAGCTACAAAGTGCAAGACATAAACCAAGAAAGAGTAAAGAACAAAGAGATTTGACCTGGACAGTTAGATCATGGATCGGCCAAAGTCCATTCATTCCTAGTGCCAAAGTCACAATAAAAACATCCCATTTTTCCAAATTTTTCTTTTTCACAGTTCCTCAATATACTGATAAGAAGTGCTTTTCATATATGATAAACTCATCAGTAATCCATAAAGTGCCAGATAATGTTAGCTCTTTTAGATTTTATAAAAACCCCAAAGGCAAGCAAGGACTTTGAAATGGAAGGCACTGGGGCACAGCAGTGAAGTGCACTATTAGGAGTTTAGGAGGACAGCGTACGTGACAGTGTTCTGGTCATCAAGTGGGCTGCTGCCTCCATCAGCAATACAGAGATCACTTCTTCAGAAGAACCCTTGTGATCCCAAAACAGAAAGATTTCCAGAGCTCCGAGAAGTCCTGGAGGTGACTTCCCTACCTGACATCTGCAGGGTCTTCTGTGACGAGCACATCTGTCTTACAGCTCGCCAGGGGGTTGATGGACAGCTGCACAGGCGGGACCACGAAGCTTTTGCTGACAGGAAGCCAGAGGCCTTGGCCCAAGCTGAAAGTAGACCTGCAATGTAAGAGTTTCCATTGGGGACCTCCCTGGGAAGCAGAGAGCAAAAGAATACAGGGGCCCCTTATCCCATCCCTTACAGGACATGTTCTCACTTCTCCACCCAACCAAGACCCCCTATCTTCCCCAAGGCACAAGGTTGGATCCGCATTTCTTAAATCTCTTCAGCATTTAGCCCATAAATTACTTTGTACTGCTAATTTTTTTTTCTTGAGTAAACAGTGGACTCTGAAGACAAGGACTATCCCAGCTGCATTTGCCCACAAGTGTGATACCCAGCAGGAGCTTCATAAGTGACTGCCAGGTCCACAGGAGCAATCCGGCAAAAGGTTAAAAGCATAGACTCCAAATCAATTCAAAGCAAGGTCTGATTCCCAGCTCCACCACTTAATTTGCTGTATCTTTAGCTGCTTAAGTATTGAAGTCTTAGACAAGATTTAGTGGAACTAGTGGGAAGAGGGTCTATGGCTACAGAATATTTTTAAACCACTAGAATAATCAGTAAAGTCTCCTCCAGTTCAAGTACCTGAGTCTGTAAGTCTAGATGCTACACAAATGGGAATTAGATTCCCATAGTATCCTGGGTTGAGATGGTGTTTCATCATTGAGAGTTCTCCTGTACTCAGTACAGCTCTGAAATGCACAGGGTCTATAGTTTCAGGACTCATGACATCACCTTCTTATCAGACCTTTCTCCATTCCCCAGCAATGTTCCCTCAAATGACTGTCAACTCACCTGAGAATCTTTTCAGGGGCTTGCTCCCCTGTCACCAGATCATAGCCCCTCTCAAGTGTGGTATAAGGCCAAGGTCTGTGAAAAGAACAGGAGGAAAAGAAGAGGGGAGAGAAGATGACATCAGTCAGAAGCAAGTGGAATTCACATGCGAACACTGCTCAAGACAAGCAAATTCCACAGAAGTCATTATTGGGAAGGACTTTTTACATTACAAGAAGAAAAGCCTCCATTTAATAGAAGGACTTAGCACTTTATTATAAAGTTCACTTGTCCATTTCTGAGTTTATGCACAAAAAAATCTGACTCCTCCTCATTCACTTCAGGAAGTAGTCATTGATTACTTCCTATCTGGGTGGGTGACTTAAATGTCAGCCCTTGTTCGCTAGAAATTCATCAGTCATGTACCTTTAATACAAAAACCTGATTCAGTGGGACAGCAGAGTTCCCTCTTACTGAGGGTCGTCTTTGTGGATGAGTTCTGGGACTCTGATAATACAACAAAGGAGGCGGGGACCGCTCCTCCCCTGTCCCAGCCCCAGGTCCCATTCCACTCACCCTTCACTCTGTCCCCAGTCATTGCGCACACATAGGTGTCTGTGAACAGGGTCAGGGGCGTAGCCTTCATGACAGCTGCATTCTCCTGGAAGCAAAAGAGAAAGGAATCTTGTGAAACACTGCTCCCTGAAATAGGTTTCCTGTGTCTCCTGTTTTCCTGGAAAATAAAATGTGCTGCCTTGGTTTAGAAAAGATCCATGAAAAAGGGTGTTAGGGTCCCTTGACCACAGTGGTTAATAAGAGTTTATTGTTCATTCGTGTTCATTCGTCTGTTCACTCACTCATCTATTCATTCGACAAGACCTCACCACACTCTGCCAAGCTCTTGGCTCAGCACTGAAAACATAGAGACCAAAGGAGCAGGCCAGGGGTTGAAGGAACTCATAGCTCAATGAAAGAAGCAAAAAAGAACCAAGTGGCTACAGATGGAGGCCTATTTTCAAACAATAACGTTATGATAAACACTATTTACTTAAAACTTATAATCAGATATTCTAACCACCTACATGAGCAAGTTGTGCTCATTCATAAAAATTAATTCAAGTGCCTTTTCCAAGAAACTTGTTTTCTCTTTTTGGGAAAATTGTTCTTGATTTCAATTTCCTAATTTTATTTTGCTTTGACTTTTTTTAATATTTTGAAATTTTCTTCCTATACCCTCTCATTGTCTTCCAGTCTCTTTCCTTCTTTGTATTTATTACTACTCTTGATCTACTTGTCTTTTTTCCCTTTGGGTATGCCACTGTCTGGTTGCACGAATGCTTACTGCCTTAGGAATATCCAAGTTCACTTCAGCTGGCCACTGCACGTCCCATTTCCTAGTGTATCTTCAAAAGCTCATTATCCTGGAGGGATTTTCAGAAGCTCTCTGGCCTGTCCTCTGGCTATTAATCATTTCTGCTCTACTGTGCACTTCTTAAGTGAATTTTTGAAGCAATTAGTTATTACTTTTTTTCAAAAGTATACTTTTGAAATATTCACAGATGCTTTACCAAAAATAGGCTTTATAAAAAAATAATTTTAGGAAAAGTACACCTTTCTTTAGAGACAGTGGAGTATGATTCTCCTTCGTGGTGATACATATGATTTTCCCCAAATCTATTTTACATTGGGAGACTTGCTGCTGGAACAGCTCACAGGATTAGCATCCTTTGGAACACATATTGATAAAAGCTGATAGGAACTACTCTGCCCTAGCCTACTGCCTAGAAAAGAATAAGCACTCTAGCATGTGAGGAGAATGGATAACTGTCTGTATGGCTCTGGTAAATTTCCAGGTTATTGCTATGGGACTGCCTTCTTTCACATCTTCCGGTGATCACACACACACCACACACACCACACACACACACACACACACACACACACACACACACACAAAGGCAACCCTTCCATCCTATAGTCCTACACTGATTCTGATTGGCCTGACCCAAAAGATTTCAAATCAGGCCCATGAAATGTATTGTTCAATGTGGCAGATTTAAGGGCTTACTTTTCAGTTTTTGATCTTACTTTTCCTTAAAGTTTCATTTTTAAATCTCTTTGAAAACTAAAAGATAAAGGATAAACATATATCACATGCCAGAATTAAGGTCACTGGAGAGAATCATTACACTAAGTCAGATTGGCAGGTAAATTTATTTTACAGTCATTAGAAAAAAAGTCATCTTTTTTTCGTTGAAAAGTGTGCTGAGACTGTGAATCCAAGTTCTGACAAGCTCATGCCATTTGCATTTCCTTCACCCTGTGCAACCCAAACAAAACGCTCTGGTGAACAAGATACTAGGGTGGTATCAAGATTCTATAACTATCACCCATAACTCCTGATTTTCAAATGTTTGTACTCATGATATGACCCTACTGTTTTCACTGGTAAACTATGCACGTTATACATTTGGCCTTGAGTGAAGCATTCTGAGAGCTAAAAAAAACTGCAACATGTTTTATGTATCACAATGCTGCTTAATCTTTGTACCCCCTAGTCCTTAGCAAGTATTTGCCAAATAGTTTGGGTTTCATAAATATTGGTTGAACTGAAATGGAGTAAGACAGAATATGGAGTGAAGAATGAATCAGAGATAGTATCTGAAATATTCAGAATAAGACTGTTAAAAGACAGGAGAGATAGAATAGAGAGCTCTACTTTTTCTCTTCACTGGGTACTTGGTAAGCTCTCAGGGGGCTGCTCCCAGGCAGGATGCTCTCATACCCTCCCCTCCACCTGCATGCCAGGGGTCTTCTGCTGAGGGGCAGTGCTATAAGCACCCCTGAATTCGGCCACAGGTAAGGGAAGTGGTAGGAAAGGGCTTAATACCTTGAATTTGGATAGGTGTAATTCACCAAGGGGAGGGGAAGTCACTAATGATGTGTTAAAATGCAACAGCTCCTTCATGAAATATTCACCACTTTAAACACGTCTAATATTAAAGATTAAAAGTCCTGGGATTTGTCCTAGAGACTCTCGGGACTGATTTATGATCTGCCAAAAGCCACAGACCTCATGATTCATAATGGGAGAGGTAATGGTTACTCCTGGCAAAGGGACAGGAAGTCAGGTAGGGGTGGGCAAAGGAGACGCCCCTCCTTCCTTCTGGAAAGGGCAGAGGCTGAGGAGCCAACTTCTCCTGTCAGTGATGGAGCAGCAAAGTCTGAAGTTCAATCTTCCCTCCCTCTTTTTGGAAATATTGGTGACAGCAGGAAATCTATTCAGGACAAAAGCGCTGCTACATTTTTCTCTTTCCTCCCTGTGTGCTTACTAAACAAGTTTTCCTTGACTCAAAATGGATCATTAATTATAGTCATTCATTATACAACAAATATGTATTTTGCAAATGAGAAGCAGCCACCCAAGGGGCCCCCATAAGGCTGCCTGGAGAACAGGAAGTCTGCAGGGGAAAATCCCTCAAGGGCTGGAAGAGGCAGGCAGACTGTAATTCAACCTTCACGTTTACTCTCTCTAGCTGTGTGGCCCTGGCAAAGTTACTTTTGCTCCTTGGTCTCAGTTTTCTCATCTATCAATGGCAATCATAGCGATGTATCTCACAGAGAAAATGGAACAGTGAAGAGTAAGCTCCCAGGTCAGAGAGACAACGAATTGAGTCAACGAATCAGTTCTCTCTCCTTTTCTTTTATTCCAAGACAGTCCCATCCCTGATATGTGTTTATGCTGACATATTAATTCTAGGGACACAAGCATTTTCCTATTCTCTGTGCCTTAATTTCCCCAGCTGCAAAACAGAAGGTTGGAGGAGGTGTCCATCAATTCTGAGCACCAAGAATCAGTTGTTTGCATTGCCTTTCCAAATCTCTGCCCTTTGATCTCTGGGCACAATTTTAGCTTTAGCTGTGATCACTCTTAGCAGTGGGCTGGGTGTCTGTGGGTGGATCTCCATCAGTGCCATGACTTTTTGCTTTGTTGACTCCTGTTTCCTATTTTGCTGACTCAGCTAACTCTCCCTATTTGCAAACAAGCTTTTCCTTCTTGTAAGATGTGAAGCCCTGACCACCAGCAGCGCTGAGGGTTTTTAAACCCTTCCCTGAATAAATCCTTTCTCCAACTCTGTCTCTGCATCCTCAGGGCACTCAGACTGTCAAAGAACAGTCTCCTGGGACATGTGTTATTATGCTGATTACAAATGCCTTTGCTCCCTTGTCCCTACCTCTACAACGGAAGTCCTTTAATAGAAGGCATGGTCTTAATCTTTTTACCACTGCATTGCAACACCTGCTGCTCTGCCTGGCACAGAGTAGACATTCAATAAATAGCTTTTAATTAATCTATTATAATTACTGTTAGATTATATATTATAATTACTATTATATTTCATAATGGTAATGTCTTTGGCAATAGGATAGGAAAATAATTTTTTATTTGCCTGCTTTCCCCAGTAGACTGGAAAATGTATGACTGCAAACTTTTTCTTAGTCATCTTGCAGCTTAATAAGTAGTGTCATACCTGATAGAAGGTAGGCAAATCATTTGTTGGATAGAGGGATGGATGGGTGAATTAGTGAATGCACAAATATATTGTAAATGCAAGAATCGAGGCTGTGTTAATTTAGAATAATGATGACTCTGCTGAAGACTAGAAGAAATTTCCATCCATGATGGGTATTTGCCAAGGAAACGGAGACTGTAAACATAAGTGCTGATGAGATGTCTAAAATAGAATTCTATCTCACATCGGAGCAGAGAGGCTCTTAAAGGTCCCCTAGTTCAGATTTTTCTCAGTTCATTTTTTTAGAAGGTTGAAATAAATCTCAGGGAGGAAAGGGATTTAGGATTTTCACTGGCCCAGCCTCTGGGCCAGCGGGATTAGAACGCAGGGGCTCTTGGACACCACTCTGAGTGTTCTTTCTGATGTCCGGGTGTCTCAATCCTTCAGTGCATCTTGAAGCCTTTTCTAACAAAGTTTTGCCCTTAAGTCCTCTGACATTTTGAGTTTCCTAGAATGAGAATATTACATTTCTAAGCAAGAACTGTGAAAAAAGTAAAATGAATTTGTAATATCCTTAAGTATATGAAAACACACATTTGTGTGTGGTTAATAATGCAGATTTTTAAAAAGTTGAACGTCTTCATTAAAATAGTTCCCATAAGGGGATTCAATGAAGTGTGTTTCCATCCTCCTGGTTACTAGAATTTGGTATCATTAGCTATAGATGAGCTGTGTTGGCTTTAAAGTATTTACTCCCAGGTTGCATTTGTCGAGTTCTCCTTTCATTTTGTAGACATTCTCAGTCCATAAAGTCTCAGATAAAAACAACAGAGTCCCTTGATCACCAGCACTCTGACTTTATCTCATATGGTGCTTTTCCCAACCATCTAAAAGTGGGAAAATTACCTAAGGCCAATTGGCTGGTGAAACAGTTCAGAATCTGGGCCTTGGGATCATCTTGTTCTGGATTCAAATTTGAAATCTGCCACTTAGAATCTGTATGAAATTGATCAAATTGCTTCCTGTCTTCCTGGGCCTCTTTCCTTTCTGTAAGGAGGCTGATATCATGTATCTGCTGGAAGTTCAAAAGGCATATTTGGAAAGTGCTCAGCATAGTCTTTGGCACACTTCTTATTGCTGAAAATAAAACAGCTGTTTGAGGTCTTCTTACTGTTCCTTGATCAGAAAGGACAGTTCAGCATCTTAGTTTAGGGGGATGAAAAGGTGCTTTGGATGAAGGATGGCCTCAAATCTAAGGTACGCCCCTTGCAACGTCAAAGGCAGTTCGGTTCTTTATCTGTAAATTTGGATCAGTTCAAATGAGATCATCCCTAAGACTCTCATATTTTCAGAACATAACATCTGCTATCTATGCTTGTGGCACCTCCTGCTGAACTGGGTACAGTCACAACACGGCACAGGTAAGAGGTGGCTGCTCCCTGCTTCCCCACCTCAGAGGCTCTCAGGGCCTGTCCATGAGAGTGCTGGGTACGTGCACAGCCTCCTGCCTGGCTCCAGTCTTCCCACCCTGTCATCCTCTTAGAATTCCATTTTCACTTTCATCTAACTCGGTCATCACTTATCATCACAGGCCAGGGATGATGCCTGCTGTTCATTTTCCTATTTACTCTTCTGGTCCCTGTGGCTGGGAAAGACATTTCTCTGGGTTTTCAGAACAATAAGCATAGCCCCCTTCCCTGTTCTGTTCTGACTCTGAATGGGCAGGGCAACCACAGGCTGCTACAACTCTGTGTCCCTGAAGCCAGGCCCATGGTGAGGAGGCAGGGGCTGCTGTAATATTACTGTGGGCCCGTGCTTCCTAGAAGTGGTTGGATATGCTTGACATATGTTATCATACATCACACCCATGACTAGAAGGTACTGATGCTCTCATAACATAGGAAAGTGAAGCTCAGACTGAGCTAGTCGCTAGCTCAAGGTCACAGCCACGTCTTCAAAGTTCACATTGCTTTACACCACTATGCACACTGCATCAATAAACATTACTGTAAAAACAATAGCAAGACAATTATTTAGTGCTAGACAATGAGGGTCAGGGAAAAGCAGGAACCTCCAATCTACCTGCATTTAAATGATCATCCTGCTGCTTTTAAAATTCCATTAAAACTAAAGGTTAAGCCCTGTTATTCATGATTTCCCATTCAAATGCATAACTTTTATGCAGGAATTGTCTTGAATTCATAATATCTATATAAAAATGGATGGCTGGATTGATTTTCTAGCAACAGGTATAAGCCAAAGGGTAGGATCTATTTCTAACTGAGCACCTACTACATGTTGACCTGACTCAAAGATTTCTTGCATCTACGACAACCCTTGGAGGAAGATTTTATTGACCCTAGTTTAAATAATATGAGGCTGAAGGTTGGAGCGAAGTTGCACAAAGGAGTGAACTCCCAAGTTCAGATGTTTCTGTTAGGATGGATTTCTAAGAGGACAGGTGTTTAGAGATTATTAAAAATTGGGCATAGGAATGGGACACCAGGGGTTGCTGAAGAAAAATATACTGGTCTCCAGTAGCATATTAATAGGCATTCACATCTTCACCATGGGTGACTGTGAGAAAAGCGAACTTTCTTTCCTACCTTTTGTCTTCAGGCTTGGTAAATGAGCTGTTTTGGCTATCGGGATGGCAGAAGACATGATGTGAGCTTAGATTTGAAGTTTGCTTGTTTCATTAGGCTTTCTCTCTTGCACTCTTGCAAACAAGCTCAGTGCTGCCTCTCAAAGTGTGAGAAAGGAGCAAAAAAAAAAATGCATGCAGCTGTTGTCAATAAAATGCTGCGGTTGTTAAGCAGCCCTATTAAGACGAACAATTCTGCTATACTTCACATCCTTAGGTCTCTATTTGTATAAATAATGGTCCTAGTTTCTTTTTAAACTGGAACCTTTGGAAAAATTCCTAATGGGCCCCAGTTTTGACCTTCAGCATCTGAATCTCACTGAGTCTACTTGTTCTGTGTTAGTCATGACCATTCCTTCCCATCTCCCTTCCCTGACATCCTCTGCTTCTGGCCCTTGATATTGTCCACATCTACTACTCTCAGATTATTGACTCTAATGACTTTCTTTTTGGTTTTGCCCCAACCAATCAGACTGTTGGCCAGTTACCTTTTGCAAAAACAGCTGCACCCATGGTGTATCTCCCAAACTCTCAGTGGTTTCCAGTTACTTCAGAGTAGCGTTCATTTCCCCTGGCCTACCATTCAGAGTCCTTCATCATGGGTCCCACTAGCCTTTCCAATCTTATCAATTGCTCTCCTTCACCTTGTACCTTTCCTGCTCTAACTTCTCCTAGGCCTACTGGGTGTACTGGTAAGAACAGGACCATTTGAGTCTTGCAGACCCTCTGAAGCTTCTTTCAGCAGGTCTACTTTCATCCGACTCCCAAGGTAAAGCAGATTCTGGACAATGTAGAGATGTGAGCAAAGGAGAAGAAGTCAGAGGTTAAGAGGAAACAGGATGCAAGGGAAAATAAAGTGGGAAAATGATTACTTAGTGAAGGAATGAGATTTTTAATGCAGTTTTAAATATAACCAGTGTCACCGACGATTGTGTTGCACAACACTGATTCTTTTGCATATCATTTTACCTTTCTCTGCCTCAGTCTTCCTATCTGTAAAATGAGTAGGCAGTGCTCAGAGACCCTTCAAAACCTTATTCAAGTCCCAGTTCTGATTATTCCTTAACGTTCTTTGGTCTTGTCTCTTGAAATCGGCATCTCTCCAGTGACTGGGGGACTGGAGTAAGTGTGAGAGGTTTAGGATTTTGGAAAATAGGGACTTGGGAAGCAGAGGCACATGACAAAGAGGAAATAACCTCTCCATTTCTTCTCACATGGACTTGTTTCATCTCTGGTGCAAACTAAAGACTTCACTTTTTCAGTAGAGTGGCAATTTTCCTGAGCAATTCCTCTGTAGCTAGCATGGGGGAGATGAAGGCTCAGAGATGAATCCATCTGATTTTCTGCCATCAAGTAGCTGGCATTCCAGTAGCAGGGCTAGGAGAAAAACACATCTCTACCACAAGGTGCAATGTGAGCTGAAAAAGGAGTGCGTGCAAAGAGCCATGAACCAAAGGAAGGAGTATGGAACTCTGCCCCCGGGTCAGGAAAATCATCAGGAATGAGGGAGAGTGAAATAATAACGGGGAACTGAAAGATCATTAACTGCCAGGCAGAATCATAAATTCTTCATTTATAATAGTTCCTATGATCCTCCAAATAACCCTATGAGGCAAGTTCTATTGCCGACTTCATCTTCTAGGTAAGGAGACAGAGCTCAGTAACTTACTTGCCTTGGTTCACGAAGCAGAGTCCAGGAGCCAGGACTTGAGTCCAGCCAGTGAGGAACACACTGCTGGCCCCAGGTTGCCCTGTCTGCCTCTGGGGAGAGGCAAGGGTTTTCCAAACAGAGGGAAGGAAGAGGGCAAGGGCAGGTCACAGAGGAAATGAGAAATGGTGGCCCCTTTGGTTTTTTGTGTGAGAAGGAACCCTGGAAGCAGAGGCAGAAGACTCATCTCATCGGCACTTAGGATTGCTGCCCTTACCCTGCAGGAGTGGAGAGACAGCCCCTGGAAAGCCCCGCATCTCTTGTACCAGTAGTCACTCCCAAATCCTGAATCCAGATGTGACTGCAGACATTTTGTTTAGGGCAGATCACATAGGCACTGGAGTCAGAATGGATTTGAACTCTACCTTTATCAAGCAATGGCTTCATGACTTTGTGAAATTTCCTGTCTTTGACCAAGATTCAGCTTTCTCATTTCCAAGTTAATCGCCCCTGCCCTTTCAATTGAACAATATGAAGAATGCTAGATTCCCAGTAGGGACTCCATAAATATTACTTGCTATTGCTATGATTATTACTAGGGAGTTGGTTCCTTCATGTTCCTTACCAGCCCTGGCTCTTATTCTGCTTATAAGTTGGCAAAAGGAAAAGGCCAGGAAACACTTGGGGAGCTTAGTAAGCATGATGTGTTTAAGCTGGCTTTTCATCTTGAACCCACTGAACTACCCTGTGAGAAGACACTAATGCTGTTCTGAATCTACAGATGAGGAAAATGAAGGCCCCAGGGATGTAATGACTTGGCGACAGTCCCTAGAGCAAGAAAACCACAGGTCAGGATTCAAACCCAATACTTTGACTCTGAAGCCAAAGTGCCTCTCCCTGCTGCCCCAGCCACTCACCATGTAAAAGGAAAAGGTCCAGGATAATCCTGTCTCACCAAAACTACCCATCATGTTGACCCTGTACAGCCATCCACCGCCCCTGTATACGATCTTAAGATCTTAAAGGGTTGCAGGTAAGATGAGGGGCTGTGATCGCCAAAGACATGGTACATCCATCACTTGCTCTCTTATTCTTTCTCAGTCATTATTTTTGTCACTGCTTTTTTCTCTTTTTTATGGTTATGATTTGAGATCAGAAAATGTCCCTCCAAAGCTTGCATCTTCAGAGGTGGGGCTTTTGGAATGCAATTAGAAGACGGGGTACTGAAATCATCAAAAAATTAATCCTTTCCTGAGTTCGTAGTTGAATATACAGTAAGGAGGTAGGGCTGCAATCGAGGAAGTAGGGCACCTGGAGCATGGCTTGGAAGGGTGTCTTCTTGTCCCTGGTCCTTTCCCTTTTTCTCTGCTTCCTGGACACTACTGAGTTGAGCCACTTTACTCTGTCATACCCTTCCACCATGAAGCTTCTACATTGGAGCCAGGTCACCATGGATGGAAACCATAAACCAAAATAAACCTTTTCTCCTTTAAATCCAGGTTCACTGTTTTGTCCACATTCAGGCATGGAGAAGATGTAGCAGGCTCTTCACACCATCCAGAGAAAGGCTTCCTGACAACTTGTGTGGGACATTTCAAATTCTTGGATGTCTTGGCCTAAGGAAGACTCCTGAGGTGGTCACAGAAATCCAGCCTCTACTATGTGGCAGAAACCCAAAACGATCTAGTGAAGCTTTAATTGAGAAACCATTCAATACTGTAACAAAAAGACACACACACACACACACACACACACACATGCACACCTCCTAACCTTCCAAAGGGAAATAAAAGCTGACTTCATTCAAAAGAGAAAAAACGGACAGTTTGGGGCAACGTGCAGGCCTCCTACGGATGTTCTCAAATCACCAGAAAAGGGTAGTGTTATTGCTAAGTACTGTTTTACAGGGCTTCCAGGAGGCCCCTCTGCTCAAATCTGTCACCATGCCTTCCACTCCATCATGATTAAGTCTTTTGTGGGTTCAGCATTGACAACATTGGGGGGTTCTTTTTGCCCCTGATTCAATAATTTCCAATTGCTGAATGTACATATTTGCTGTATAATGTAGTACTGATTATAATCATCACAGTAATATAGCAAAGATGAATACTTCTCCTTCTCTTTTATTAGAAAGAGCAGGAAATTGAGGCTTGGGGAAATTAAGTGATTTGCTCAATACTGTACCAATAGTAGATGGCAGAGCAAAGATTTTCATCCCCATCTGACCTTAGTACTGAGACTTTTTCCATCTTCTCCTGACTTTCTCTTCAAAAAGGAAACAGAGCCCAACCTTAACATAGCAGAATTATCAACACCTGGAAGCTGGTAGTAGAGTCTCTCGTGTCCTTCCCTGGTGATTAAACTCATCTTGGCTTCAGTTAATGTTTGTGAAACAAAAATGTTCATGGATCTTAGGAGGATGTGCCATGCCCCGGGTATTCTGTACTGAAACCCTTGCAGGAACAAGTGCATCTGGGGACATGTCCAGGTCCAGAAGACAAGCCCACAAAGCACGACCAGAAGCCAGCATGACCTGCTCTTATTTGTAAAAGGCATGCACAATGCAAGAGCTCAATTTGCAGCTGGGGGCCTTATGTCCCTGGGAAAAAATATTTTGTCTGCTTAGGATGTTCTCAAAAGGTGGGGAAACGAAGCTTCAGTCTGGAACACAGGTGACTCTGCCACTCTGAGCAAACTCTGTCTCTGCCCCTCAACCCCCACTGGAGTCAAAGGGCAAGGCCGGGCAAGGTGATCTGCAGGGCTCCTCCGGGCCTTGGAACTTGTCATTCTATGTCCTCCGAAGTTGTTACTGAGCAAGTCGGTTAAAGGAGTAGAGAGGCAGTAATCTTGAATTAATACTTTTCTCTGTAAAATTTAAGGAGGTGTTTAGAGTTGTACAAATGTAGGCTGGAATGTGCACCTGCTTAAATTTGAGACCTGAGCCTTCTTATCTGCCTCAGATGGTCCCAGCCCTGCTTGGCATAATGGTCAGCAAAGCTCTGTTCAGATCTTTACTTGTAACCTATCTTTAATTGAGTGTTTCTCGTCTCCTCTCGCGCTTGGTCCTTGGCATCCTTCTTGTCTGGGTTTTGTTTTTTAGACACAGTGAGAAAACTGGGCCTGGAACTCACACACTTGTTAGAGAGATGGCAAATAAATCCCTCACTTCCGATGTCAAAGCATGTAGCCAGTTTACAGGGAGCTCCATGGGGTAGAGATTTCAGCTTCTTTAGCTTACTATCTCTAACACAGAGCACAATGCTTAGCACAATGCTACACTAGGTGCCCACTAAGAAAGCAACAAATGAAATGTAGTATTTGGATTGTGACCACTTCTTTTCGCCTGCATGGCTAACATCTTCATCCTAGACACCATCACCTGTGGCTTACATTATCACATCAGACTTCCTGCTCTTCTTCCTTCCACTATGTCCCTCCTGTGTAGATCTTTTTTTTCAATAGGATGCCAGAGTGACACCCTTAGAGTACTAGTTAGACGATGTGACTTCTCCGCTTAGAGCTCTCCAGTGGCTCTCCATTCCATTCAGAATGAAAGCAAATGTTCTCACGATATTCCATAAGGCCCACTCATGGGTCCGGGCTTTCTGACCCCCTCTCAGGTCCCATCTCTTAAAAGCCTCCTGGTATCCAGCCCAGCCCAGCATATTCTTTTCCCAATCTGCCTTCAATATGAAAGGCACAATCTTCTCTCAGATCCTTTGAACTGGCTGCTTCTTTTGCCTGGACTGCTTTGCACAGATTTTCCTAAACATGCTTTGGTCCCTTCGTATTTGGTGCCTTTACCTTGAATAGTCTGCTTATATTCCCACCCCCTCCCCTCTTCCTGAAGCTTTAAAACACATGCATGCATGCGCGCGCGCGCGCACACACACACACACACACATGCACACATACACTCACATGATAAAGAGAGAGAGAGACAGAGACAGAGAGGAGAACCATCACTACCACCATCTTCTTCTAACATGTGGTATATTTTATTTATTACTACAAATATATATGGTACTGGGGATGAAACCCAGGGCCTCATATAAGTCAGGCAAGTGCTCTAGCACTGAATTACATCCCTATTGCTTTTAATTTTATTTTGAGACGAGGGCTCACTAAGTTGGCTTAAAACTTGTGATGCTCCTGCCTCAGCTTCTCAAGTGTCTGGGATATAGGCATGTGCCACTGTGCCTGGCAGTTATTACACATACTCATGTCTTAACACTCTGTTTGCTCCTTGCCCACACTAGAAAGTGAGATCCATGATCACAGAGGTTTTCATCTATTTTGTTCATTCAGAGTCTTATATCCTGCTTAAGCTAGATTCTTCGTAAGTACCTGCTGAATGTTAAATGAACAGAAACAAATGAATAAATAAATACCAAAACCAGTTCTTCACTAGGGATGTGAAAATATTGAATTAATTCTTTACACAGGGGTTGCCAATTTTTTTTTTGTAAAGTGACAAAAATGGTGTATAGTTTAGGTTTTACAAGCCATAAAGTTGTGAGCATTAAACTCTGCTCTTATGCACAAAACAGTCATAGACAAACGTGAACTACTGAGCATGGCCAGATTTCAATGACCCCCACTTATAAGAGACCCCAGTTACCCTATGGACACAGCTTGCTGAGCCTAATAGACTAAACCTGGTCTGGGCATGTTTCCTGGTGAAACTCAACCCACAACACAGTGTGTAGCACTCCACGGTCACCGAATAAGTCTTCTGAATGAAGCCAAATGGATGTGAAATGCAATTCCCCTTTTTACTCTCTGTCACCGGCAATGTTCATTTAAGCTCGCTGCAGTAAGGAAATGCTCTCTATCTGTTCTCTGCAACATGGCAGACACGAGCCACGGGTGGTGCCTTAGCGCTTCACATATGATGAGTATGACTGAGGGTCCTAAATTTTAAATTTTATTTAGTTTTCCTTAATTTGCATTTAATTTAAATGATCATCTATGCCTACTAGCTATCACTGGACCGAGGTGTTTTATCACCATCATTTTTTCACTTCATAATCCAATATTAGCCCCTCTCCCCACAAAAAAGCCTTTTTTGACTATGAAGGTTCAAGTAAGTGTTATCTTCTCTATGATCGTACAATACTTATTTCATTTGTGTTTTTTCCACAGCTATAATAATAGGTAATGTTTGTGGAGCTCTACATAGCAGGCTAATGTGCTAAGTGCTTAATATGTTTTATCTAGTTCAATCCTCAAAATCATCCTCCAAGAATCTTTATGTCATTATTACTGTTTTACTGTTGAGAAAAACAGAGGTACAGGAGGTTCCAGCAAAGTGTTCAAAGTGTTGTGCAGGTCTGTAGCAGAAAGGCTGGGAATTGAACCTCCATCCATCTGAATCTGGAGCATGTGTTCTTGAGCACCACAGCATGTTTATCAAGTGTAGAAGCTGATGTATGCCTATGTTGTCTAACATGCAAGAGCTTAGGAATCATTGGTCATCTTCATTCTATAATCTCCAAAGCCAAAGTCGGCTATAGCATTGGCTTTCAATAAAGATATTAGTACACAGAATTTCAGAGCTGCAGAGAACTATAAGAAAATCTAACTTATCATCCCCCTCTATTACAAATAGAAAGAAAAAGTGACTTACCAAAGGTCACATCACGGTTAAATTGTAAAACTAGAAGTGAAGCTCATAGATTTGTTTCCAAACCATTATTTCATCTCTCATGCACTTATTCTACCATTCATTCTTAGATATTAGAGTGTAACAGATCTGGAAATCAAAGCCTATCACTTGGGAGGCTGAAGCTGGAGGACTGCTTGAAACCCATCTCAAAAATCTCAAGCCCAAAAACCAACCAACCAAACAAAAAGAGTATGCTAGATGATGGACGATGGGCTAGGCTGGAGGATAGAGCAGCAAACAATGCAGGGACAGTCTGCCTTTAAACACCACACAATTCCTTAGAGAGCCAGGAATTGAATGTAGAACCACACAGACAAGTATGTAATTACAGGCTGTAATTATGGTTGACAGCATATGGGGGTGGATATGAGAATAAATTCTCACGCCAGCCTTCTGGATTCAAATCAAGACTCCACTACTTTCCAGACTTTGGGAAAACCCATTAATTATTCGAGATTTAATGCCCTCATTTTTAACGTGGTGATCATAATATATCATTACATTAATCTATAGATACGGAAATTTTCACATTTAACATCCTTGACATGAAGAGTCATCTAATGACTATTAGTATACTATGGTTACCATAGGCAGCACTTTTTTTTATCAGTACATAAAATACTGCTACATATCTATGATTGTGTCTTTGTTTAATTAAAATATGATTGTATCTACCTCTCAGTAGAGTCTCTAATGTAAAGTTGGCAACATGTAAATGTGTACTATTATTGTTATTTACTGTAAAGGAGAAACAGCATAGGTGTGGCATAAAACTTGGGAAGAATGACATTGGCTAGAAGGTCACTTCTTTGAGGAAGTGACATTTAAGTTGAAAGATTAAAGATGAAAGCAGAGGATCAGCTAAAGAAAGGGGCTTATGAAAAGTGAGGGCAGGTGGAAGACAGAATCCTACACAGGAGGAAGAACATTCACACAGACCCTAGCACATTGGCTTCCTGAGATGCTGCAGCCTTAACAAGTAAGCAACACTTTACGGCATGGTTCTATATTCTAGAAACACTTTCAAGTCCAATTTATGCTTTCACTATCATCTTTTCTTCCATACTTTTTAATCTATTGATAATTCATTTATTATTAGGTTCCAAAAATACATTTAGAAGATCCTGGATTTATTTTTTAAACAGTAGGATGCATTTTCAGAGCCTTATTGTATTTGTGAACAACTGCTGGATAAACTTAATTATAGTTCTTAATTTAAATATTGTTAGGTTATATGTAGAATAATAAAATCCAGTTTTAAAAGGTGAGCCCCTTTTTTCCTTTTTGATACCTGCACCTTGGAGATCATTTTCAGAGATATGTCAGGGTAACTTCCTATATGCAACTAAAATCTGAGGCTTCAGATCTCTCACAACCTCTTTCTTTCAATTTTGAAAGCAAAGGTTGCCTTGACTTTCAGTGGGACTAACAAGTTCCCTATAAGGAAAGGTTTTCTACACTCTCCTTCATATTCCATTCTAACTTTCTTGTCTCTTCAAATCTTGCAGTGGTCAAACCTGTTAGCAGAAAACTGGCTCTCAACATGCAGAAGATTGACTCTAGACCCATATCTCTCACTGTGTGCTAAACTAAAGTCAAAATGGATCAAATAACTAAATGTTAAAACAGAAGCACTTAACCTGCTGGAAGACAAGACAGGCAAATCTCTTGAAGATACAGGTGTAGGCAAGGACTTTATGAACAGAGCCCTGGCTACATAGAAAATAGTACTGAAAATCAATGAAGAGGAGCATATCAAATTAAAATTCTTCTGCACAGCAAAAGAAACAACCAACAGAGAAAAATACAACCTACAGAATGGGAAAAATTTTGCCAGCTATTCCTTGGGCAGAGGACTAATATCTAGAATAAAAGAACTAAGAAAGTTACACCCCCCAAAATAAATGACCCAATTAAAACACAAGCAAGTTAAATGAAGACACCCATCACAGAAGAAGTCCAAATGACTAATAAATACATTAAAAAGTGCTCAACATCAGTGTCCACTTGAGAAATGCAAATTAAAACAACACTGTTGGAAATCTGACCCCAGAAAGAATAGCCATCATGAAGAAATCAAATAATAACAAATGCTAGCAAGGCTTTTTTTGGGGAAAGGAACCCTACTACTTTGTTGGTGGGAATGTAAACTAGTACAGCCACTATAGAAATCAGTATGGAGATTCCTCAGAAAAACTAAATCTAAAAATTCTATTTGACCTAGCTACTCCCCTTTTATGTATCTTCCCATAAAGCATTAAAAACATCAAATTACAGTGATACATGCATACCTATGTTTATATCAGCATGATTCATAATAACTAAATCTTAGAAGCAGCCTGTATGTTCATAAACAGATGAACAGATAAAGAAAATGTCATATATACACACATTGGAAAACTACTTTGTCATAAAGAAAGACAACTTAGGTCATTTGTAAGAAAATGGATACACTTTGAGGCCATAAGGTTAAGTGGAATAAATGAGATACAAGCTTAAATATCAAATTGTTTCTCTTACATGAGAAATCCAAATTATAAATAAAAACAAAATAAGAGGTAGATAATAGGTACTAGGGAGATAAGTCTTTCTCACATGGGAAAGAGACCAAGAGATGAAGCTGGTAGAAGAAGAGGGAAAGCGTATGGAAAAAGGAATTAAGATGTGTTATGTATATGTACTGACTTCCCACACAGAATGTAATCATTGTGTATTGCACACATATACTAATAAAAAACACCTGTTGTTTGCTGATGGATAATCTGAAATTCTATGAACTCATCTTTGACACTAATTCTTCATTTTTTTTTTTTTTTTTTTGGTACCGGGGCTTGAACTCAGGTCCTTGCGCTTGCATAGCAGGTGGCGAAACCACTGAGCTAAATCCCCGGCCCTAATTCTTCATTTTTAAAAGATCTCAGTCCTCATCCTCTTGCATTTTACAACACATTAAAACCAAGCATACCAGGAGTACCAGAGATATAAAATATTTTCTCTATAATTCATAAATGCTTCCACAATTCCACTTCTCAGTTCTATATTTTCTCTTGTCCCTGATTCAATTGGGTCCTTTTATTTTTTTCAACTCAATTTATTCTGTAAATTCTGTGTCAAAGGACACAGCACTGCCTCTGAGAATTCACTGCAAGTACCTATCAAAGGGAAAATGCCAGAGTGTCTCTCTTCTCAACACTAAGCAAACTCTCTCACTCAAGACAATAGGGTCCACTTCATTTTGGGTTCAAATCCCAGCAGGGATACTTAGTAGAGATACGGCCTTGGGAATTTCAATCAACTACATTAAGACATAGCTTCTGTATGGAAAATGAGAGCAGCAATAACTACCTAGAAGTGTTGTTGTAAATACCAAGTCTCAGCATGGTGCTTGCTACACAATAAGGCCATAATGAATTGCAGATGCTGTTATTGTCAGTTTAGTATTCAGGTGGCTCTTGATAGCTCATCCAAACTCTGCATTACCTCTCTTAACTGAACGTTATCTGACTATTGTCTCACACCCTCATCTGCTATATATAGATAATGAACCTACATCAAATGGATCAATCTAATGAGAGAAATGGGCTTTTATGACTAATTGGGTCATTTTATGAAATATAAACTTTAGTTTCTGGTGGTTGTTTCAATGGCTTTTGTTGGAAGTAGTTTTAAAAGTTTGATTCCATTTTCTTGCTTGTCTCTTAATAACAAAGTACAGCTTTTATGTATTTATACTTAATTTAGATGGATTTTGTTTGTTCCAGGTTTCAGTAGAGTTAAGGACCAAGGAACAATGAGTTCAGGAAAGACTAGTGGTGCCCAGTTCATAGGAGAAGCTGACGTTCAGAAGGGAGTTAACTGTCCCTAATAAATATTTATTCTCCAAACACAAAGGCAAATATCCTCAGGACCGTGAGAGCTCTCCATGGTGCTAATACCAGAACCCTACACTGAATCAATTGATCAAACCATCACCGTTCAGAAAATGAAATTTGACATTCATTCATTCACTCACTAATTGAAGATATTTTGGTTGGAAAATGTTTGGAACTGTTTCATTTTCAGATGTGGCAATCAACAAAATAGGGAAAACCTAGGTCTTTCTAAAACACATTCTTATACCTTAGCCTCTCTTCTCCAGTGTGCCAGGAAAGCTAGCTCTTCATACTTTTTTCTTTCTCTTTGTTTTCTTTTCTTTTCTCTTTTATTTTTCTGAGACAAGACCTCACTAAGCTGCCCAGGCTGGCCCTGAACTTGCCATCCTCCTCCCTCAGCCTCCCAAGTAGCTTGGATGATGAGTATTCCCCACACCCAAGTAACTCCACAATTATGTCTCATCTTATTTAACAGTATATTTCAGGTACACACTACCCCACTGCAATGTATCTACTACATTATTTACAAGCCTCAATGTGACCATCTCCTTCAAAGCAGGGCTATTCTTCACCTTGCATTGTTGGACTTTGCAGTTTCACAAAGTCATTTTGTTCCCCTTAAACTTTAATAGCACAGGGCTCAGCAAGTAATAGAAACAATCCATAAACATTACAAATATTTAGTATGATATAAGACAGCTATATGGCATAACTACACAGACTGCATTCTCACTTCTTACCCTATTACAAATGAAAAGTGACTGCTGAAGACATGAAAATAAACTGAATATGATGGCCCAACATGACTGAAGTTCATATCAATTGTGAAAAGAAAATTCAATTTGCTATAAATGCCATTTACAAGTCATTTCGATCATACTTACACGTTAAGTTATTAGTGCTTAAAAGGTCATAGAAACATGAATTTTGAGCTGGAAAATATCTTAGGAATACTTTAGGGTTGTAATTTGTATCTTGCCACTAATTTACCAGGTGACACTACAATTTGCTGAGTCGTTCTAGCCATCAGTCTCATTAGGTCAGACAAGACGATTCCTTTCCTGCAATAAAAGTCCATTCCCACTCACTGCTTTGCTAAGACAAGGAATCTGAAGTTCCAGTATGTGATGTACCCAAGGTCAAATAACAAGTTTGTGGTTAAGCTGGCTCTAGCTTTGAGGCAAAGTAAAATTTTCTTTTTGCATTGCACAAGATTAACATCACACAAGGACTAAATGAAAGGTCAGTGTGGAGCAATGTCCAGCATCCTGTAAATTTTTCTACCAAATGGTCAGCTTCTAGGTTGTAGTGGCTATATGTTATTTTCCTGCCACTTAATCTGATGTAGTTTCACATTACTGGATTAAATATCTTATGAAATATTTATGGAATTAATAACAGGAAACTGCTTATAAAAGCCAGAATAAACATTATATGTTGAGTGGGTCATGAAGTCAGGCAATGATCAAGGGTCTTTAGGATTTTATTTACATCTTATCCTCACAAACACCCTAAAATAGAAATTACTCTCCTTACTTTTATGGTTACAAAAAAAGGAAGCTCAAATATGTTGTTACTTGCCCATAGACCTACAGTCAATAAACAGAAACTACACATGATACTACACACGTGAAGAATGTTAATAAAGCTGTTTCCCAATAAAACATTAGCCATGATGATGTTCCTCAGAGTCCAAGCCCAACTGACTAAACTTTTTGGCATTGTGCCTTAGAGGACTAGGACAATCAATCCTTCAGTGTTCACTTCCTGTCCTTGGAGACATAAAAAAGCAAGAGTGGTCTTCCATTATGGAAAGGAGCATAGTGCCAGTCTTGGGTCATGTTCAGGTCCTCCCTAAACCTTTCTTTGCCTTAAGTCTTTCATTAGTTTTCATTCTACCCAGTATTGTGTTGGTAAATGATTAATTATTTGCTTTCTGAAGAAAATAAACTCTAATTCTTCAGCATTTACCAAAATTTATTGGTGTATATATCCTCGTCATTGTCAGTTTCTTAGATATATAATACCAATGAATAAAGACTGGAGAAGAGACACTAACAATCAATTCCCATGAGTCCAAACAAGATGCCTCCCACACACCATAGGTCCAATTCTGCAGTCAGCTCTATGGGTGGTACTAATGGTTAAAATTTCTGGAAAACCACAAAAAGGCATACAGTCAGATGGCTAGGTTTACCTATGTACTACAGTATCATGTACTTTCTGCTGTGACATCTTCCCAATTTTCCTCTTTTTTATCCTGTCACATGGGAAGAATAATCTTTCCTATCAACACAACCAAAAAAGCTTTAAGGCATGTTGACTTCATAGCTGTTTAGCTGTAAAGCTTTGACTCGTAGATGGAGGAGTATCTTTAAGGGAAGCTAAACCATCTCTGAAAGATGTAATGTGGCACCATGTACCAAGTTTGGGGATTTTTCAAATATTTATCTCTTATAGGATACAAGAATTTAGGAAAGGTTCAGCTGTTCCTTTGGGTGATACGTTTCTTTTTTAGCCAGTTAGATGTTCCCTCCCCCTCCTCCTCCTCCTCTTCCTCTCCATCTTCTTGTCCTTCTTCTTTTCCAGTGCTGAGGACTGAACCCAGGGCCTTGTTCATGCTAAGCAATTGTTTTACCATTGAGCTATACTCCCGGTCCTGATACTTATTTTTGTATAAGCCTTCTTCAGCTTATTTTCCCAACCTCACCCCCTTCATGGTACTAGTCCTCTGCCGCCACTTTCTGTTTAGCACATTCTCCAGGTACCAGTACAACTACACTGCTGTTTCCCAGAATCACTTTAAACTTTATTTCTCTTCCTGTAATCAAATTCCTTCTCCTCAAGCCCCTTTCCTACTCATACTGATTCTACAAGGCTAAGCTGAAAGGTTATTCTTGCCATGATCTATCTCCTGAAATCCCCATCTAAAATACATTTCTCCCTGTTCTCCAGACATGAGGCACTTGGTTAATACACTGTTCTTGATTTATACCACTCTGTGTTTTTTTATAATAGCTATATATGAGCAGATTCTTTTTATTCCTGAGAAAATGTAAAATCCATGAAGACAAGAACACTGCCCAATTTGTCTGTGATTTCCCATAGCACTTAACACAGAGACTTATGAGTTGTGGAATTAAGTAAATCTTGTTTGAATTGAATTTAATGAATTGAACCAAATTTTACAAAGTGGGTCTCAATCAAGTCTCATGAAAACATATTCAAGAATCTTATATTCCTACCTCCACTTCTCACCTGTAAGTAGTCCCATCCATTTATGGCTTGAATGATTTATAATAGTAAGATAATTTGCTGGGCATTGGGGTGGCGAAGTTACAGGGGAAAATTGTATATAGTCCCTGGTCTTATGAGCTTATATTCTAGCTGGGAAGACAAATTTTCAAACAATAACTCAAAGTTTAATCTTGTTTTTAGTGAACATAGAACTCTTATGATTCTGTGCAAGCCATGCATTCTACTGAAAGCAAATGAAAGGCAGTTATGTGAGTAAGATTATAGGAGGAAGACAATTCAAGGGGAGAAGGCATTTCAGTGGAGGTAGCAACTTAAACTCTACTCAGAAGGAGAGACCTTGCATGGGGTGCCTGTGAGACAACTGTGAATATAAGCAGAGAGGACAAAGCCAAGGGGGCTTTTAGGGGTGTAATGTAATAGGAAGACAAGAAGATAACATCCTAGTAGTCAGACCAGCTGTTATATAGTTTTTGGTGACCTCATTTCTCAAGAGCTTGAAAATACTTAATTTGAGTTGTTAGGTAAGTAGATATGAAGGAAAACAAATGTGTTGTATGGGAATGTTTCAGGAAGCATAAGGACTGAAATTGACTTCCTCTTTTCTCTTTTCACTATGCTCTGTTTACTTACTATATGTTGGTGTTACGCAGAGTTTTAAAAATAGAGAGATGAATGAGACACACATCTTGTCTTTCCCTCCTCATCCCCCAATAGAATTTAGTCTGGTGTCAAATGAAGACAAGAAAAGAACAATGACTCTGCAGAGAGACAGGAATTACTATATAAGGTAGCACAGAAGCTGTGACTACAGAGAGGAGAAGCCTTTAACCAGGGCTGAGAATGGCCTCAGGAAGGCATATGGGACAAAGGATGTTTGGGTAGAATGTGAAGAAGTAAAATGGATCCCCTGAGCTTCTAGTAAAAGGAGAAAAGCTTTTCAAGTGCGTAAAGAACCCATGAAAAGAATAAAAGCCCGGAGCGCATGGAAGCTTCAGGAAACTGCAGATGCATGGTGTCCCCAGGGCCCAAATGTTATGGTTTAAATAGGGATGCCCCACCTAAGACTCATATATGGAGGGCTCAATCCCCAATGTAGCCGTGTTCAGAAGTGAGGCCCAGCAGATGATTAGATCACAAGGGTGCTGACCTCATGGATGGATTAATTCTCCAATGAGTTCATTTACTGAGTGGACTATTTAGGAGGTGGAGCCAAGTCAGAGGAAGTAGCTCACTGAGGCATGCCTTTGAAGGGTGTGTATGGTCCCTGACCCCCTCCTCTCTGGCTATTTCCCTGAATCTCTCTTCCTGGTTACCATGAGGTAAGCAGCTTTCCTTGGCCATGTCTTTCTGCCACGGTGTTCTGGCCCAAAATAATGGGGGTGGTAGACCATGGACTGGAACTTCTGAAACCATAAGCCAAAATAAATCTTTCCTCTTTCAAGTTATTTATGACAAGCATTTCATCATAGTGACAAAAAGCTGACTAATATACCAGGGCACATGGCAAAAAGAGGTAGATGAGATGACAGAACAGAATTTTGTCAAGATGATTCAATTTAATTTGGCAGCTGAGCCTTTCACCAAGAGTGTCCAACATGAGAGGAATATATGGAAAAAAGAGTACGGAAACCGTTTCTGTCATGAGGGTGGTGGATGAGCCAGAAATATTGGCAATGGCTGGCCAAGTGTTAGCAATGCAGACTCTCAGGCTCAATTCCTATGACCTTTGGGAGCTTGAGAAGTACTGGTCTAGAGTGCAGGATCCTGGGCTTCAATCCTGGCTCTGATTTGTGGGCTGTGACCTTGGTCCTGTCACTGGTCTTCTCTGGGAATTGATCAGCAATGATGCAGTGGGTCCCAGTGACAGTTCCAGCTTTAAGGAGTGTGTGTGTGTGTGTGTGTGTGTGTGTGTGTGTGTGTGTGAATTCTAGAAAATACTGTGAAAGCAGCAATTATTTTCCAAACTGACTACCACATCCCTGCTCCGACTATTAGAAGTCTGTCCTCAATCCTGTGGCTAACAGAGAAGATCAATGGAAACCACAATGCTGCACAGGAAGAAGATCAGCAGGGAAGTAGCCCCACACACTTGCACTGCTGGTCTAGCTTGGGTGTCATAAAGGGAGGTCAAAAGAGGCTCTCTTCTGTTAACCTTCCACTGATAATCTTGCTTCCATTTCATGAAAAGAAAAAGAAAAAAAGACAACACAAGGACCAGGTCCAGAGACACATAATTCCCCCAGGGCTTCCCTGGCTGCCAGATGAGGATAATCAACTGTGTGTGCATGTATGCATGCACATGTAATCCGTGTGTGTGTGTGTGTGTATGCGTGTGTGTGTGTTTTCGGGACGAGGGGCTGGTTAAGAGTGACAGTGATTTACAGCCTAAAAATCTTGATTAAGAGAAAAGCTTTAGCTGTCTGGTGAGATGGAAGGCAATGGCTGCATTCCATTTCCCAAATAGCTTCCCCATTGTGTACAGTCCCTATGGAAAGACTATAAAAATGTGTCTGAACAGACTCTTGACTGATGGGTAAGTGGGCCTTGTGATTTTACAGTGAAATCATGGCTCTATCACCTAGAGACTCAATCGTTAGCCTGGAAAAACCCTCTCCTTTTTTTCTGAGATGAGACCTGTTGGAGAAGCAGGGGAGGTATGGGACAGTGGGAGCAGACCCCCACCTGGGCCACTGCATTGAGCACAGGGACTTTGTCCCCCACACCACAGTTGCCCTCATGGAACCTGAGTCATGAGATTTCCACAAAGGCTGGACAGACTCTCAGAAATGGAGGAAAGAATGAAGCCCCAGAAAAACCAAGAACAATACAGTTCATAAGGAGAAGCAGAGGATGGGGAGTGAGGAGACAGGGGCTTTAATTCTAACTCTGCTTCTAACTTCTGTGGAACCCTGGCAAGTCCTTTTCCGGATTGCTGTTTCTCTATTTATGGACAACGAGAACTAGAAATTGTTGAGTGCTAACTATGAAAAGGTATTGTTCATATGCTAGACATTTAGTATAACTAGGACAGTGTCTCTTGTGTTTAAATAGCATCCAAATGCATATTTCTATCTCCAGATCAGATCTCTTCTTTGACTTTGAGTTATGGACCTGTAGTGAATTCTTACAATTTTATGGTTCTGTGGCTTCTGTTTTGAATATAACATTATCATAGCAGAAGCAGAGTTCGGTCAGCCTTGATACAGCCTGTGGCTCTGTACCTCCTTCCAGATTCTCAATGTGGTTGATTCAGATATCTGCCAGTTATTCAGAGGTCAGGAAGGGCATCGCAAAGGTGGATGCCTTGGCATCAGAAGCAGAACACCATATCCAAATAGCTCAAGGCTGTGGACCGAGCTAAGAACTTATGGGCATCTTTTCTGCCTAGCAGACTGGACTCCTGCTTTCTTGTCACTTCTTTTAAATGGATCATTTGAGCACTTACAAATGAATTTAAAGTAACCCACACTATATTCCCCAGTACACACTGAAGATGCTGGGGAGAACACAGAGTTGGGCTCCAGCATCAGAGCAAAGGCCAGGTAGATATGACACAGACACACGTCAGATAAGAGTCATAAGCATATCTGCTGGTGTAAGCAAGCTTCGTATGAGAGGAGCCTCCTGGCCATGGGTGAGACAACTAGGCATTATTCATCCACCAAGTAAAAGTATCCTGTGGAAGGCACACTATAAACACATACTCAGGCCTCTTCATTTCCCAGTAGGACACAGTTGCTAGCCACAGGGGCTGTGGGGCATCAGTGTAGCAGGGGCCTTTTAATAAAGGGGCCAAGTGCCCTTTTTCCATTTCTACTTGAACCAGAATAGTAGCCTTTATCTCCTTCACTCAACCCTGACCCTCCCTGACATCCCTTGACTCAGTAAATGATAACTTGATTTGCCTCACTATTCAGACTAAATAATTTGTAATCATCTCTTCCTCTATTGTTTCTCACATCGAATAACCAATAGCAAATTCTCTCAAACCTATACCTAAAATCATCTGGAGTCTGATGATATCTCTCTGTTTTCTTCTCATAGCTCCATGGTCCAAAAAACTACTAACTCCTGCCTAGATTAGAGCAACAGGATGCTTGAACACCCCCTAAATTGACTTACACCCTAACCAGAGAAAGCCTGTTAAAATGCTGGTCAGACCACATGATTCTTTCCCTGTGAATGTTCCAGTAACTTTCTGTCTCATTCAGAGTGAAATCCAAAGTCCCTATCATCATTTATAATGCCTAAAATCACCCTCAGTTCCCGTCTATTCCTTGGGTTGCACCTCTTACTCCTCTCTTCTCTTTCTTCTGACTGACCATCAGGCACCTTCTACCAGCATGGAACAAATGACTCCCTTGTGGGCTCCCGCCACAAAGCACTGAACCTTGTAAATCCCCTGCCTAGAACGCTCTCTCTCAGACATTGGCATGGTTACCCCTGTTCTTACCTTGAGGCACTTGCTCCAATACACCTCAGAGGAACCTTCCCTGTCCTCTCTCTATAAGGGCAGCTCCTTCCCCACCTCCAGCTTAGCATTCCACATGCTTGTCATCTGTCCCCTCTCCCATAGCAGTAACTATACTTACTTATTCATTTTTGTTATTGTATCACTGTTCAATACAACCTGAAACAGTACTGGGATTGTTCTATACCTATATTGTACAAGAAGGTAGCCACTAGTCATATGAGGTTATGGAACACTGGAGATACAAATATTTTGTTTTAATTAATTAAAAATATACACAAATGGCTTATGGCTACCATATTAGACCATGCAGATTCAGTGCCACTATATACACAATAGAATGCAAGCTACATTAGACAGAGATTCTGCTTATTTTGTTTATGGCTGTATCCTTAATGTCTAAAAATATGCCTAGCTACTCAAGCAATACCTATTGAATGGAGGAGTACATGAATAAATGAATCCACTGGGAACTTTCCATGCATTATCTCACTCAGTCTCAACAACGGATTTGTAGGTTAGGTGCTGTTTTCATTCTCTGGTATTCAGAAATACACAGTGTCTTGCTAGAGAAGACCCAGTGGTGTCTGATAACTTTTTGACACTTTGCTAGAGTGCAGTTGGAGTATATGTTCTCTGTGTTCTTTTCCAACTGTGAGATTCCTTTGTTCTCTAGGAGTTCCTTCCTTTACCTGGAAATGGCAACACATGACTTAAACATCAGTTGCACCGACGGATCTTTACATCACCAACGTCCTTGTCAACGGCTCAGAATCAATGTTGTTTTTTAGGCAGAAGTAACTCAGACGCTCCTTCAGCCCACGTTATCTCCCACCTTCTTCTCCCCAGGCCCAGCCCCACATGGCTCACCAGTCTCTGGGTCGCAGAGCTGCTCACAAGCATCTGTTGTCCTTTGGCCACAGAGGTCCCTCACCCATGGGGAGGTGGCATTGATCTGGTAATACAGGGACAGCTTGGCTGGATTTAACCAATCAGAGATGTCCAGGTAGCTCCCTTCACTCACGACAAAGCTGCTTCCTGCAGGAGAACAGAGAACAAGATAGCTATTTTCTCCTCAATTTAAGAATATCACAGCTGATGCTTCAGAAAAACAGTGCAGATAAGTCCCATTCCCTGATCTCACTCATCTTAAAGCATTTACGCAGCCTTTACGTTGTGCCAATGTGATTCTGACATCAACAGAGGCAGAGGCAAATCAGATGTGAGAGAGAATTCAGCCCAGTGGGGAGTAGTAGGTTCTCAGAGCTGAGAAGGATGAGGGTTCACATCTTGAATTTGCCTTTGCCCACTGCTAGCTTTGTGTAAGTCACTTGGTGCCTCCGGGCCTCAGTGACTTCATCTGTAAATGCACATAGTAATGAGACTCACCTCAGCTGTGAGAGTAAAATAAATTAATGTAGATAAAGTGCTTAGCCAGCACCTGGCTTGTTCTAGTAAATAATGATTACAGGTTAAATTTCCAAAGATGAAAAGGCCAATGTCCCCGTCACATAAGCATCCCCTCTGCAAGAACAGTCCCTGATGCCCACAGGGACCAAGTCGTGATATCCATGGGGAAAACTGCCTGAGTGTAAGGACAACAGCACCCAGGGCTCCTGCCTTCACTTGTGTTGTTTGATGGTTTTTCATTGTGTTTTCAATTTTTATTTTTTAGTGGTGCAGGAGAGAGAATCCAGGGACTCATGTCTTCTAGGCAAGCCTTCTACCACGGAGCTCTCCTAGCCCATTTTTTAATGCAGAGAAAGGAGGGGGGAGAGATAGATAAAGACACAGATAAAGAGAGAAGCAAAGTTTTAGAGAAATTTCCAGCACCTCTAAGGAAAAATGCAGCACCCACATGGTAAGAAATGCCTTGATATTGTACAACAATAGAGAGAGGTGGGTTTGGGATCAAAGGGATCCTGCAGGCTCCCTCAGAATGGATCAGCTGTGAAGTAGCTGCAGCCAGCTCTTGCCCCTGGGGACTAAAAGCCAGTGTTACCAGATCAGATATTCTGCAGGGCAGGTTGAAGACTCAAATTTTTAATGTAATCAGGCAGTTTTACCAATGACTTAAATTTGTTCCTAAAAACTCGCATAGGACAAACAAAAACTTCTAGCTGTGCAAACTTTGCTCTAAATGTTCCTCATTAATTCATTTAAAGAGGGGACCATATACATATACCTATCTGCATGTGTAATTACTCATATATATAAGAAACATATACTGTATATTCTGCATATTTGCACACACATACATTACACATGCACACTCAACTTTGGGGAGACAAAAAACAGAAGACTATTTAAAGTGGACGTGTATGGATTGTAAATGGTGAGTGCATATGGTAGCAATACAGCAAAGGCTGAATTTCATGGGTGAAAAAAAATGAGTGCACGTAGGACTTATCTTGACAAAGCTGGACTTTAAGGGAGGTTGTGGATTCATAGCAGATCTAGAAAACTCCACCATGGAGACATGAAATCAATCATGTTTCATAATTAACATGACTCAGCTTCTCTCCTGTGTCTGCTTCTCTAATACCTCACTATCAACCAAATTTATTTTTTCCAGAGATACAATCGAAATTCCCCAACGAGGACCTCTGTGAATAAGCATTGTATGGGGTTTTACAGAGATCTCTCTGTGAGGTCATATCAGACTCTGATCCTGACCTATGGGTGGACTTGTCCTAGCTCAGGTGACCTGCTGTGGTCCCATGGGCAATGGCCAGCGGGCAGGGGGATCACATCAGACCATGCCTGGCTGCCTGAGCATCTAAGGCTGTGGGTGGAGAAGTTTCCCTGAAAAGAAAAAGAGCATAGCAGGCTATTATCTTTCCTAACTCACCACAAATGTGAGCATTTCTATCACTCTGGAGAGCAAGTTCCTCAGTAAAAAACACAGTGGACCACATGATTTTTTGTGTGGATGCAAGAGACACCTATGTAAATCAGCAGGAGGAGATAGCATCAGGCTCTGAGATAAGAAAAGGACCACATTTGATGTTGGTCCTAAAGTCCCCGGCAGCCAAAGCAAAGGAAGGATGGAGTCTGCTGGACTCCATATTTCAAATTTCTGGCAAGCAAAGATATGCAAATCTATCTGCAAAGCCATATTTCCCCCACTGGAACTAAGCCCAAGCAGAAACATGTCACATGGGTCCTCAAGTAAGGCACGGAACATCAGTATCAACTACAGATTTTTCTTTTAAAAAGCACAGTCATGCTGTTTAAATGGTAATTCTTTATTTATTCTCACTAAAGACTGAGGGATGGATATTGAATTGTGTCCCAGGCCTGAGTTTGGTTAATCCTTCTACTGCAGGAGAGCTACACAGTTCAGTAATAAAGAGGACAGTGGGAAAGATATGAGTTCAGATCCTCATTCCGTTACTCACTAGATCTATAAGCTTGGGGAAGAGAAGAAACCCTCAGTTACTACATATGAAAATCATGGATACCTAGTCCCCTTCATATGGTCAACATCAAGATTAAATCAGACAGTACATTCATCTTAGGTCAGAAAATAAGCTGGAAGGCAGAGACTGGCATGCAGGAAGTTTAGGAGGCACAATCTTTAAAGGGGATGAGCGCAGTGGGACTGGGCAAGGTGAGAAGCAAAAACTGTCATGTGATTGATGCAAAGGCCTCCACTGATCCCATGGGGACCTCTGATGTGGGAATGGTCCTTCCCAGTTGTTTCCAATCAAGTTAGGCTTTGATGCCTTCACACTCTCCAGTCATAGGCTCTAGGGGGAATAATCTCAGGTTGAATAACCTTGGAAATAACCTTGGATCAAGAGGTACTTTTCCACAGTGGACATTTCTTCATTAAGGGCTTAGCTGAGAGTGGTCAAACACCAACATTCCTGGAAGGTGGGGGAAAGAGCATCTTGATCTTAGCGTGGGCTAGAGATTGGGGTGCAGCATCTTAATATCCACAACAATAGGTAGTCCCAGGAATAGTGTGGAATCCCAACTAACCAGAGCCATTTTGGTTATTATTTGAATTTCTTATGAACTTGGAATCTCTAACTGCAATATTGACAAATTTCCAATACGACAAATGAGATTCCTTAGAAAGCACTGGCTTGGCAGTAGGTGCAACAGATTAAATGTTTGTCCCTCCCCCACCCCAAAGTCATATACTGAAATTAAATCCTCAATATGATGGTACTTGGAGATGATTAGGTCATGAATAGATTTAATGCCCATACAAAGAGACCCCAGGAATCTCCCTTGCTTCTTCCACCATGTGAGAGCACAGTGAGAAAATGGTCTTCTATGAATCAGGAAGCAACATTCACCAGAAACCTAATCTGCCAGCACGCTGACCTGGGATTTCCCAGCCCCTAGAACTGTGATATATAAATTTCTATTGTGATGAGGTGTCCATATGGTATTCTTTTATAGCAGCATGAATGAACTAAGTCAGTAGATTAGTCTTAAGTTCTTTAAAAAGATACTATACAGAAATATTGTTATGGCTTGTACCTAGATGTTCACTCCAAACCCTCATGTACTCATTGGTGGGGCTTTTTGGAGATGGTTGGATCTAGGGTGTGTGGATATGGATTATGCATGTGTGATAATTGGATCAGTCCTTGACTGGATTAGCATAGTTCTGGGTATGGGTGAATGGATTTACTGAAGACAGAAAGCCTACCTACCATGGAAGTGAGTGGCACTAACCAATAGGGTAGTAGCATGAATGGAATAAAAAAGGAAAGGGAGTCTTGCTTCTGCTGCTTTCTGCTTATCCTGCCATGGACTGTTTCTCCTGTGCCATGCCTCTCTGCCATTCCATCCTGCCTTGGAGTCAGCTTACTATGGACTGAAAGCTCTACAAACTGTGAGCTAAAGTAAACATTTCCTCTCTTAACTTGTGGGTATTGGGTATTTTGTCCCAGCAAGGAGAAAGTAATTAAGACAGATGTACAATTGGTTTAATGGCAGAGGAGAGCTATTCTCCTTTAAGAGTCCTTTCTCTCCATCCCCAGGATGGATGTATTACCCATCCATTCACTTAGTCCTTATAATAGCCTCTTAAACTGGGTATTTCCCTATTTTACAGAAGGACAGCATGAGGTTCAGAGAGAAATTGATCTGGCCAGATTTGCACAATTTGTAGGTTAATGAAAGTATCAACTGAAGCCTGGTTCTATGAGCCAACAAAGCTAGAAACTTCATATTATTCCAGGACGGCTTGAGAATTAGGAACTTTGGCAGGGTTGTTATTTGTGGTCCTTTCATTCGCTTTCCAGTAGCCTGTGCATTCCTCTACAGCGCAGTATTTCAGGGTCTTTGTTTTCTCTGATAGACTATGAGTTACTACACAGACTAGGTCATAACCCATTAGTCCTTGTCAATCCAGATCTCAGTAAAATGCCTGGGAGTTTGGTGAATGAGTTTAGTGAATATCAAGTGCATTAACAAAATCAAAGCTCCATATTTGACTAGCAGGAAGTGCAACTCATTTTATCATGGGATTGTGAAGAAAGAATGACTCCACACTGATGCCACACATAATATCTTTTTCATTGTAAAAGCTAGAAAACAATTATAGGCCTTTAGAATCTGCCCAGTTCTAAACTGAAATTTGAACACACTATATTCACTTTGAAGTTCTTATTCACCCCTTGTGCTTGGGATGTAGATGACTAAAGCAGAAACTTGGTAAAAGGGCTCCATGTGGATCAGCAAGGAGATACTCCAGTGACATGTCATGTCATTCAGAAAGGGATGATTTGTGCCAAATTGACTGTGTTCATTTAACCAACATTTGGCAATCTCCTCCCTGTGTAAGAAATAGGCATAGAGACTGAGAAATGGATGAATCCAGTGAGAATATTATGGACTAAATAGGGGACATCAAATGTGTGTACAGAGATTCATAATACAAAGCCGAGTGTGATGAGGACTGCCTGGAAGGGCTGGGCATTGTCTTTGAATGTAAGGGAAATCAAAGAGGGAGCTTAGAGAGGAAGTCTTGAGGGTTGGCTTTGAAGTTGGATCTTGGAAAATGTGGAGAACAACCTATTGGGCAAAAAGTGAGGTGAAGGAAGCAAGCATAATAAGGTATTTCCTCCAGAGGAATGGCAACCTGTATGGCACTGACCACTTAAAGTTCCATTCTACACCTGGCTCATAGTTCCCTTTTTTATAAGAAATATTTCTCAACTGGCACTTATGTATGCAATGTTATAGACTCATGCATTTAGATACTACTATGTAGCAATCCTTGCACTAGACCCTGGTTGAATAAAATATAATGTTAATCTATGGAGAATTTATAGTTGAGGAAGGGAGATCAGATATGGCAAATAGAAAGCAAGCCATATTTCCATTTTCCCTCTTTCCTTAACTTATCATCTCATCTAGATTGTTCAGTTTTTGAAGGCAAAGACCATACTTCATTTAAATCTACAACTAGTATAGTTCTTAGGGTGTAATGAAGCTCAGATGTTGGAGTGTGGGTGTGTGAGGAGGGAATGAAACAAGGAGGGGTAGGGAAGAAGAGGGAGGAAGGGAGGAGAAGGAGGGAGGAAACGTTACTGAGGTCAAAGAGTGTCAAATAGCTCTCTCTGAATAAATTCTAGCACTTCGTTGGGAATTAAAACTATGTAGCAAAGAAATAAAAATTCATCATCCCATGTGTCTCACATCTCTCTAATTTTCTGCCTGACTTCTGCTTTATTTTCTTGGCTTTAGATTGATTAACAGTGCTTCCCCCATTACCGGGTGCTCAAAGATTCCTCTCTAAGATATTCACACAAATGCCCCCAGAGGAGCAATGATGCTGAAATGAATCTCTGCCAAAATCTCAACTTTAAAATGTCATGTTTCCTTCTTTTTAAAATCATACACACACACAAACACACACACATACACACACATATTATATATATATATATATGTATATATATACACACACACACACATATATACATATATATATATATATATACTTTTTTCTCCCACTGCCTTGTGGGAATATACATCATCTAATTAGCCAAATGGATTTTCAGTTCAGCCCAATCATTTCCTTATCTAGCATCTGAAGCCCAGCATTGCTCAGGGGACTGCACGGGCATGGAGGTCCTCATTAACTCTGATCTTCAATTACATTGATTATAAGCCTGCTTCTGTAATTGTGCAGCATAGATCAGGGGTGACCTGGGGAGCTCAGGCCACTCTGTAATGTTCTCTGCAAAGCCAGAGGCACATCGGCCCCCAAAGAAACAGAAAGCTACAGAGGAGGTCTAAAAATACCACAGGAGGTACCACCATACACAAATTGCCCAGAAAGCCAGACAGCAACTGCAAATCCCTTTCATTAAAACTCCAATGATGAGACACACCTTTGAAGCCATGGATAGAGGATTTCAAAACAGGGCTTTGCTCACAATGGCCAATGGTGAACAGACACATGAAAGAGTGTATGGCTGACAGACTGTCTTCACAAATGAAGTGCAGGGATTGTTTCAGGTAAAAATGTTCAATTCTCTTTTATTTCCCCTTTTTTTAGGTGTCAAATAATTAAAGATTCCCTCCCTTCTGTTATGCTAGCATAGATTCTATCAGGGCTTTGGACCTGGGAGAAATGCCTTTCCTGGGCACAGGATGTAAAACAAACAGTGATGAAGCAGAAATGAGGACCACATGTGCTGTAAGCTCAGTAGGTGCCTGAAGTGTGTATCTTCTCCTGTTCTCTTCTCCAGTTTTCAGAGGCCCACATCAGGCTTGACTGCCTTCTACCATCTACAATCAATGGAATGGTATTAAGCTTTGGGTGCCCAAGCTGGTAAATAGGGCTTAAAGAAGTTTGAGAGTTGGTGGAAGTGGGCAGAGGCTCCCTGGATAGTTAGGAGCATGAGTCTCTGAGACCAACGACTTGGCATCAGGATTGTGTGGGCTGGCTTTCTTACAGGGGCTCTGCGAGAGAAATCAGCAACTCGTGTCTATGTCTTCCCTTCCTGCTCTTCTCTCATCCTTTCTGCCATTCTCTTTTCTTTTTCCTTGGATCAACTTTAGCCTTCTCCTCTTCCCGTATACGGTCTCTATCTCTTATGTAGCAGTCCTAACCTCCAATGCTGTGGGATCTGATGGCATTTAAAGATGGTCTTTACTTCTTTAGGTAAAACAAGTTAAACAATGTCATTTGGGTGAACCTTAACTCAATACGACTGATGACTTTGTAACAGAAGAATATCCGATCACAGATGCTCACTGAGGCAGAACATGTGAAGACGAGAGAAACACAGCCACCTGCAAGCTAGAGAGAGAGAATCTCAGGAGAAATAACCTGGCTGATACCTTCATCTTTGACTTTTAACTCACAGAACTGAGGAAATACATTTCTGTTGTTAAACCACTCCGATTTTGGTACTTTGTTATAACAGTCCTAGCAGATTAATATATACTACTTCTGTCTTATTTGATACATGTCTCCTAAGCCTGATATTTGCTCCATTTATTAACCTTTATTTTGTGCCAAGGATCCCCATGGACTACTTCTCAGAATAAAGTTTTCAAATGGAAGAAATACAATACTTAGTATAACAAAGGAAACCACTAAGTGAAATACAGTTCTATCCATGGACTGCTCAGAGGTTCACAGAGCTCAGGATAAAACCCTAGCCGGACCTAAGCTCTTTTTATCTATCCTGGTAGTCTAATCTGGTTCTAAGCACTTCCAATATCATTTGGTGGAGTGAGGGAGTGGGAGAGAGTGGCAGAGAGATTATAATACATATACAGATTATGCACAAAATACAAATGAAAGATAAGGGGAAAAAGGAAAATAAGATACTGAGGAGGTCCAGTGGCTATTTTAAAGAGACAACCACTTTCTTTTGGTTCATTTTACATAAAAGTGCTGTTTTTTCAATACCAAAGAAGACAAAAACTTGGTTAAGACTGGAATCTTTTTGGAACAATCATACAATAGGTCAGAATTATGTGACTTGAAAATTGTTCTATATTTCATTTTAAAGAATATCATAAAACTTAGTGTCCTTCTAATCCAGGTTCTCAAACATTTTTCTTTTATCATCCCCAATGTAACTTTTCCTAGATACTTTTCCCAAACCATCCCCCACCCATGAAAGTTGAATAATACAGCAGACAGAATTTATATCTAGTTTTGTAATGTATGTACTGTTTATATAGTGTGCTTCTACTGTACATAAAAAAATAGGAGTTTTTCATGTCATCTCTCAAGAAGCCATGTGCACCTTTTTGGGGTGGTTATGGTCCTCAGTGAGGATGCAAGCATAAAATCTCTCCTTTTAGAGATTTAATAAAAAAAATAGGATTAAGGAAAGCACTGGATGTGCTCAAGATCGCCTTGGGATCAGTAAAGAAGGGTCACATGCTGCATAATGATATTTTGGTCAACAACAGCCCACATACACATCTGTGGTCCCATAAAAGTATAATGAAACTGAAATACTCCTATTACCTAGTGACATTGCTGCTGCTGTAATGTCATAGTGAGATGCATCATTCTCGTATCTGTGGCAATGTCGGTGCAACAAAACTACTGTGCTGCTAGTCAAAACTATCATAATACAACTATATATGGTACCTAACTCCAGATAATGAAAAGAAATGACCATGCTACTGGTTTATGTATGTACTATACTTTTCATCATTACTTAAGAAAGTATTCCTACTTAAAAAAGATTTACTACAAAAGAGCATACCAGGGCCAGGGATTTAGCTTAGTGGTTTTGCCACCTGCTGCTCAAGTGCAGGACCCAAGTTTGATCCCCAGTACCAAAAAAAAGAAAAAAATACCATGTTACATTGGCAGTAGCCTCCTACAGCTCTTCTTTATCATATGTCTTCATTGCATTATTTTCCCTTGGGCATGTTTAATTTCATTTTCTTTTCTTTACCATGGCTGCAGGAGCAACAGTCTACACCATACACATATACCATGCTCCTTGGGTGTAGAGCAGACTGTACCAGCTAGCTTTGTGTTAGGGTACACTGCAATGTTTGCACAGTGACTCAGAATATATCCCTCTTGTCAAATGATGCCTAGAACCCAGACTTGATTGACTTCCATCTTCTTACCACCAAGAGGCTGTTGAGGTTGGTAAGGTCAACCAGCTTTCCAAAGGCCACACAACTGGAAAGTGTCAGGCCCAGAACAGAGCTCAAGTGCCATTTCTTACTGCTCAGGGTTTGTTGCAGCACCTCACAATAACCCCCATCAAGACCAGTCTTTGGTGGTGAGTGGTCAGGAAGCTACAGCTCTCTCTGGAGGGAAATGCTAGTATCTCCAGAGGCCCAACCATGCATGTAGGAAGTACTGATGAACTTATCCCTAGATACCCCAGAAAAAGAAGCACAGAGATAGAGACGCCACTGGGATTTAGGGTGTTATGCAATAGAAAAATGGTTGTTTCCAAATAAAGCCGTATTAAATTTTCCTTCCCTCTCCCCAAGTGGAGGCTTCCTGAAGTGCCATGCCCAACTCTCCCCAGACAGTGGCTATGTTTTTATCATTTTCTGTATTCCCCACAGGAAATTGTGATTAAAGTGTGGCTAAAAACAGACTGTCAACAGAATTCTACATGTTTTTATGTATTCCTTGCTTCAAAGTTGAGTTAGGAGTATTTAAGTCTGGACAAGAGATGTTTGAAGTTTCGATACTTCAAAAAATACCACCCTCCACTCCTGCCATATGACAGTTTGGTACCAAGCTAGATAAAGGGAAAAGAACAAAGACATGAAATGCTTCTTAATTTTCTTTAACTTGTTTAATTTTTAAGCAAGAGCTTTGCTTAAAGATGGAAAACATCTATTTACTCTTAACACTTCCTACATTATTTCATTGGAATTTACGCATGAAACTCAGTCTCGGTATTAGATTTCTTTTTGATCTAAGTTCGATGCTTCTTAAATGAACATGGTAGATGGTTGCTCCCAAAACCCTAAGGTCTTTTACTTTTGACTTTCTAATACTGAAAAATCTCTTGCTCTTTGTCAGCTGCCCAAGTAAGACATGAACTTAGATGGGTGATTTGACAAGAGTCAAAGAGGGTCAAGTTAAATCCTGTCCCAGGCACTGGCTGCTGTGTGATCCTGGAACAAATCCTTCAATCTTGACAAGCATCCTCCTTTTCCTCATCTGCAAAATGGGAATAATACTCCATAGTTTCTATGATCATTAAATAATATTCGCGAGAACTGCCTATGAATAGGCTAAGGGCTTTATGTTGTATTATTCTAGGAGCTAAATTTTGTGCAGTAAGCAACACATTTTGTATATAAATATGTGTATTCTACTACATATTATTGCATATTTTTCTCATTTATCAATAATCAGATACTAGAATATGTCCCTGTATATAGCCATACATATGTGTTCATATATAAAAGCACAGATAGTTCCATGGGAAAATGTGTTCTGTGCAGACAATACTTCCAGAAATTGTGCAACATGGTACTCCTACTTGGGTCACAGCCAGACATGAGTTTCACTAAAAAAAAATAGTCACCTTGCTATCACCTATTCATCTCACCCTCATTTCCCCTCAGCTGACATAGGGCATCTCCCAACACTTTCCTTTGATTCTCACAATATCCTGAGTTGAGCCGGGCAGGGCAGAAGTCCAGACAGAGTCCTCAAAATGTCAGACACATGTTAGGTTCAGTACATTTGGAATAAAAATACAAAATGTGTGCCTGAGACACGAATGGCTGGCGGAGGTGACAAGTGTGTGAATGTACTGTGGCCTTCTGGATACACAGCTGAACTGTGTTCTCTGCCCTGTTCCCTCTGCCTTAGGTCTGCCCTTATCCATGACACACACTTCTTTCTGTCCCTCCCAAGGAATCTGCACAGACATCAGGGGCTGTTTGGCAATGATGGCTCACAACTGTGAACACGAAGAACAACCATATTAGCAATTCCTCCCCAGAACTGTTTCATTACTACACTGTGGGTTTGATGCCAATTGGCCAAATTAGGCCCAGCCACCTGCTTTCTTTTGTGTCTCTTGCTGTCAGTGTGTGTGTGTGTCCATGTGTGTCTGTGTGTGTACTGCTTTGTTTTTTCTCCACATCTCTTGTCTTCTACTTTCTTAATATTTTTATTTCTATCAGTGCATTTTTATAGTATGTGATGATCACGGGGAGAGGTATATGCACACAGCATATTTTAATTCTTTTTTTAATATACCCCTTTCCTCTCCTCCCTCCATGTTTTGGTCTCCTTCCATTTTGTAAAAGCTCTATCTACCTGTTTCCTACGATCTTTTATTTTTCTCTTTATTTATAATTTGGGTTTCTCATAGAAGAGAGTTGGGAAAAGCACAGACCTCAAGGATGGCAATCCTGGATCTAAAAGTTGCCCTTAAACTCACCATTTGAATGACCCTGGAAAAAGCTCAATATTTCTTTTCCCAGCTTCCTCATCTAAGAGAGAGGGGACAGTGCTTACCTTGTAGCATCTGCATGAATATTAAGTGCAACTGTGTGCCTGACTCCTCACATGCACTTAGCAAATGGAAATTTTTACTGGTGCTGCAGCTAGTAATTCCAAATAATCTTAGAAAACACTATTGGAGGGCAAGTGTTAATTTTATTCAAGAAAATTGAGACAGGAGGAGGTTAAAGGTACGTGTCCTAAAGTGCACAGATAGAAGTTTGATGATTGAAAATCAGAACTCCATTTGCCTGTTTCTGAATCCAGAGCTTGGTAACACTAGGCTACCTGCATTATTCTCACTTCATGGAATACCTGTCCACACCATTAGGATTTGTTTTGAGTTTTCTGGCTTCTATAAACATTTACCTCTCCTTATTTCTCTAAGTACTGAGCTATTCATGGTGGTGGTTCAAGCATAAATAATTTTGAGATGGGGGAGCAGGGAGGGTGATATAAGATTGTAATTCAATGCTTATTATCTCCAAAGATGTGTAATACATCCTCATGACATTTCCAGGAGACATTTTCTGGAAAGTGGACAATGCTTCAAATTAATGCTAAGGCTAAATCTAATTGTTTTATGATGCTGCAAAGGACTATATGGGGCAAAGCTTCCAAAAATCAGAGGTTCCAACATTCATGTTGATGGAACAGATTTCGCTGTCTGGCAGAGATGAGAACATCTGCTTAAATATATAATATTGGTACCTAGAGCAAAATAATAAAAGAAATCCTCAGCTTAGACACACTGTAGCATTCCCAGCAATCAGCCTTCAACCTGCCAAGCCCTGCTAAGAATTCTGGGAAGGTAAGTAGAGAAAGGATACAGTTTTTATGTGTTGACCAAATGAAGTCCTTGGGCAGTGGGTGGGTGAGGACTACATTTCTAGTTTTTGACCCATGGAGAATGAATTCTTCCATTCTGTCTTCAGTGGGACAGGGGAAAGAATTGTAGAAAGTCTGGCCTTTATATCTACCACCTGATGGACTTTCGACTTTGTGAGCCTGGGGACCCCACTTCCCTTCTTCCTTCTGTATAATGGCACATGGGGATGAGTGTGGTTCATAAGCAATGGAGGTTGCAAGAATAGATAGGATCTTATCTCATATTTGAAGCAAACACACACACAAATAGTAATTTTTTGGGGGGTGGTATGTGTATGGCAAAATTTACAGAAGAATAGACCCTCAAACAGTAATCAACATGGCAGACAAGGGTTGGAAACGTGAAAGAGGGTGTGTTGAATATTGCCTATGACTAACATTTATCATATAATTCTGTGCTAGCACTGATGATGATACTACTGTTACTACCATATCACCAACTTCAGAAGGCTTGGGAAGGAATAAAGGGTAGAGTATATATAAAGTTGTAGCAATGACTCACACACATGGTAGGTGAACTATGAGTGCTCATCTTTTTCTTCTTCCCTCTCACTAGTTACCAGGAATATGTCCCCGCCCCCCCCCCCCCCTTGAACAGGAAAGGTCCTTAGGCCAAGACAGGGAGCAGGTGACTCAGTGTTGCCATTTGGACCCTCCCATCCATGTCCTTCCAAGTATTACCTCTTTGCCTACGCATGGTGTCCTCTTTCCCATGCCCAGGGTCACAGGCCCAGCTTAAGGCCAGCTCTTCCTCCATTGGTCCTGTCACCTGGAAGTGGCCCATCTTTCCTGACCAGATGGCCTGGTTAGGCACTTTTCTCCTTATATCAGTGTCCCTCCTGAAGCATTTGACTTCAGCACACACTCACCAAGAATGCAACATGTGGCAACATTTGGAGCATGTTGGTGGCTCATCCCATAAGAAGGAAGTGAGCTTTTCAAAGGAGAATCCACATCTAACTCATCTCTGAGTTGGCATCTCTTAGCACAGTGTTTGGCACTTGGCAGGCAATCAGTAAAATGTTTTACATGAATGGCTGGAGTGACAAATGGTGCTTTCAGCCCACTATGTGAAGAACACTGCTTTGGATGTTATCAAACGGAAATAAACGCAACAAACCACATGGTTCTAACCTCATACTCTGTAATGGTGCTTCAAACCTTCCCTGAGATTCACTAATGGGCATTATATTAATAATGGGGCATTTTTGTTTATCACTTAGGATACTGCATAACACATTTATATTCCACTATCACATTTGATCTTTAAACAAAAGATACTGGAGGTTCTGGAGTCAGAACTATTTCATACCTGTGTGGCCATAAACAAGCTTATTGTCCAATTTGGGATTCAGTGTCCTCTTTAAAGAAAAAGATGAGGAAAATATCAAAAACTATCACTAATATTGCCAAGAAGAAGTAAAGTAATGAGGGGAAAGTATTTTCTAATATACTCTGTGTATACACTCAAGAGAGTCTCTGTCATTTATGGGTCATACAGAAAGAAGCTGAGGACAGTATATTATGATTAGAAGTGTATTATCCAAGTTGCACACAGTCTTGGCACTAGAAACCAAATGTCCACATTCCAGGTGCTGTGCTTTACCCACTCACTTTACTTCTCAGCAGCCTGGGATTGTGTTTAACTTCTGAAAGTATTTATTCATACAGGCAACACAAGTTCATGGAGCACCACTTAGGTGTAAACATGAGGCATTCAGCAAGGAAAAAAATGACATGGCGCTTGGCTATAGACAGTGTACATTAAACAATTAAACAGGCTCCTGCTGACATTAGCATGATAACAAATGAGAAGAATCCTGTGAAGAAAGAACTGCTGTTGTGTACTCAATGAGGAGTGCATGTGTATGTGTGATTTTTATAGTACAGAAGGGAGGGTGGTAGTGTTAGTGAAATAATGTTTTGCGTAAAGAGACCAAGGTGTATGAAGTTTCTAAGCAAATAGTTCAGGTTCCGTTTTCAGTTGCCACTAACAGTCTAGCAATAGTGCTAATAAACTGGGGGTGGCCCAGGACATTTAGTCTATAACTATTCCTTTTGCTTTCAAACTGAATTGTCATTTCTAGGGTGCTAAGCAATTGAAAGAGCATGTTTAGAATCACAAAATTATGATTCTGAGAATCAAACCTAAACCCATGGTGCAGGTTCACAGTTTACGCAACAGGATCGGGCATTAGTGGAAGCCACATAAAAGACCAAACAAAAGTCACAATTTCAGCTTTCCTAAAGGCCAGTCAATTTGCTATATTTTTGGTTGTTCAATTTTCTTAGATCAAGTCCTACTATGTGAGAGAGAGAGAGAGAGACAGAGAAAGGGAGATGAGTGCAGTGCTGAGAGAGAGAGAGAGAGAGAGAGAGAGAGAGAGAGAGAGAGGAGACCAGTGCAGTGATTACAAACAGTCAGAGCTGGCCCCGCCACTCACTGACCAAGTGATAACAAGCCATTTAAACAGGCTTCGGTTCCTCAGCTATAAAAATGTGGATAATGACCTCATAGGAATGTAGGAGTTAATATATGTAAATTCAATTTTCATTGTTTCAAATTACTCACTTTTAATGTAAATGAGGTAACATATGTAAAGCGCTTAAAACACTACCTGACACACAATAAATGCTTAATAAATGTTAGTATTCTTATACTATGACTACCTACATGTGTTTGATAATCCTATTGTGAAATAAAAGAGAATGTTGCCTTATTCAAATACGGTTTGGCAAAAACAAACACAATAACCAAGACTAGCTTAAGCAACATATTAGCTTTGAATACAGCAGCACAAACAAAAGCCCATTTTGTGACTCATTTCTACTTCCCTAATTGCCTGCTCCTGCTCTGGACTTCAACCAGGAGTCAGTCTTAAACCGTGCCATGGATATATACACATCAGATTGTGTATGAGCATAAATAAGAACACACAGCTCCTGTCGCCTCTGAGGGCTCCAAAGAAATGGCATTAAAAGTGAGTGATTTGAAACAACTGAAATTTAATTAAAAACAAAATTAAAAGTTGTTCCAAGCCTGGTGCTTCAGCCAGCAAGACTCAGAGGAAATTAGTAAGTGCTACTAATAGCTGGATCCAATTCACAAGGCTCTAGGAGGAGACAGTCAGAGGAAAGCAGATGCACACCTTTCAGATGAAACAATTAAAGATCACTCCTGAGAAATAATCATATACGGTATCCCAGGGAGGAAGGGACCATTAGCTATTGGTGTGATTCCTTTGGACATCCTCATGTCCATTATGGGAAAGTGCCCTGAGATTCCCCAATAGCATTACCCATGGCAACATGGAAAGACAGTGAGCTTGAAAACTAGACTTAAACAAGTGGGAAGGTGATGGTAAATTCCTTTAAAAATACTTGCCATGTACTGCCTGAAAGTCCACCTTACCAATTTAGCTATATGGGAAATTTCAAAAACACAGGTTGTTTAATACAATTGATTCTCCTGAAATAAAGGGAACTAATGAGGACCATGGTCATCTGGGGTCGATGCATCAAGATGGACAAGGGAGCTCTGGTGGGGCCAGGCTGACGGGCAGCAGACAGGGGCTGATTCTGAGACTATGTCCAGGGGCGGGTGAGAGAGGCCAGGTTGTCTCTGCTCTCCCGGCAGCATGAAGGTAACAAGAGAAGAAACAAAATTATGTCAAGGAGCAGGATGATATAAGAGATGAACTGAAGGCAATGAAAAGGGAGGGTGGGGAGACATAAGGGGAGAAGTGACCAGAGCCGGGATGATAAAATTGCATAAGCATTAACTGCCCGAGTACAGTGGCCAGCTGAACTTTAACACACAAAGTTAGAGCAGAATGCAAATGTCCCTGAACAGAGGCACTCTTCTCAGTGCTCTGGAGCATACAGCCTCGGTTTCCTTGCCCATGTGAGAAGAAGGATGCCTGTTCCATAAAAGATTTCCTATTTTGCTGCTCACCTGTGCCACTCACCTCACCCAGTCTGCCCCAATCATGCTGACCTTGGAAGCTCCAGCTTCCAAGAAACTCAAGTGGCTTTGAATTTGCTGCTCTCTCTGCCTGGGACACACTTTCCTCTCACTCCCGTCACATCTCTGCTTGCCTGCCCCCGCCTTGGAGAAATTTTCCCTGACCACTGTCTTTGAGCAGAACAGCCCAAGTCTCCTCCTCTCTGATTCACAGCTGCTCTCATAGGTTGCTATAGCCTCCTCTGCTATTCTGGTAGTTTTCCTTGGCATCTTTCTCCTCTGAGAATGGAAGCATCAGGAAGGCAGGAGCATCTCTGACTTTCCCAGCACAGCATCTCTGCTGTTCAAGGAGATGTGAGGAACATGGAAAACATTTGTTCAATGTGCGAGGAATTTTTTGAAGAATAAATAAGGCATTGTAGATGAAACATCTAGCATGCTGCCTGGAACATCAGGGGTACATAATGACTTTTACTGATTATCCTTATAATTGCCTAATATGTTTATGTGGATGTGAACAGTGAATTTGTTCCAGGCAGGGCAGAAGGATGGGACCTTAAGGCAGTGGCGGGCTCCAGATGCCAAACTGGCATCTTCACACTGAGTTCGGAAACTCAGTATGCCAAAAGTATATGCTTGTTACCTCCATGGATCTTACTGGGGGTGTAGGGATCAGAGGGCTGGGACTGGAAGCTGAGGGATTACAGCAGACCAACTGGGGAGAAGAGAAGTGGAAGCCAATTTCCTACTGAATAAACCAGTTTCATGGTTTATCTCTTTTCCTCAAAGCAGTCTGTTCTCCTCAAATCATTTCTCAACAAAGAGGAAGAATCTGTCCAAGCTCAATCTCTCCTTTAATGTTCAGCTCAACTTCCATTTTATTCAAGAATCTTTTGTGATCTGCCTCAGTGAAAACAATCTCCATCTCCCACTGGGATCCTTGGAAGTAAATAGCGCAGTTTATGTTTACTGGACTCAAGCTTGGTCTTGGAGAGTCTACCATGTTGTCAAATCATATGACTTAATTTGAAGTTTCAAAGTAAAATTGCAATTGCCCATAATCACAATAGCAATAATAAATGCCTCAGACGTGTTTTGTGAAGTCTTTTATTATATATCCTTGAAGAATGTATTTAAATACGCTGAGCTTCCATTTTATGTTGGATACTGTGATAAGAGGTGGAGGCTACAGAGGTGGAAGAGAGTCCCTGCCAGAAAATAGTGTATGGCTCAGTCAGGAGATAACTCAACAAAATGTTGTAAATACAGCATCATCAGCCTTGGCATGCACATAAAACAGTGAGCTTTGGGAGATCAGGGCAGGGACACTGCTCTACAGTCACAGATTGCTTCCTGCATATGGTCACACCTGAGTGAAGCGCTAGAAGATAGCAGCACAGTAGGGTGGAAGAGCTGGAGGGTTTATGCAAAAGGAAAGATGTTTGCAAAGGAGTAAAAGAGCCAGGGCCTTCTGGAAAATAGCCATATTTTATATATGGCTGGAGTGTGAGATGTCTGAGGTGAAGAAGAAGGAAAGGTAAGGCTTAGAACAGTTTCTGGCTCTAATAGTCTATAATTTAGAACATTGTCAAGCTAGCTACTTGCCAATATGCCCACCATGTGCCCTCACCCCTGTGCCCACACTCTCCTTTCTGAAGCAAGAAGAAGCTGCCATTTTAATTGATTCCATATTTCAGTATGACACCAGCTCCCGTCCCCTGGTCCCTGAGCCTCTGCTTCTGTGTGGAGTCCTGTGCCCAGCACATTAGTGCTGCATTTGAGTCTTTTCAGGACACAGCTCCCCGGAAACTTTGTACGCACAGGTCATTCTATATGTCAGTGTGGATGCCTCGGACTGATCGCATTCTCTGCCCTGGCCAAAAGACTATAGTAAGACATCGCCTGAGCTTATTCCTCAGACCATTCAAACCTTCAAGAGGCCAGCCTTTAGAGATCTGGCAAATTAATTTTGCTCACAAAGCACAGTGACATCTCTTACTAATAATTTTCATCCAGTCAGGATTTGTACAAGTGCTAATGCTGTGTTCTTCACAGCCCCTCCCTCCCTCTCCCCACCCCCCTCTGTCTGTCTACAAATGCAGCCAAGAGGTGGGCCTCTGATTCTTGATCTCATCTCAGAAAGTTGGTGCATGACCAGAATCGCAACAATCCCTAGTGCCCGAGTACGTTTACCACCAGCCAGGCCCTTGCACTTAACAACCACTTAATCGTCACAATAGCAGTCTGATTTCTGATGTATGAGCGTCCTCATCTTTCACAATCTGGAGTTAAGAACTGAAGCCATAGATTCCAGAACTGGTGTTCAATCTCTCCACTCCCACACCTCACAGCCTTGCAAAACAGGAGATTATTCACTCAGGCTTGTCACTTGGTTTTCTTAAGCTGATGTCTGGACTTCCCAGCCCCTCAGAATTCCCAGCAGGCGGATGGCACATTCTCTGTGACTTCTGCCTCTTCCTGGTCCTCTAACTACCATGAGTTGCTACAGCTCCTTGTTCTAGTTCTACAGAAACTCCATTTTCTTCATGCTCACTTATACGCCCCTGTTCACGCATCATCATGTGGACTAAATGGAGCAGCCCCCTCTGAAGGTGGCTTGTCTCAATTTGGCCACCTCAAATTCCCTTTCACGTGGTGTTTGGCCCATAAATCTTGAGGAGTTAGAGATTTCATAGGACAAGACTTCTTTCTGCCCTTAAAAGCCTTCAGGTAACCTTGACAGGGGCTGTGGATCACCTTTTAAGGTGGCTTACTGTGACTGTCCCTGTTTCACAGATGAACAAGCAGAGGCTTTGAGAGCTTAAATAAGTAGCTCAAGGAGACATGGCTGAAAATATTCATAAACAGGTATTAAATTCAGGGAGCATGTTTCAACAGACTTGACCAAATTAGACATTGAAAAGTAATTAAAAATGTGCCGAATGCAGAAAGGGAAAGTTCAGACTATTTAATAGGGAGAACCAACTTAGGAGAGCTACGATGACGACACTGATAAAATTTAATCTTGCCAAGTGTTCTTGTTTGACAAACTTTATTTTGCCTACTCTACAGATGTTATCTCATGTAATTCTCACAACTCTGCAGATTAAGAGACCAGAAGGGTCAAGTAACATTGTTAACATAAGATAGCTATGAAGTCACAGAGTGAGCATTTAAACCTAGATGGTTTTATAGCTGGAACCCTGAATTACCAGAATGCATTGATTTTTCTAAACAAACAATTGCAGGACTAATGCCTTTGGTTAAAGTCCTCTAGTGGTTCCATGATGATTAACCTTTTCCACCATGAAACCCCAACATTGAGGCCCCCTGCTTCTCTGGCTGGGCCTCTCATCAATCCCACTCGTGATCCTGTGGAATCCAGCCACTGGATGCTTTCCGCTCCTGCCTGCCATACCTTTGCTCATGCTATTTTCTTTTTGTGGAAGACTCCCCTCTTTTTATGCTCATCCTCTTTACCCCCAACAGAAGTGCAGGATCTCATTCCCAATCCCTGCTAGTTTCCTTAAATGGGAAAAGACTCAACCAAAATTTTCCTGAAGCTTTAACCAGATCTGGCTGGGGGAAGAACCGCAGGCTTTCCTGGCAACCTTGCTACCTCTTGTCTATGTGCCCTCAAGCTTCAGGTTGTGACTTGCCATCTATTACAGTCTTTTGCTTACAACTATCCCATTTTAAATAGCAACCGTGATGTCACTGGGGACATAAGTAGCATTACCGATCCTCAGTCTTCAGCTATTTTCATGGCACTCTATTCATCCTCACCTCCGCCCTGGGAAGTAGGGGCTTATTACTTCATTTTTACAGATGGTATGACTGGGGGCTAAGAGAAGCTACACTCTCATCCAAGACCCACAGTAAGTGGAAGAGCACAGATTCAAACCTGAGATTTTCTCATTCTAAATCTTATGTTCTCCCTCATGTCAAGCACTTTTAATGCTAACTGTATCTGAGTTTGTCCCAAAATGTAAGTCCTAGCTCTGAGCAGATGCTCAGCAAATGTCAGCTTAAACTATGCATGTAGGGACTCACTGATACAGTTCAAATGGGAACCAGGATCAAAACAGAGGAAGGACTGAACAGGAGGTTCAAGAGAGTTCCAAGCTTTGTGGATAACTGGAGTTGGGGATGAGATGTCCAGCTATTGGCAGATTCAGGAAGTTGCCAACAGTTTCTGGAAACCTCAAGGCTGAGCAGCTGCAGATTTATTTGGCTTAGATAATCCAGAGGAGCTAGCTGGGGAAGAAAGCAAACATAATAAGGCTTTGGGGGAAAGCAGGGCTGAATGGAGAAAGATGCACAGCTTTTAATTATTCTTCGGATTTCACCATTCCCCTCTGAATACAATGCCTTCTCCCCATCCTGTACTCTTGAGGCATCTAAGATGTTCAAGGTCCCTCAGCCTCTGGGGCTGAGAGCTGGGGATTGCCATAGAGCTTTTCCCCATAGCCTGGGCGCCCCAGCACTTTCTTTTTCATCCAGACAGCCTTGGGAACCTGCAGTCCCCAAAGAAGCTTGGCTGTGATCCTCCAAGCTTGCCTCAAATGGCAATTTGTGGGCTGTGGAAAGTTTGCTCAGCTGTCTCTGCTCCTGGCATCTTGCTCAGGGGTGCATAGTTGCAGATGGGCCCAGAACAGTCTGAAGAGAGAAGACGGGACACACAGGATGGTGGCATACAGGGCCATGAGGCATCATCCCTTATGAGTAAATGATGGGGAATCTTTTTTAGAGGTGCTGATAATAATTGTACATATTCATGGGGTAGAGTGTGACATTTCAACACATATAAATAATGTGCAATAATCAAATCAAGGCAATTACCATATATTTCACCTCAAAAGTTAATCATATCTTTGAGTTGGGGACAAATTCCTCTCTTTTAGCTATTTTGAAAAATAGAAAAATATATTGTTAACTATAGCCACTATAGCGTGCTACAGAAATCTAGAAGTTAGTTCTTCTATATGCAGTAACTTTATTTCTGTATCTGGTAAACAACTTCTCCCTATAACACCACCTCAAATCTTTCTCTGACTCTAAACTCTCTACTCTCCACTTCCATGAGATCAACATATTTTCAGCTTTAACACAAGTAAAAACACACAGTGTTTGTGTTTTGCATCTTGCTTATTCCACATAATGTACCATCTTGCAGGCATTTAATCCTAGTTTTTCTCCTCCTACTCTTAAAATATCCAGGCAGGGAGGAATTTTATGTAACAGCTTATTTCCACCCTATATTTTACAATGAAGAATCCAATGCCTGGCAAAGTAGATTGGCACAAAGTCATAATGAATTAATGGCAGAGCCAGACCTGATTTTAGCCATCAAAATCTGTATCTGCTCCGTTGTGTGCATGATAATTTGAAAAAAAATCTGCTTGACTCTATCCTACCTGTGTGACATTAAGTGGTTTTATAGCCTTCCTCTGCTTGATCTTTATTTTTATAAGTATTTATGTGTGATACTGGGGACTGAGCCCACTTAGTTACATCTCCAGGCCCCTCTCCCTTTAAAATTGTTTTTATGAGACTGGATCTTACTAAGTTGTTAAGATGCCCAGGCTGGGCTCGAACTCACCAACTTCCTCCCTTTGCCTGCTAGAGCGTTGGGATTCCAGGCGTGTGCCACTATACCTGGCTCATATGGACTTTAAATGTTTACAAATTCCTTAGTTAAAACAAGGATAATATTTGGACCTACTTGATGAAGTAACAGAATTAAATGAAGGAAAATCCTGCAAAACTCTTAACCGTAACTGTTCCCTATTAATAATACTGTTCCTATTGCAACTTTTGGGAGGACCCATACACAGAGTCATGTGAATGTAGTGAAACTGTTCACACCCATCTCCAGAAAGCTTGCCTTTCACCACTAGCCACCTCTAGGCAGACATCCATGGTTCTCAGGCCTAGCACCAGAAGCACCTACTCAATATATCCTCTCCATAGTAGCACTCCTCCTCTCTAGCTTCAAGTCCCCAGCTCCTCCTCATCTGTGTCTCTGCAGCACCCAGTACCACACCATTATGAAGCTCATGGTGCATTTCATCTTGCAGTGGCTTGGTGTATTCCATAGGCACTCAACAAGGGAGACAGGTTGAGTTTCATCTATCTCGGTATCCATAATATCTGAGCAGCCACGGAGAAAATTACATACAAATGTTTGTTAACCATAAAGTATAGGAGGGAAAGAAGGAGGAGAGAAGGGAGGGAGCAGAGGAACAAACAGCCATGATATAAAGGGACAGTGTTTTTAATACTTTCTTAAATATTGAGCTTCTTCCTTTTCGCCAAGAGAGGCTATCCTCCCTGATATTGTTCCCTTTACTTGCCTAGCTTTATCCAAGAAGACTGTATTCCAATCCTTAGTTTGTTTTTATAAATAACAAAACTATGAACAAATAGTGAGAGAATGGCACAGTATTCTCATAATCACACCTGTTTTCAGAGTTGGCAAAGTGCATGCAAAGGCACAAGTCTCCAACACTCTTTTGAGGAAGGAGCATTTTTATTTATTTTATTTTAACGTTTTCATCACATTAGTACATGTTTGCAGTACACACAGTCTATAATCCTCTTGGGAGGGTACATGCACATACACTACTCTACACTACACACACACTACAGTTTGTTTCTTTTTTTAATCCCTCGCCCTGTCTCTCCTCCTTCCCTCGGTCATCCTCTAATTCCCCTATCTCAGTTTTCATTCTTATTGATATTATTGGTCTTTGCTCATGCTATGGCACATAATGATTACATTCATTGAAGTTATTAGGTTCCTATCATGGCATATCTTTATTCTACTTATTTCCCCTTTCCCTCTCTTCACTCCTCGCTCTTGTTCCCTTGGACCCCTTTCCTATTGCAAGAAATCACCCCTTTTCCCCTTCTATCTTTTATTATTCTCTTCATTTTTACTTTATCTCACTCAAATAAGAGATACCACATGGCATTTAAGCTCCTGTGTCTGATTTATTTCACTCAATATTATATTTTCCAGGTGCATCCATTTGCCTACAAATGTCTCAAATTTGTCATTCGTTATAGCTGAGTAGTATTCCATTTTCTTTTTGTAATCATGTGTTAATGGGTATACGGGCTACTTCCATGTTTTACCTATTAGAAATTGTGCTGCTATTAACATTGGTATGCATGTATGTATTGCTATAGTATGACATCTTTGGGGAAGACACAAAAGCATGACTTTTAGATGAGAAACTGGAGCTCAGGGGGATGCTTAATATATCCAAGGTCATGAAACTGGAAAGCAGAAGAAATGGGTGTAGAGCCCACATCTCCTGGATCACAGATTGGAGCGCTTCACATCTTTATAATGCTACTTTCTCTCTGTCTCTGTCTCTCTGTCTCTCTGTCTCTGTCACACACACACACACACACACACACACACACACACACTGCCCCACTCATTCACCATTTTGCCAACATCAAGCCAATAAAGATGTGCCATCTAACTCTATAGACTTGAGTTATATCTTATCAAAGCTCCCACCTGGGCTCTCACCTTCCACTGTAAAAGTCAAGGTGGCCTTCTGTTCACAGAAAATGGAATGGAATTGTTAATGGGAGAAAACTGAGTTTCCCCATCCCTTGCAAAAACCTTCTGTTCTCAGTTCCTGGGAGCATATTTTTGGACTCAATCTGTTACCAAAACACAGAAATTAGTCCCCAATTTTGGACGTCAAATTCAGTTATCTCTTTTGTTAAGGAGGAAAATGAGTAACAAGTCATTCTGGTTGGAAGCCAAGCTAGCATCTTAGCAGAGAGTGTCATCAAAACAATCTCAATCCCCCACTGACTCTTGTGATATCGTTAAAAGCTTGAACATGCCTACCTGCTTTAGACAGGTTTTTCTAGGTTTGTTCTCCCCCAAGCCTCATGTCCCATTTAACCTAGGGATCAGTTACTATTTAAGGAAGAAATGGCTTGAAGTATTTTTTTTCCTTCCACAACTTTATAGATTTAGACTTTCCTAATGAAGAGGGTTGGAAAATAAAATGGAGTCTACTCTAGGGGGTATCCACAGCTCCCAGCACTGGCTCTAGGCCATTGCTGAGCAAGTTGCCCATTAAGTACAAGAAGAAGGGAGAAAAAAGTTTTCACAGTTTATAATTACATTATGAGTTTCATTACAGATCTCATTTTAATTCTGATTGAAACTTAGCCTTGCCTTCTCCCTCTACTCGCACGTATAGTTATTAAGTCTGGGTTGGAGTTCAACCTATTCTTCCTGGATTCAGCATATTAATATGGTTTATTGGCATTTCATTGCCACTTCCCTCATGAGTGCTCTGAATCTCAGCTCAATTTATACTTTTTCTCCTTCATGCGCTTTTGTTTCATTTTGGTGTTGGGAGGAGGAAGGTGAGTTTGATTGGAGTTTCTTATCTTGGGGATGGAGCACAAACCTTGGGGAGGGAAGTCAATCACAGAAGAGGCAGCCTCAGATTTCTTGCACTGTCATTCTTCAAGATGTATCTTCCCAGGGCATCTGAGTCCACCTGCCAGTCCTCCCTCCCCTTCTTACACATGCAATTTATTACATATCAACAAAGCTAGCATTTCCATTAGGCATTACAAAAGGTTAGAACATGAGCATGCTGCATCCTTGCTCTTTTGGATATTGAGGTCTATCTATTATAACCACTTCCTTTTTTTTTCCATTTGACAAATGCTTTCTGCAGAGGAGGGGGGGCACCAACTCTGTTTTTAAGACACTGTCTTAGGTGCTGAATAGAATGTACAAAACAAGTAAGACATTTCAACCTACTGGGTGATGTCAACATTGATGGGGTATGTATACAATTACAAATAGAAATAAGTTCAGTAAAAGAAAAGGACAAGGTAAAAGAAGACTAATTAGTAAAGGATCTACCAAAGGCTGGAATGTGACAAAAGCAGATCAATCGCCATTGAATAAATAGGAAAAGCTGGGAAATGGGGAGAAGTTTTCAGGCAGAGAGAGCAACATATGCAAAGGTCCTGAGGGAGGAAGGAGCACAGAATATTTTAGAAACCAGTGTAAAGAGTTCTGGGGGACTGGAGAGGTAGGCTGTAACTGAGCCTCACAGCAATGTAAAGGCCATGTTAAGGTTAGTCTTTTTAACAAAGTACAAAGGAATTCATGGAACAGTTTTGTGGAAAAATTACTTCATTGAGATTTTTCATTTTAAAATATCATGTTGCTTTCTTTAAGTGTTGTGAAAAGACTGGGGGTGGGGGCTAGATTTAAGGCAGGAGGTCAGTTCTTAGACTAAGGTAGTTATTCTAAGGACACACACACAGAAGGCACAGGTAGCAGAGGTACACTGTGAAGTCACTAGGAAGTTAAAAATACAGTTCTTTGCCATATTCAAGCAAGGAGGGATTACTTATCCCTGGGGACCACACTGAAGTTATCCGGAGAAAAATCAAGTTACTATTTAAAGATGGTTGGGTACATGATGTATGGAAATGACAAAGAGTACTTCTGGTAGAAAATAATATATAAGCAATGGTGTAGAGAAGAGTAGATGCAAGGCAAGACTGTCTACTTTCCAAACACCAACAAGTGTGTGCAAACGAATTAAGGAAGATAAAAGGCAGAGGCCATATTTTACGGCACTTCTACCAATTAACATGTTTCATGGTATTCAAAGATCTGCAACTGGCACTGAACATTTTAAACAAAGCCTGGGCTGATTCCAGAAAGCAAGATGTCCAAGGAACCACTTTTAAAAAATAAGTTGCTTGACAGTTTCAGTGTGGCATGTAGCCACTTTAAGTGGAACTGAAAATACTCCTCCCATGTATTTGAATCACTGAAAACCAGCTCTACAACCAGGTACGAACCATAGTCCTGATTAAAGATGCAAAGGCACACACTGGCTTACTCTCCTGGGCTGAAAGACACGCAACAGGGGTGGAAGCAGATAAATGTAGACAAGATTCACTGTAAACAAATTTGTGTTCGAAAACTGCTACATATGTGGCATATTAATGAGATAGACCATCCTGATGTGTGGGCATTTAGAATTAATGAATTCTTAGGCTTGGAAAGAATCCTAAACTCCAAATAACTCAGTTAAAGGGAATAGAAAATACTTCAATATCATTGTAGTTCAACCAAACAAGATGACGTTAATAGTTTAAATTGACCAGAAAGTAAAGTACAAAAGTACTTGTTATAGGTATTTTATGCAATAATCATATTAATATAAAACCATAGGTATGTGTATATATGCGTGTGTGTGTGTGTGTGTGTGTACAAAGAATTTAGGGCACATTCATAAACTTCCCTCATTTCGGAGTATTCCTCTATTTCTGATCCTAGGTAAAAAATGGGTGATAAACCAGGATGAGGTAGTAAGAATAAACAAACATATCCTGTAAGTCCTAAAAAGTTAAAATGGTTTTAAAATTTAGATACTGGTCAAATGGATCCAAATAAAAGTATCAAATGCTTAAAGCATTCATTGTCTTCTCTTCTATAGATTCATAGAAAATGTAGTCATCTATTCTCTGGAGGTTCCCTATGATGGGGAACTCATTACCTGGCAATGACCCCCTACCAATATTAAGAAAATATTATCACAACTACTAACATTTACATGATTTATGAGCCATTACTAGGTCTTAGGTATTGAGCTAAAAGCTTTATGAGCATTATTTCATTTATTCTACACAATAATTCTATGAGATAAGTATGCTATTATCAGTGTATTGTAGATAATGAAGCTAAATCTTAGAAAGTTTAAGTAACTAGAACAAAGGCAGACAATCAGTAGCAGAGGAAGACAGTTCCAGACACAGTCTGCATTCTCCTGTTATCACTCATCACCCACATGCCTCTAGTTTTGTGTCCTGAGGTCTCCAGGAACTAGCCAGTTCCCTTTTCAAGACAAATGATAATTATCATGGTCATTTCTCTGGAAATTTAATGTGTGATAGAAAGTTGGACTGAATTCATGTATTATTAAGTATTCACACTGCTTTACTTCTATATGTTAACCTGACCAAATCACTGAACATCTGAGAGCGACTTTTTGAAATTTATGTTTTAATTGATACATAAAAATTACATGTTTTTGGGTATCATGGAAGTTTGATGTGCATATGTAATGTGCAATAGTCAAACAACGTAAGTATCTCTATCTTCCAAATATTTATCTTTTTTGAGGTGAAAACATTTAAAATAATTTCTTCTAGCTTTTTGGAAATATATAACACATTCATTATCTATAGTTGTATGCAATAGAATGCCAGAAATTATTTCTCTTATTCAATGGTATCTTGTACTCACTCACCAAAGTTTTCACACAGCTCCCACCTTAGACTCTGGAGACTACTATTCTACTCTTATTTTCCATAAGATCAACTTTTTTTGATTCCACATATAATGAAATCATACAGTATTTGTCATTATGACCTTAACTTACTTAACATAATGACATCTAGTTTGATCAATACTGTTGTAAATAATAGGATATCTTTTTTTAATGCTAAATAATATTCTGTTGTGCAAATGTACCACACTTTCATATCCGTTCTTCAGTTGATGGTCAATTACATTGTTTACATTTTTTGCCTGCTTATGAATAGTGATACAATAAACAAGAGAGTCTAGATGTCTCTCTGACACACTGATTTCATTTCCTTTGGATGTATATCCAGTGCTGAGAGTGCCAGATCATAGGGGAGCTCTATTTTCAATTTCTGTGGAAATCTCCTTACTGTTTTCCTTACTTATTGTTTTGCACAATGGCTGTACTGATTTACATTCTTTTTTTTCCCCATTAAGTTTATTGGTACATTTTAGGTATAAAATACAGTTACATACATCATTGGGATCTTGTACCTTTGCATGATGTACCTTGGTTCTTATTTTTTTCCCCTTCCTCTGCCCTCCCTTCACTCCTCCACCCTTCCCTATTTGCAAAGACTTTGTTTCCATTTTTTTCCTTTTCTCATATTGTTTCTTTTCCCTTCTTTCCTTTTCCCTACCCCTCCCACT